>CM044119.1:3793726-3812237 GCA_024174645.1 Lemna minuta | reverse complement strand
CACTCATGACCTATTGATGGGGACCACTCGCCAAGGGACATCGCCTTCAACGGTCCTGACCCGATAACAAAACCTGGAGCGTACGTTGCACCGGAATCAGAAGTCGAAGAGGTTGAAGAACGGGTAGGGCGCCCACGGCGCCCGACAAAATCGACGACCAGGCCATCGGAGTATCTCTATTTCTAGTGCTCTTCCCTTTCTATCCTCATTGGAAAAACGATAAGTAGGAGGTTCCTCTCGATGAGGGAACTAACTCTTAATTCTACAAGATAGTTGATGAGTTCCTTTTTGAAAGTCACCGGAAGATAGCTTTCGAGAGTACGAGGGCCAGCTGTGAGGGCGTAATGCGACTCTGTTGACGTTAGTAGTGCCACTACCTTCTCCGTTTCCCTTCTCCCGCTCCACTCCTACTACCTCCCTTTATCTCGGATACGCTGAGCCATGAGCGCACACATCATCTGGTATCAGAGCATGACCACCCGATCGGGAACATACTTCCGGACGGTATCCAACACCACCGGAAGCCCCGAAGAGATGTCGGAATGGGCCAAGGCCCTGGTCCGGAATGTAGAAGAGTTTTGACGGAATCAAGACGAGACAAAAACCCAACTCGAATTTCTCATGAATCAAATCCTGGAACTCAAGACGGAACGACCCATCGAAGCCCCTATCCGCGCGACTACTCTCCCAGCCGAAACGTCTGCAACCCGTGGCACTGAGGGCCGGGAGGAAGACCCACAATGGGACGCCGCGAAGCGGGGTGCCAAGCCGGAGGTAATGGTGTTTGATGGATCCTTGGATCCAAAAAAATACATGGACTGGGAAGTGGGATTAGAAGAATATTTTGATTGGTTCCACTTACCGGAGAGCCGACGAGTCCAAGTCGCTCAGATGAAGCTTGCCGGACAGGCCCGGATCTACTGGCGAAACTTTCAAGCCACGGCCGAACGTAGACGCGAACCCCCAGTCTCCACCTGGGAAGAAATGAAGAGTCGAATGCGCGAGAAGTTTGTTCCTGCTTGACATCGCCCGATGATCATCGATGAGTGGCAGCACTTGCGACACGGAGACGGGTCCATAGCGGAGTATATCGCGCATTTTGATGACCTCATGATACGATGCAACCTCGACGAGGAACCGGTGGCTACTCTCGCCCGCTTTTGAGCCGGACTCCGCCCGAAATACCAGCGTGAATTAATTCTGCAGGAAGTAACGACCCTCGAGAAGGCATATCATTTCACCACCAACATGAAGCTCTAGTCTTCACACGCACAAAGAAACCCCACCTTGTGGTACTGCACTCCCGACACCGTACGCACCCTTCCCCCCATCCCAGCCAACAACCCTCTTAACCCTCAACCCCTCCCAAACACCCCGACCTCCACCATTCCACCCCTGCCTCACCCTCCGCTACGACTACTCCTTCCACCCCCAGCGCTACCCACCTCGACCCACGTATCACCACCACCGGGAGGATACAGAAACCGTACTGGATACTCAGCGATTCCTCAACCAAATCGCACGGTGGCGGCAGCCAACCCTCCAGCCTAACGAACTACTGACGGGCGCCATCGGGGTGGAAGTCGACGCACCGGAATTCCACCCGCACAGTCACCGACTCCGAGCTCGCGAGTTGCTTGCTTCAAGTGTCAAGGATGGGGTCATTTCGCATCCCAGTGCCCATCTCAACGGCAAGCCACCCGTCTTGCGAGAGCCCTTCTCGTCGAAATACACAATGATGAACACCCTCCGCCTCCCGACGTCATTGAACCTGCAACGGAAATCTACAAAGTCGACCCTGATCTCGCGGCTGGCTTCGAAGGACCTTCCGGATTTATGGGATGCATCATCAAGGAAATCTGCCCTCTGACGCCCCTTGAGTGCACAATCGCGTTTGCTAGGCCTCTGAACACCACCCCCGGAGGTCCATGTCCGACACCGCCTCAGTCGCAGGGAGCGGATGATCCTCTTCGCACCGCGATCTTCTCGACCTTCACGAAGATCGCCAACTCTGTCATCAAGATACTAGTCGACAGCAGGAGCGTAGTGAATGCAAACGCGGTCGCCTCCATTCCAGCGCTCGGACTACGACCCGAACGACATCCCACACCATACAAGGCCATGTCGATTAACGAGGTTTCGCTGGCCGTAACACACTGGTGCCTCCTACCCTTGCGGTAGCAGTATACGTAGCAGAGATCTGGTGCGACGTCCTGCCCATGGGCGTAGGGAGCGTCTTGCTCGGCCGGCCCTGGCTATACGACTTCGACGTGGCGCAGTACGGGAAGGCCAATCGCTGTGTCTTCTACTTCGAAGGTAACAAGCATGTTTGGCAGCCTTATATTCCGCTGAATCAGGATGACAAATTGACGGCGACTGAGACACCAGCCCAGAGGCCGACTCCTCCCCTCCTCGGTTTGGTCATAGCGAGACAATTCGTCAAGGGACTAGAGAGAGAAACGTCCATGTGAGCGGTCCAAGTGCGCTCCAAAGTGACGGAAATCGCCGAGGAAGGGTACCCCGCATTCCTCCAAGAGTTCGCGAACGTCTTCCCGAGGGAGCTGACCGAATCATTGCCGCCGGACCGTGATATTCAACACTTCATCGACCTTATCCCCAGGGCATCCCTCCCCAATCTACCTCATTATCGGTTGAATCCCGCACAAGGCGCCAAGCTCCAACGACAAGTGGAGGACTTACTACGCCACGACCTCATCCGCGAGAGTCACAGTCCGTGCGCCGTCCCGGCCCTCCTCGTCCCCAAGAAGGACGGTACCTGGCGACTATGCGTGGACTATCGGGCGATCAATCGGATTACGGTACGCTACCGATTTCCTATTCCCCGCATTGACGATTTGCTCGTCCAGCTCGCCGAGGCAAAGATCTTCTCCAAGCTTGACCTGTGAAACGGATACCACCAAGTGCGAATCCGCGCTGGAGACGAGTGGAAGACGGCCTTCAAGACCAAGGAGGGGCTTTACGAGTGGCTTGTGATGCCCTTCGATCTATCAAATGCCCCAAGCACCTTCATGCGCCTGATGACTGAGGTGATGCGGCCCTTCGCTGGTAAGTTTGTGGTCATCTATTTCGACGACATTTTGATTTACAGCCGTTCCCCCGACGAGCACGAGATTCATCTGCAAGTGGTCTGCACCAAGCTTCAGTCAGAGCAGCTCGTCGCCAACGTCAACCAATGCGCATTTCTGCATCCTTCAATTACGTTCCTCGGATTTGTCGTCTCCGCGGCGGGTATCGCAGTCGATCTGGGTAAGACCGCAGACATCCGGGACTGGCCAGTACCGAAATCTCCGTTCAAGGTGTGGAGCTTCCACGGCCTCGCCCAATTCTATTGCCGCTTCGTCAAAAATTTCAGTTCGCTAGCTGCTCCCCTTACCGACCTTCTCAAAAATTCCCAATTCGAATCGACTGCTCTCGCCGACCGGGCCTTCCAGCAGATCAAGATCGCGCTCCTCTCAGTGCCGGTCCTTCGCCTCCCCGATTTTGACAGGTTGTTCGACGTCGCGACGGACGCCTCTAGCTCGGGCATCGGAGCGGTATTATCCCAGGACCTCCATCTGGTGTCCTATTTCAGCGAGAAGCTCATTGAGCCCAAGAGCCGGTATACCAACTACGATCGGGAATTATATGCCATCGTCCAAGCTCTCAAATACTGGAGGCACTACCTACTTCACCCGGAGTTCACACTCTACGGCGACCACGAAGCTCTCCGTTTCCTGCATTCACAAAAAAAATTAAGCGCCCGGCACGGCCGATGGGTGGAAACACTGCAGGACTACACCTTCTCCCTGCGACATCGACCGAGAAGTGAGAATCGAGTGGCCGACGCTCTCAGTCGTCGAGCGCACACTCTATAGATTTCACAGGCGACCATTACCGGGTTTGATCGCCTTCCTCTCGTCTATCAGGATTGCCTGGATTTCCGCGATCACTGGGCCAAGATCGTGCACTGTGCCACTGATTATCCGGAGTATCGGGTTGACGCCGGCTTCCTCTTCTTCTGCGACCGCCTTTGTGTCCCCTCCGGATCCACACGCGACTTCCTCATTTGGGAGCTCCATGGTGGCAGACTCGCGGGCCATTTTGGCATCACGAAGACCACCCAGGTATTGGAACGACGATACTATTGGCCTCACCTACGTCAAGATACTCGACGGATGATTGGTCGGTGCACCGTCTGCACCATTGGAAAGATGACGACGCAGAACTCTGGGCAGTATCTACCCCTTCCCGTACCCGACTCACCCTGGCAAGAAATCAGCCTCGACTTCGTCTTAGGCTTACCCCGGACGCGGCGGCAGCTGGACACTATCCTAGTAGTCGTCGACCGGTTCAGCAAGATGGCTCACTTCATCGCCTGTGCTAAAACCGCCGACGCCGCGCACACTGCCCGGCTCTTCTTCAACGAGATCGTTCGTCTCCATGGCATCCCGCGGAGTATAGTATCGGATCGTGATGTCCGGTTCACAAGCATGTTCTGGAAGACACTCTGGCATCTCATGGGGACGACACTCAGGTTCTCGACCACATTCCACCATCAAACCGATGGCCAGACGGAGGTCACCAATCGATCTTTGGGCAACCTCTTGCGCTGTCTAGTCCAAGACAATATAGCCTCTTGGGATGAACTCCTACCACGCGCGGAATTCGCCTACAACGCCTCAAGTCACGGTGCCACGGGATATTCCCCATTCTAGGTCAATACCGGATGAAACCCGAATTTACCCATCGACCTCGTCCCCCTCCCCGCACTGAAATCAACCTCAGCGGAAGCAATCGACTACACCAGTGACCTCACCGAGATACACCAGCAAACTAAGGCGCGGATCACTGCCTACAACGCCAAGATTAAAGGCGCGGCTGATGCACGTCGCCGACCCCTCACATATCAAGTCGGCGACCTGGTAATGGTACGACTCCGTCCGGAACGCTATGCAATGGAAAAGGCCCAGAAACTTCACCCCCGCGCGGCGAGACCCTTTGCAATTCGGAGGGTTGTCAACCCCAACGCCTACGACGTCGAGATACCCTCGGATTGGGGAATCTCATCGACTTTCAACATCAACGACCTCGTGGCATACCAGGGACCTCTAGAGGTCCCTCCCAAACCCGGATTATCTCCTTACTCGACGGAGTCGAGTCTTTCCACACCGGCGGAGAATGATGGGGACCACTCGCCAAGGGACATCGCCTTCAACGGTCCTGACCCGATAACAGAACCTAGAGCGTACGTTGCACCGGAATCAGAAGTCGAAGAGGTTAAAGAACGGGTAGGGCGCCCACGGCGCCCAGCGAAATCGACGACCAGGCCATCGGAGTATCTCTATTTCTAGCGCTCTTCCCTTTCTATCCTCGTTGGAAAAACGATAAGTAGGAGGTTCCTCTCAATGAGGGAACTAACTCTTTATTCTACAAGATAGTTGATGAGTTCCTTTTTGAAAGTCACCGGAAGATAGCTTCCGAGAGTACGAGGGCCAGCCATGAGGGCGTAACGCGACTCTGTTGACGTTAGTAGTGCCACTACCTTCTCCGTTTCCCTTCTCCCGCTCCACTCCTACTACCTCCCTTTATCTCGGATACGCTGAGCCACGAGCGCACGCATCACCTATATTTAATTGAAAGATCTACGCCGATCAATTATAAAGATGGACGATGGTTTAAGTCCAATATTGTTGGTCGTTGAAAAATCATATTTTCACCTCTAAAGATCTAATAACTATTGTCAAATTTCACGTTTCACAACCATTTTCTCTCTCCTCCTCTCTCACTATCCGTCTGTCTGTCTGTCTGTCTCTCTCTCTCCTCCTCCTCTCTCTCAATCTCTTGCTCTCTCGCTCTCTGTCTCTCTCTCTATGACCAATCCAGTGGATTAATATGTTTCCGCTGTCCCGTCACTAAAAGAAACTGCTCATCCTGCCGGTGACGGAATTCATGAACCAGGTCGAGTTCCTCCCGCAGGAGACACCTACCCCAGAATAGTCTTCTCTCTCTCTCTCTCTCTCGCTAACTTTTACCATCACCAAGAAAAAGAATTTCGAGAAAGAGGGTACTATCATCTTCCCAGTATTCTGGTCGTGGCGATTATGCAATCTAACATCAAAACGCTTTCAATCACAAGCTCTCGCTGACTTTATCAGGTTCCGGACAAGAAAAGGACTCTCCCTGTCTCTTCCCTCCACCTATTATTATCATTAATCGTCAGGAAGAAAAGGACTTCCGACTAGGTGCAACTCTCCTTCCCCGAATTCCATCTTGATCTTAATTCTATCTTACTCCAAAATTGCTTCAAGCCACAAGCTCTTACTCGAAAATTGCTTTAAGTCACAAGCTCCAAAATTGCTTCCGCTGTTTTCTCACTGATAGAAGGTTACAAACCAGCCGTTCATCCAAGTGTGGCCTAAACTAGTTCGGTAAGGTTCCTCCCCGAAAACGCCTTACCTTAATAGGTCTCTATGTATGTATGTATGTATCTATCTATCTATCTATCTATCACCCTCTCATCTCTCTCTCTCGCTCACTCTTTCTCTCAATATCTCTCTCTTCCTCGCTCCCTCACCTTTCACGTTTCACAACCATTTTCTCTCTCCTCCTCTCTCACTCTCCGTCCGTCTGTCTGTCTGTCTGTCTCTCTCTCTCCTCCTCTCTCACTCTCCGTCCGTCTGTCTGTCTGTCTGTCTGTCTGTCTCTCTCTCCTCCTCTCTCTCAATCTCTTGCTCTCTCGCTCTCTGTCTCTCTATCTCGCTCTGTCTCTGTCTCTGTCTCTCTCACTCTATGACCAATCCAGTGGATTAGTGTGTTTCCGCTGTCCCGTCACTGAAAGAAACTGCTCATCCTGCCGGTGACGGAATTCATGAACCAGGTCGAGTTCCTCCCCACGAGACACCTACCCCAGAATAGTCTTCTCTCTCTCTCTCTCTCTCTAACTTTTACCATCACCAAGAAAAAGAATTTCGAGAAAGAGGGTACTATCATCTTCCCAGTATTCTGGTCGCGGCGATTATGCAATCTAACAGCAAAACGCTTTCAATCACAAGCTCTCGTTGACTTTATCAGGTTCCGGACAAGAAAAGGACTCTCCCTCTCTCTTCCCTCCACCTATTATTATCATTAATCGTCAGGAAGAAAAGGACTCCGACTAGGTGCGACTCTCCTTCCCCGATTCCATCTTGATCTTAATTCTATCTTACTCCAAAATTGTTTCAGGCCACAAGCTCTTGCTGACTTTATCAAGTCCCGGATCAGATCCAAGGACTATAACCGTGCTATATCACTTTCTCTCTGTATCTATCTCCCTCGGCAGTTCATGAACCGAAGCAAGTTTAGAGAGAGAAAGCAAGGCGCTGAGAAGAATCTAGGCTGCGATACTATTAAAGAAATTACAATGGTGGACCAGAATCTGTGAAGGCGGTATCCACAGAATCCGATCGGTCCTTATCCAACGCTTTCATACTCTAAAGAGAGAGCAACCATTGACAATATTTGTGGTGCTTACTTTGGCATAAAGTAGCGGACAGAAATGAGCTGCTAATATTTGTGGCATAAAGCTCGTTCCGTTCTCAATATAAGCTTTCGTAAGAGGCGTATCGTGGAACTCGTCATTCTTTCCTGTGGCTTCAAGGAACGTCGAGAAAAATAGAGAGTGAGAGTGTGCGTACGTGTCAGAGAAAGTCGGCGTTAGTCTTCGAAAAAATAAAACTGGGCAGCAGTTTAAGATCCATGGCCGTGTTCCTGCTCGCTCTCCTCTCCTTTCTCTCTGTCTTTATCACTGCCCACGGTAAGAGCACACGAGTCTCTGTCTACACTCTGCAGTGTACACTCTCTGTGTGTGTCTATTGATATAAATAATTTCAGGGACTTCGAGGTTCGCGTATAGCGGAAATATAAGCCCGGATAAGTGGGGAAATCTTAGCCCGGAATACTGCCTTTGCTCCAACGGCACAAAGCAGTCGCCCATAAATATTGTCCGGTCCGCCGCCGTTCTGGACCGGAGCTTGAAACCACTAGACAGCCATTATTATCCGGCTAACTGCACCCTAGTCGACAACGGCTTCAACGTCATGGTGCGACATTCTAGGGTTTCTGTAACACGTTTTCGAAAAGTACTTTTCTAGGGTTTTACCGAGGAAGAGGACGATGATTGTAGGTGAAGTATGGCGGCGACGTGGGTACCATGATCCTGGACGGCAAGAACTACACACTCGAGCAGTTGCACTGGCACTCGCCGTCTGAACACACCATCGATGGCAAACGGTGAGACATCATCATCATTATCGTCATCGACATTATCATGAACATCATCATGATCATGATCATCATTATCTTCTTTTTCATAAGGTATCCAATGGAGATGCACCTCGTTCATGTCAGCGCCGACAAGAACATCACTGTCGTAGCCGTCTTGTACGAGTACGGACGCGCCGACCCATTCCTCCTCCAGGTTAGAGATTCAAATGAGAAGCTATGTTCAGTATTTTTTGGGGTTTCTGATAATGGTTTTAGTGGAATGACACAGTTTGAGGACGAAGTGGGTCACATAAGGAGGCAACTGAGACAAGGGAAGTATCATCCGAACGTGACGGCGGGGCTGGTGCAGACGGTGGCTCTCAGGCGCCACGCGAGGCAGTACTATCGATATGTCGGGTCCCTTACTACGCCGCCCTGCTCTGAGAATGTCGTCTGGAACGTTCTCGGCAAGGTAATCGCGCGCTCTCTCTCGCTCTTTCGTTGATTCTGGTTTTTCCAGCATCAACATAGATAAGATCATTAGAGCGATGATAAACTAACTTCCCTACACGTATAATTTAATCATCCACCGCTTACTATTTTTCTCACTCTGAGTCATCTAGACTTCTCCTTCCGTGGTTTCCTCTAATCTCTCATCTCTCTCTCTTTCCAGTATGTGGACTGTTCAGCTGCTTTCCTCTACAATTTTAACCGCTCTCCCGCGGCGATCATAAACTCGCTATCCTTACGCGCATATTTTCAACGGTCACAGGATTCTTTATTACTCTCTTCTACTCATCTGGACCTTTTCTTTGGTGCATCCGTGCCCAACGCTCCTAAGCTCCCTTGGCCTTTCACGCTATTTTTCTTTCAGGCTGTCTTTCTCACTGTCTCGACTTTTCCTTGTTTTTCTTGGAACGTGTCAGCTTGATCGGTCTCTCTGGTTCTCTCTCCCTCTCTGACCCCCGGGCTCTTTCTTCTCTCTCTCGAAACGCTTGCAGGTGAGGGAAATCAGCAAGAAACAGGCGAGAGCGCTCAGCTCGCTTCTCGAGGACGATTGCCGGAACAACTCAAGGCCGTGTCAGGGGCTCAATGGCCGAAGTGTGCTCCTCTACGACCACGGTGCCTAAATGAGCACGATAAACGGCCATTAGTGAAGAGAATACGGTCGTAGATAAATGTTCTATTCAACTGCCCGGAGTATTTGTGTTATTTAATATCTTGAAAGCCATCTTATCCTTCCTGGGAAATCAGAAGCCCTCGAAGAGAGAGAGAGAGAGAGAAAGATGAACTTCAAAGGCCGCCAAAACAGAACCGTTGAATCCATTTTTTATGCGTCGATTTGTAGCCATATCTCGACTATTGGGTTACTGAGAAATTTTTGAAAGTACAAAAAAACATGGGATATGGTAATAATTAGCTTGAAATAAGAAAATCAGCGCATCTGAAGGGAATAATTAGCTTGAAATAACATGGGATATGGTAATATTAGTGTGTTTTATTTTCGTATGACAGCATTAGAGAACTCTAGTAAATGTCAACATGAAACGTAGTAAGCTGCGAGGGATATAATATAATTTACAAAGCATCAATTGAGCTTAGTATTTTTTCCTTTCGTTCATGTTCACATGACACTTTGTGGATGATGGTGATAAAAACATGCGACTACATGGATCAATATGTGACGATGATGCTGATACTTCGGTGATTAGATGACGACATCCGATCATGAATATCAGGAGAATGATCCCATGCAGATCAAGATATAAACATCACTATAATGGATGTTGCATGATCAAATCAAGAAGAAGAAAACAAATATTGGATAATGATATTGAGCTCAACATGGTTTATTTTGGATGATCCTTTAGCATCAATAAAACTCTAGAATGATCTGGTTAGGACTGTAATGAACTCAATTCAGATGGTAAATTCAAGAGTAATTTCTAATAATCTATTTGCGATCAGTACAAATTACATCCAATAATTCAAGTAATAATTGTAATATCCATATCTATGAAGTTATATGTGCAAGTAGCGACAAAGTATACACCTCTTTCTTCATGTGTCAGTGGTGAGATTGATATCTAGTTATATTTACAATCAATTCTTCATGGACACATGTAAATACCTTTGTGGAACACCATTTTTGGTGCCCTTTGGGAGCAAGTTGCATGCGCTCAATACATTCATCTCCTCTTTGTCTCTTCATGTCACCTTTCTTGATCCCAATGAAGCCACCTCTTTTGGCCCTCACTAGGGCACCTTTTATTCTTAGAAGATGCACACTTTCATCTAAGAAGGGTCGTCTTTCAGCCCTTTGGACAACATAGGTCTCAATGAAGCCAAATCTCTCAAGGGTTTATTAAAGGTCATTCCTCAAACCAACCAAGAAAGCTGTAAGATCCCGCTAGGGCCCAATATTTATCTATTCTAACTTCTATGTTTTGTATATCTATATATAGGGTCTCATATGTAATGCTCACTATATTGAATGCCTTCTTACCTTTCTATGATCGTAGATTTCTATAGGGTGTTAGAGTTGGCTTCTTGATGAAATGATTTCGTGCGATCGTTGAAATTACACGAATGCATGCCAAAATAATTATCAAACTCACCAATTTAAAGTTTCAATTAAAAATCAATTAGTATAATGGTGAATAAAGGTTAAATCCATGGAGAAATAGGAAAGTGTTGAGGTTCTCTATAAAGTTGATCAAATCAGAAGAGGAATTGAGGTGACAAATTAGAGATTTTAAAAAATTTAGAAAGAAAACTTCAAGGCGAATCCATGAAATAAAAAACCACTCGATTTGGATCAATATTCGCGAAGAAATTAAGGAGCAAAATATAGAGAGAGAAATAGATTTTGAAGTGAGAGAAAATAGTAAAATTTCATAAAACTCGACTAGTCTACTATTTGAAATTGAATTCTAATGTTATAGGAAAAAAAATTGGGAGAAAACACGTAATCTAACTTGTAATCGCACTCGAATCAAGGCTTTTCATTCCACATTTCGAAACACAAAAATCTGGTGTTCAATAGATGAATTCTCCCAATTCTTTCAATGAATTATCACTTTCAAACACTCGTTGTGTTGGGTTCTAAGATTGATAAGCCTTCGAATTTTTTGATCAAAACATTGAATACTGAGGAATATATATTTAATTGGATATGCAAAAAATGAGGTACCAAGAGTAGATGATCTTATCATCTAGTATGTATGAGAAAACATATTTACATGGTTCTCTTCAAAGAGTTCTTGAAGATATTGAAGTGTCTTGCTTCTAGTAGTATCCACACAATCTTTAGATGGTTAGATCTCCTCTTCAAAGCTCTTCACCAAGATAGAAAGAGAAGAAATAAGATATTTCTCACAAGGCTTCATGGGCATCTTGAGTTGTGGTTGTTTTCCCCCTAATTACATACCATTTAGTATGTAGATTTTTCATAAAAAATCCTCATAATTATGTCTATATTCACCAACATCCATAGACCTTATGGGTGTGACCCTTTAGGTCCATATATCTCACTAGTTAATAACTTTGTAGACAAAATAACACCTTATTCGTCAACTTTAATTAATTATCCATATCAACATATAGAATAATTAATCAATGATCGATTTAACCTAATCGATATGTTGAGTTGCTAGCCCGTTAGGTGCCAAGCTACACCATAACGTAATCTATAAGAAATATAGAGTGTGCAAGAACTCCTTTGTGGAACCTTTCCACCATTGATTACCATGTATGTATAATCCTTCATCTGCACGAGACTCATGAATGACTTAGGATATGGTCAAATATCAAACCCTAATCTGTCACTAAATTTAGTACTGATGCTTGCATGAACTCTTTCTCTGATATTTTCTACTACTTTAGCCAAGGATTTCATCACATCTCATTCCTTGAGTTAATCTCCTCAAATACCAAGGTTAGATGATCCTATCTTGATCACACAATCATCTTCGTGGACTTTATGTCGTATGCATTAAGGGACATGAATCAACAGATTCAGAGATTCATACTAATCAATTCAATAAACTCTTTCACCAAATAGCACCCAATATCTATCCTTAGTGTATCTACACTGATGGCTACAAGATCAACCATACTCATCATATGAGTCAGATCAAATAGTGCGATTCTTTTCAGATAATTTGATGTCCCTCTCGAATATCACATGAATAGTAATGTTTAGAACATGCGTTTAAAGACTAGTGATCACTATACTATGATCTCATCATAATTCGCTTAGTCATTTCATATGCTCATGGGCTTCATTCTAAATATCACACAAGAATGACAATGGATAAATTTTATTTCAACAAACATAAACTAGATATAAAGAAATGTGATTGGCTTATAGGTCATATAATATCCATCAAATAAAGATTACGATTTAGATATATATTTACATCTTTCATTTTCTCCATCTCTGCTCATAGATCCTCTTATATATATCTGTATATCTATATATTTACAAAGTGAGGAATTATAAATATTATTGTATGAAATCAATTCAATTATTTTTAAATACCCCAAAATTGAGATCATCAATAAACATTTAGAATAATATGATAGTGTTAATGGTCTAGTTGAGTTAGACATGATATATCTTAGATATTTATAAAGAGAAAATAATACATAAATTCACTTTAGTGGCGAAGGAATGCCCATATTTTAGTCATCCCTTGTAATTTGACTGAGCATTACGAGTAACTCATATGTTGGAGTTTGATAACATGCCTTGTCATCTAGTAAATTTGGCTTGCCAACCAAGACATTGCTGGGATTTGAGGCTCAGTCAGCCCTCAAAATCAAATTTCAAAATTTGAGTGCAATAGAAGATAACTGGAATAGAGAATTTAAAACATAAAGCACCAAAATGATGACCCTATCATCTAGTGCAGATCAAAACCAACACTTATCTGTGTTCCTTAGAGGTGCTATTTGAAGCTATTAAAATGTCCAAACTCTAGTGATATCCACACAATCTTTGGATGATTAGAACTTTACATGAACCTCTTCTTCAATTCCTTGAAGATCTCCTCACCATTTGGTCTGACACCAAGGCCGAGGCGAGAAAACATAGGTCCATATATCTATAACCAGCCAATGTGTGTGACCATCTAGGTCAATATATCTAGATAGTTAATAGCTCTATTGACTCAATGATATTTATTGACCAACCAAAATAATCAACTATATCAACATATATACTAACTAATAAGGGATTGATATAACTCAATCAATCAGTCAGGTTACCAACAGGTTAGGTGCCAACTTGCTCAGTTTGCCTAGTTATGACAATGAAGAATAAAACTATCACTATATCTTTTACTTTTCGTACTTCTTCTCCAAGAGTAGGATAACCCCAAGGGGTCATGAGTCTTTTTCTAGAAATTGGTGCTCTACCTTCACCATCTCATGGGGATGGTCTACAAGGTTCATAACTACTCTTACTATAGGATGCTTGCCTTGCCAACACTTAGATCTAACTTTATCCAAAATTTTTGGTTCCACCCAACATTACCTACTTGTTAGACTATTGCAAAGAAGTTTTTGGATATCAAATGAATCTCTTTTGTGATCAGTTTTTCTACAATGCATGTTGCTCTAGCTAATTGTCCACCCTTTCCAAGTGTGATTTCTCTGTTATGTATGACCATGCCTAAGGGCAAATCGGTTGAAGTAGATTCTTATTCTTTCTTGACATGTATGATGATATCTAGACAAATGGATCAAATATAAATGATATAATGAAGTACCACATGAGTGGATATATAGAATCCAAATCTAGTGAATCACTGATGTTATGATCTCACAAATTCTAGGTCTCCCCATTCTATCGTCTGGCTTATGTTCTTCATGCAATATTCAAAGTGAATGACTCTACAAACTTACGTCAATACTTCCACTTTCCTTTGACCATCAAATTAAATGTGAATAACATGTCTTCCTCTCTTTGAAACAAGAGGTGCTTCTAGTTCTGTCTATGCTTCAAATAATTTGTCTCCTCCATATTCTCATATGTACTAAATGAAATTACTTGCCACTGTTACTTACCAGTTTTCCATTGAGGTTTGTCCCATAGAGGTACTCAGTTTGGATCACTAATCGATTTCTAAGTTTCGTCATCAACCTAATTGGTTAGTTCCAATTACATAAATCAAGAGTTCAAACCACAATCAAAGGTAAGACATTTCACATTAATATAGGAATTGATGTACTGGAAACAATGGTATCTCCAATTATAGCCCCTCTAGGATGTAAAATTTATCTATTCTCACATCCCCATTGTGTATGAGATAAATTTATGCATTTCAATTAGGGTCGTATTCTATGGTTACAATTCTCCCATATACTTCAAATAAAAATGAATAAAATTTGTATTGATGAAATTGTCTAGTCTAACTTAGAAGAGTAAATATTGATAGAATCTCTTATTATTCTCTTATAGTTCACAAATATGTTTACATAAACATCAATAAACTAAAGATATCAAGAAAATATGGCAAATAATTAAAAAAGCCCTGATCTTTGAAAAGAAAAACTAATGAATTTATGCAAAATTTGCATTCAAATAATATAAATTTAGAATTTAAGATAAATAACACAGAATTCTTGAAAATGCTCTACAACATGATAACATGCATCATAAATATGTGAAATATGAACTCAAATCTACCAGTAGTTATGCTATTGCAAGCACAAATTGCATGTTATTCACTGAAGCATCTACTCCCAATAAAGCACAAAGAAACTGAGTTCAATGCATTTTCATGCATTTTCAAAGACTTCGAGCCTAGTGAAGCATTTTGATGTTCTAGAATAGACTGTTCTACTTGAAAAGCATATGACAATTAAAGCCCCTTGACTAGGAGTTCAAGCTCTTTGCTGAGTATCCTCCTACATAGCTCTTTGCCTAGTATCCTCCTACCTTGCGCTTTTCCAATCCTTCATTGCCTTAGAGATCCAAGATTTGTTCAATTTGCTGAGGATCTTTTTAATGAAAGAGTTTAAAATATATATTCAACTAACCTTAAGTATCCACCAAGAGTTTAGGGATGAGATTAGACAAAGCCTACCAAAAAATTGGAGAAAACAATCTTCTTAAATGGGATGACAAATGTTCACAATAGAGGTCCAAAACACCTAGGACAAGAGGAGGAAAGAGAACAAGTTTACCAAAGAGACTAACCAAGAAGGCTGTACTTAGTGTCACCTTTTCACAAAGCTTCTTTCAAAGATGCTCTCTTGCCTTCTCTCTTTTCTTCAACTATCCAAGTAACTTGACCCTTCCTTCACAAGACTATGACTCCCTTAGGATGCTTTCGGGTTGCTTCTTTAATGTTGCTCCAAGCTTGGGGTGAGCTTCTCCTTTTATAGAACTCCTTAGAAGTTTCTAGAGACTCTCTCTCTAGAAGATGTTCATAACTTTCTAGAACATCTAGAAAGATCCATAAGCTTTTAGAAATACCCTCAAGCTTCTAGTGTAATCTAGAAGACTCCATAAGCTTCTAGAAGAAGCATAGAAGATTCTAGAAGCATCTAGAAGATTCTAAGTGTGGACCTTCATGTTGGTTAATCCCTTTGGTGAACTTGTTATATTTCCTCCATTTGTCCTAGCTATTTTGAACCTTTATTGTGAACATTTGTCATCCCATTTTAGAAGTTTGTTTTTCTCCATTTCCCTTGTGGGCTTCGTCTAATCTCATCCCTAGACTCTTGGTGAATACTTGAGGTTAATGATCACACTCACACAAGTTGCGCTACAAATATATATCAAGTATCTACGAAACAAAGTTTACTCCTTGGAGAGAAGAACAATCAGGAATGAAATCATGAAAGCATGATCATTATGGGTGTCTCGTGTAGATGACACTCGCGCCAAGGAAAAAGGAAGCATGAAAGAAAACTTTTACGGTCGTAGGAAGAAAAAAATCGACATGCGCCGATGGAATAGACATAAAAAAGGTAAGGAAAACACCGCGCATTGCACGCGCGAAATAAACCTGTCGCTCTCTCTCTCTCTCTCTTCTAATGGCCACTGACGTGGATTAATGGCGAGCCGCTCTTCTGGTTCTCTCGAGAGATGACCTGACCCAGTCAAGTCGCTACCCCCGAAGACACGAACAAAAGATGAGCTGCTCTACCACTATAATAATCATCGTGGAATGGACTTCGGAGGTTCTTCCACTTTCTCCATCTTCTCGTCTTAGAATTATTTTTTGGCATTGGTTTGTTGGTCAAATAGTATCTTACAACTAGCTGATAGAGAAAGAGGAGAGGCGGAGCGTTAGGCCGCAACCATTATTTTCATCACTATCGTCCAGAAGAAAATGATTTCATGGCCCCAAGCTCTATCTGACTATTAGAGGTTCAGTATCTGGTCCACAGAAGCTCTCTCAAAGAGTTATCGTCGAGTAGAAAATAACTTCGGGGGAGAGGTAGTCACCTTCATGGTGATGGTTTTCTTTTTTGAGTATTAATAATATATTATCCAAAAGATTCCGCTGACTCGAGAAAGTTCTGGATTAGGTTAACGGCCTCTAAGCCCTGATTTATCACTCCTCCCCCCTCTCTCTCTCTGTCTCCTTACCCGTTAAGATGGGAGGGGGAGCAAAGAAAAATCAAGGCTTTGATTCTCTCTCCTTTCATTCAATTCTTTTTTTGCTTTCAGGAAAGAACTCTAGGGGTGGGGGGGGAGAGAGAGAGAGAGAGAGAGAGAAAGCTCGTTCAAGTCTCTTTTTAAGCTTTCGTCCTAACTCGTCCTTCTTTCCTTTTACGTGAAGGAATAGAGCAAAATAGATAGGCAACGCGAGCGAGCGAGAAAGAGAGAGAGAGATATGCAGCCACTCAACTGGTCTTCAATTTTCAAGAAAAAGTAATCCTCCTACACTTTTATCCAATGGCCATGTCCAAAACCGTCTAATGACAAGTGCCAATGCCCACGGTTAAACCGCACATCTCTCTCTCAAAACTTACCTCTCTTTCTACCCATCCTCTTTGTCTTTAGTTGTTCGTGCCAATAAGGAAAACAGTCATATTTTCAACGTCTACCAGTATACCTTATTTCAACTATTTAATCATCTGGACTTTTCCCTCGCGAATGAATTTCTAATGTTAACCTTTCCGTTAACCTTTCCAGTTGTCTTCCTAGCTGTCATGACTTTTCTTTGCTTTTTTGAGAATGGGTCTGTTTCGTCGGTCTTCCCTCTCATTTCTCTCTTTATCTCTATGCAACACTCTCTCTCTGTCTCTCTCCCTGAGGCGCATGTTGAGTTTTTCTTCTGCGCTGTTCAAGTTCGCTCTTTTACGGAGACGCACGCATTCAAGGACCCGCTAAGCTTTGGAACAGAAAAGAGAAGAAATATACATAACAGTCGGAATAGTAAAGAAAATCGGCTTCGAATGTAAAATACAAGAGGTGGCTTCATACGGATCAAGAAAGGTGACATGAAGGGACAAAAAGGAGGTGATTGTATTGAGCGCATGAGACTTGGCCCCAAAGGTCATCAAAAGTGTTGCTCCGCGAAGGTATTTCCGTGTGTCCAAGAAGAATTTATTGTAAATATAACTAGACATCAGTCTAAGGCACGTATATGTTTCTCGCTACTCACACATATAAACTTCATAGAGATGGATATTATAATTATTGCTTTGCTTATTGGATAAAATCGTACTGAATGGCAAATAGATAATTAAACATTTTCAACTTACTATCTGAATTTAATTCATTACTGTTCTTACCCGATCGTTCCAGAGTTTTATTTAATGCTAAAGGATCACCCAAAATAAACTATGTTGAGCTCAGTATCATTATCCAATATTTGTTTCTACTAATCTTGATTTGATCATGCGATATCCGTCATAGTGACGTTCAGATGCACGGAGTTTCTAAGATCAGGGTTTCTTGTACTTCCAAAAAATTTCTCATTAACCCTATAGTCGAAACATGGCTACTATTGCACGCATGAGAAATGGATTCAACGGTTCTGTTTTTGTTGCCTTCTGAAGTTCAGCTCTCTCTCTCTCTCTATCCTCCCCTCTCTCTATTCTAGGGCTTCTGATTTCCAAGGACGGATAAGATCGGTTTCAAGATATATTAAATAACACAATTACTACTGGGAGTTGAATACAATCATCTACGAAACTACGACCAGATTCTCTTCATCATTGGCCGTTTGTCGCGCTGCACTCAGACCCCCGGTCGTAGAGGAGGACGCTTCGGCCATTGAGCGGCTGACACGGCCTTGAGTTG
>CM044119.1:3774194-3793226 GCA_024174645.1 Lemna minuta | reverse complement strand
CCGTGTCACGTTGGAGGTTCGAATGTCACCCGAAATTCAACCGAATTCGGCTGGTTGACATGGTTGGATCTGGTTCACAACGTCACAAGCCCCCTGGTCGTCGGTATTGTGCAACCCTAAAAACTGGTCGTCGGTAGGTGTCTGTATCTGCTTTACACCAGTTTATCATTCGTTTGTTTGGCATTATATTTGTATCTTTGTCTTCCTTTTCCCTTCACATTCAAGCATTTAAACTCTAATGGACTTTCTCTCTTCCTCCCCCCTCTACACCTTTTTTCTCTATTCAAATCAAGAATTAGTTACGCGTGATCAACCACAAAAAACGATTTGGTAAGTATTTGTTGAAATGATAAGAAAGACTGATCAAATTCTTACCTTTTAAAGACAGACTGAGAAGTTCAATATATAATGTGAAAATCATCTATTCACAAATAAAAAATTATTAAACCATTATAGGCCAAAAGTGTTCTTCAAAATTGAAACAAGATCTGATTAGTGAGATAGAATTTTAAGGTTAGGTTTTAGGTATCACAAATCATAATGTTTTTGCAATATATGATTATATATGGAGGAGCATGTGCCTCGTTTCACCATTTTAGCCGTGTGTCGCTATGGTGTCCCCGGATAATTCTTGAGCAGGGCAGACGTCAAGGTGATCCAGAAGAACAGGGATGCTCTGCGCGTGCACCAGGCCGGGGTTGCCCAGGTAGTCCAGCCCGCCGTCGCTGAAGATCTGGAACCACACGGCCTCGCCGAACTTGACGCCGTTGCGGGCCAGCAGCTCCGGGAAGACGCAGCCGAGGGCGCCGAGCATGGCCCACCTGGAGTGGATCACCTCCAGCTCGCGGTTCTTGGCGAAGGTCTCGGGGTCGGCGGAGAGCCCGGCGGTGTCCCAGCCGTAGTCGCCGGGGAACTCGCCGGGACAGGTAGGGAGGGAGCCTCGCTGCAGAAGGGGCCCAGGTACTTGACGCGGTCAGGGCCGTACCACGGGCTGCCGGAGGAGGCCGGCTTGGGCTTGGAGGTGGCCTTCCTCATGCTGATCGACGTGGCTTGTGGTGACATGGCAGCGACGTGGCTTCCGCGTCCGGTGAGCTGCTGCCGTGGCGTCCACGTCGCTGCCAGCTTTGCGCGACAGAAGCCTCGGGGTGAAAAGAAGACAAAACCCCAAACATTGGGGTGGAGGCGGCTGTTTCAAAACGTTGGGGTGAAAAGAGGACAAACCCCAAACATTGGGGGTTTCTAGACTATTACCCCTATTGAAAACGACCAGCTTGAGCTACTCCTGCGGAAGTTCCCTTCTGGTGATCCCTCCACTGTCAGCGCCACCGAGGCCTCCCCACTGGCTTTCGCATGGCTGTTCTTACAGGTCTTCAGCAGTTGAGGCCCGATGATCTCGATGCAAGCATCTCATCGATGGTAAGCAGATCAACACCCTCCATCACTATCATCATCATCTTCATCGCCCGCACCACAAATATCACCTTCCTAATTTTCTGTCTTTTCATAATCATCATCATCACAATGGTTATCATCATCCTCTTCATTTTCGAGAGAAATTCAATAAAATTGAACTGTTTAGACACCAAATCTCTTGAATCTCTTGATCACAATTGCTTCTAGACTCACTTCCGTGTCCATGGAGTGCTTAAGATCAAGATTTCGACGATCGACGAGGAAGAAATTGACGCTTAAACTCCACGATCGCGATTTTCAAATTTTTGATGAAAAGCCTTGATTCTGACCATTAATTTGACCAATTCGATTGCAATCGAGGGTTAGGGATTGTGTTTTATCCTAATCTATCATCGTTTACCATTTAATTTCCATTTAGAATCGTAACTTAGCTTAATTTTAGCTTTATTTTTGGTAATTTCATTCTTTCAATTTTCATAAAATACACCTCACTTCAATCGTTAGTTTCTCCACGAAATCAAAGTCAAATTCGATGATTTTTTATTCTGTGCAATCGTCTTCAAGTCATCTTTCATAAAATACCATTTTCCCCAATTTCTATCATCGATTCAATGTTCGATTTTATCAAATTTGAAGAGATCATCAGAAATTTCCTTAATTCCCTGTGGATTCGACCCATATTTACCATTATACCCTTCAATTCGACTTATTTTTATTAAATTGGTAAGTTTAGACTTTATTTTGACACGAGATCGTGTGTTTTTTACGATCTCGTGGTCTCGTTCGGTCAATGACTTGTATACGCGCCACATGGCGCACACTTGTGTGTGTGTGAGCATGTGGGTGTGCGCGTGTGTGCAAATCTGAGATTCGTAGGTTAAGCATCCTTTTAAGGATATTCGCCAAGCCCACTAATAATCTCCACTTATAAACTCGTCAATCTGTATCTATTTTTTTCATATGGGACTATGTTTGTTTATTTAATTGTACAGGTCACGTGGCACGCTCAGGAGCGCACGATCAATGCAAATAAGGTCATTTAATCTCAGCCCCTCATTTTCACTTAAGTGATGAGGGTACTCACGGAACGATTTTGGTGGCGTACGACATCCATTGCCACTAAGACACGATATCATGGTGCCAAAGGAGCCCTTTTGCGCCCGTGGATCTATCCGCTTACCTTTATTTATTTATTATAAACTTTTGACCTGCACATGTTTAAGCGGGTCCTTGCTTATTTCCCTCTCACTTTTAGGCTTCCGGGTGGATTCTTCCCTTTTCGGGATCCCATTCGTGAAGCCCTTTATCTGTGTGAACCTTTATTTTTCTATAAGTATTTTGGGTTTTGGGTTGTGGGCGTCAAGTGGGCCCTTTCCCCTCTCGGCCCATTTTGGGCTCTATAAGAGGGGAAGGGACCCCCCCCTAGCTGTCATTTGAGAAAAAAGAAAGGAGTCTCCTCCATCTCGAGTGGCTGCTCACGGAAGGCCAGGGAAGGAGTCCAACCGTCGTTGCTGCCGCTGCCGCTGCCGCAGCAGAAATAACAAAAAATAAGATGTAAGATATGGAACTGATATAAATAAGGTAAATAAGAAGTTTTAAGAATTGAAATCTCGGATTTGACAGACAAAAGTCAAAAGTGAAAGTCAAAGGGTTGACTTTGACAAATAGTAGGTATTCTACAAAATAAGAGAATCCAAAAGAGTCAAAAGATTACAAAAAGTAGCTATTTGGAAACTAGAGAGAAAACGGAATTTATTGATATATATTTCTTAATTTTTGGATAAGAAATGGATTTATTATGAATTATTGAAAATCAATGATCAGAAAATCCCCGAAATTAACACCTCAGAGGAAATCTTCAAATTGAATGCCCAAATGAAATCCAAATCTTGAAATTTCTATGTCAATGGAAAAGAGGAATCCAACAAGACCAAAATTATCAAATTCTGATTTGTAAATCAAAAGTAATTGACCCCGAAAGTCAACGCTTGACTTCTGATGAAACATGAACAACCCTTGGCCAAACATCAAATTGGAGGGTCAAATGAAGTCAGAATTTGATGAATTTGCTATCCACGGAAAGCTGATAAAAAGCGGAATCCAATGAAACTAAAATCAAGTGATTTGGAATTATAATCAAAGAGATATCCTATTTTTCAAAATCAAAGACTTTTTGGACCTAAAATTGGGGAAAATGAAGAACACTATGAACTAATTTGTAAAATTAAACGTCTAAATCTAATAAAAACTCAAATTACCTCCTGATAATCGATCGAATCTCACTACTAACCCGATTGCCATGAGAATTAAGCTCCAATTTGCGCGAATTGGAGTGAATTTGCTCGGATCCTTTCCCACGGATTTTCGGAATTCAATGGGAAAATTGGATGAAATCAAAGAGGAATTTGTGATCAATCCCGATCCAATCACTTCGGAATTGAGTCTAAACGTAGGGGGATCACGATGAACTAAAGATCTTCCTCGAAATTTGCTTAATTCCTTCACGAATATATCAAAAGTTGAAGAACAAAGAAGGGAAATACATGCTTTTAAAGAGGGAAATTGGCCCAAAGATCATGGGCAATTGATGCGCTCGTGGGGGCGAAATCCATGCGTCGTGGAGGCGGTTTCACTTGGCGAGGACGTAGCTTCCGGATTGGCTTGGAATCAGCCACAATTTCGCTTCGATTTCGCTTCGAAATGGCCACGATTTTCGCGTCAAGAAGACCCACGATCGGGCCACGATCGGGCCGCGATCGAGGTCCTGGTCAGTCGTCGATCGTTCTCCGATCAATTGGAGACGATTGCATTTTGTAAACTCCCCGATCGCGGCTCGATCGCGGTTCGATCGGACCGCGATCGTGGAGTTCTTCCACGAAGCTTCTCTACCGTCCGATGGGCTCCAGTTAGATGAACGATCACGATTCACCGATCCCGTGCGCCGCGATCAAGATTCGAGTCCTCCGCCAGCCGTCCGATCGTGATCGTCTCTCGATGAAGATCAGGCGTCCGCGTGATGGAGATCGGACGCACCAGAAGACTCCGCGCGTTTCCAAAATCGCGAACGATCGCGACCGTCTGATGACGATCGGATGATCGCGTAGTGCCCCCGATCGCGAAAGTTTGAGGCCGTCCGATCGCGATCAACGCTAGGCCTTCGATTGATGCCGATCGGAAGCTTCTCAGGATGCCACGTGGCGCACGGTAAGTCGTCCGATTGTCCTCACTTAAGTCCTTTTTGCAGCACGTGCGTTTGATGGCCGATCACGTGGACTTGGGTCCACGTGATCAACGGTTTGAGCTTGGATCCGACGCTCGCCACGCGTCCACGTCGCTGCAAGGTAAAGACCGTGTGGGAACATAGTCCCACACGGAGAAAATAAACGGAAATGATGCGTATAAATAGGGGAGTTAATTCCCCTATTAATTTTCTCTAGTCCGCCTATTACCGAACCTATACGTGGCGCCCCACAGGGCGCCCACGTGGCGCCCTGCCACTTGGCGCGCCCAGTGCGCCTCATGCGCGGGCCACTCAGGCGCTGCCACATGGCCTTAGTGCCGCGTCGCAACCCGAGTTGGTCCCGCGCGCCACGTCATCCGCTGCCTCGCCACGTCAGCACGTACAGGTAATATAAACCCCCCTTTTTTCGCGATTTTGTTAATAGAAAACCCTAATAAAAATCAAATAAAATTCAGAAAAAATACATAAAACTTCAGAAATTCATATTTCTCAAAATGCAACTCCTTTTTTATTGAAATTTTCTCCATTGGATCATAAATTCTTTCCTTTTTAATATTATGCCATTTAAAGCATATTTAGAAAGAAGAAATCAAGATGACTTATAATTTACTTAAATCATTTCTCATTAAACATTTTAAATCATAAATTCATCCTAAAATCATCCTTCCAAACATTTACTAAAGTCAAAACTCATTCCATAACAGAGATTAACTTCTATTAATTTAAACAAAAGATTAATCATCTATTAAGCATGAAATTATCCCTAATTTATGCAAAAATATCAACTTTAGTGAAATGACATGCCAATGGAGAAAATTCCTAAAAAGTATGATAACATGCATCATATTCACATAAAATAAGCATGAATATGAGTTAATTAAGATAAGAATTCAAGTTATAAATGCACGTTATCACTGGTCATCCAGTTCAAGAAACCGTTACAATTTATGCTATGCTTCGAGGACTTGGACCCTCATATTCTGCTTTCTGTGCTGGCATTTCATCAAATTTAACTAACTTGTGCCTTGATGATGTAATTGCTCAAGTTAATTCCTATGATGAACTCACGAAGTTCTCAAATTCAACAAAGGATACCGGATCTATTGACTTTCCACCTTCTCCAAACCAAGCACAAACCACCTCATCTGATCGTGGTAGAGGACGCAACAATGGTAGAAATTATCGAGGAAGAGGCAGGAATGGTGGAAGGTACACTCCTCGGTGCCAATTGTGTGGAAAATTTGGGCATCGAGTACTGGAGTGCAGAGAAAGATTTAACCGCATGTTCCACGGTCATCAGCATGCTCCAACAGCTGAGAATACACAAGCTCCTCCTCAAGCCTACAATGTTAATTTCACCACTTTACCTGCATCACAGGATCATGTCTGGTACCCGGACAGTGGAGCTACACATCACGTTACAAATGATGGTCAAGGCTTGACTGATCCATCCCTCTATCAGGGCCCCGATCAACTACAATTTGGAAATGGATCAAGTTTGACAATCTACTCAATTGGATCATCATCATTAATCTCACGATCACATCCACTCAAATTATCTAACATTCTTCACGTTCCAGAAATACGAAAGAAATTACTATCAGTATATAGACTGACCAATGATAATGCAGTATACGTTGAATTTCATGCCACTTACTGTGTTGTGAAGGACGAGGCAACAGGGAAGGCACTGCTCCGGGGAACAGTCAAGGATGGACTGTACCTTCTTAATCAAGCTCAACAACCCTAGGTGAATCTGGGAGAGAAAACGAGTCTTAACCAATGGCATCATCGACTTGGACATCCCAATATGAGAATTCTACAGAAAATAATTTCTCTTCATGGACTTCCTACATTGTCAAGCAATAAAAATTTGGTTTGTGATGCATGTTCTTCTTCCAAATCTCATCGGCTTCCATATTCTTATTCAACTCACCAGACAAGCAAACCTCTTGAAATCATACATTCAGATCTCTGGGGGCCTTCACCAGTCATATCACACACAGGAAATAGATATTATGTGATTTTTGTTGATGACTTTACTAGATATACCTGGCTTTATCCACTTAAGCTCAAAAGTGATGTCCATCAAAACTTCATTAACTTTCAGCATCATGTGGAAAGGCAGTTCAACCTAAAAATTAAAAGTTTTCAGTCCGATTGGGGAGGTGAATTTCAAGCACTCACCAATTACCTTAAAGAGCAGGGAATTATTCATCGCATCAGCTGTCCACATTCCCCGGCACAAAATGGGATAGCTGAAAGGAAGCATCGCCATATAGTTGAAACAACACTTTCACTCATGCATCATGCATCCATACCTCACAAATTTTGGGATGAAGCGGTATGTACGTCAGTATACCTCATCAATCGTCTTCCTACACCTAATCTTGATAACAAGTCCCCATTCTCTCTTGTTCATCATCAAGAACCTGATTATCAACTACTGAAGAGTTTCGGATGTGCATGTTATCCATGTCTTCGTCCATATGCCACTTCTAAATTGGATAATCGATCAGAAAGATGTATTTTTCTTGGCTATAGCGCATTTCATCATGGATACAGATGTTTGTCTTTGACAAGTGGAAGAATATACATAAGTCGTGATGTAATTTTTTAGGAGAATATCTATCCATTCAAGGATCAACCCGAAATCATCAATCAAGAAATCAATAACTCACTGAGTATTCTTGGATCATTTCCGACAGGTCAACCTTCACATTCACCTACAAACCTGTCACCTTCAACATCTACATCATTTGAACAACTGGAAAAAGATCAATCCTCACTTACATCTGATCTTGTCAATCCTGCTCCTACTTCCTCAAGAGCTCATGACTCATTACCTGTTGAATCAAAAGAATCCAATTCATCACCCGATTCTTCATCCAGTGATAATCCATCTGATTCAGGTCATATTCCCTCAACCGATCCACTATCTCCATCAAATCTGGACAACAGCAGCTCAAATCCAAACATCAAAACTCGTCGATTGTTAGATATTTTTAAAAGCACTGACTCAGTCAACTCTTCTCACACAACAAAATTTCCTCTACCTACCTGCCTTCATGTTTCATCATCTGTTCCATCTGAGCTTGTCAATGTCGCTTCTGCCATCAAACAACCAGAATGGCTAAAAGCCATGGAAGAAGAAATTGCTGCTCTCACACAAAACAATACATGGACACTAGTTCCAAGACCACACAATTGTCCAGTCATTGGATGCAAATGGATTTACAAAAACAAACCCTCACCTGATGGAACCTCTCACAAACACAAAGCACGTCTTGTGGCCAAAGGCTTTCTTCAAGAAGGCGGCATTGATTACCATGAAACTTTCAGTCCAGTTATCAAAACAACTACAATTCGACTCCTACTGGCATTAGCTATCAGTCAAGGATGGCACATACATCAATTAGATATCTCCAATGCATTTCTGCATGGAGATCTTCAAGAAATTATCTACATGGATCAACCTCCAGGATTCCAAAACACTCAATTCCCACATCATGTATGTCAGTTGAAGAAATCACTCTATGGGCTTAAACAAGCTCCAAGAGAATGGTTTCATAAGCTTACCGGAAAACTCCTCAAATTGGGCTTTCAAGATTCAAAAACTGACACTTCTTTATTCTATACACTCAATGGACCCAATTACCTTCTTATTTACGTCGATGATATACTTCTTCTTGGACCGTCTTTACCACAAATTCAATCTCTAATTACTTCTCTATCCAAGTCTTTCAAACTCAAGAATCTCGGGCCTGCCTCACGATTTATTGGAATTGAATTTCAAGCTGTTCAGAACGGTTTTCTTCTCACACAAACACAATACCTCCTTTCAATTCTCCGCAATTTGAAGATGAAAAATTGTAAACCTCTGCCCACACCGTGTCCTCTCACGTGTTCAAATATCACCACTAAAACTATTGATAATCCTACGCTTTATCGGAGAACTGTCGCTGCTTTACAATATCTAAACTTCACAATATCAGACATTTCATTTGCAATTAATCAAGCTTGCCGGTCAATGCATTCACCTCAGCCTACTGATTGGATTCGTCTCAAACATTTATTACGTTATCTTAAAGGCACAATAACACATGGTATTCACTTCAGTCGTACATCTCCGATCTCTCTCACATCCTTCAATGATGTAGACTGGGCTGGAGACTCACTTGATCGTCGTTCCACTAGCGGTTTCCTTGTGTATCTTGGCAATAATCTTATCTCTTGGAGTTCAAAGAAGCAAGCTACAGTGGCAAGATCAAGCACTGAAGCAGAATATAAGGCAATTGCTAATGCCACATCAGAATTGATTTGGATTAATTCCCTCCTGAGAGAACTCAGATTAAATCTTTCACCACCAACACTCGTGGTGTGATAATATCGGAGCTACTTATCTCTCCTCAAATCTTGTGTTTCATGCTAGGATGAAACACATTGAAGTGGATTTCCATTTCGTGCGTGAACAAGTAGCTTCTGGAAAGCTTCGCGTTTGCATAATATCTGGTAAAGATCAGATTTCTGATCTCTTGACCAAACCACTTCCAAAGGTTCAATTTATCCAGCTTCGTTCCAAGCTCAACCTCCTGCCGGCGTTGTGCTTGCGGGGGGATGTTAAAGCAGAAGATGAATCAGACGACAGACCGGGTTCAGTGAAAGAACTGAGCCAACCTGGCGGACCGGCTCAGCTAACGCTCCGTGATGACTCAACCACTTATACACGTTGCCCAATCACCCGTAAGTCCAAGAAACGGTTATGACCGTTTTTGGACATATTACTTATATAAATACAGATGTAACTCTCCCAAAGAATATATGATTGAAAGATTCTTGAACCGCAATGAAATTGTTTCCTCTTCACCTCATCTATTCTCTCTCTCGATCTCACACTCTCAATTGAAGAGATTTCTTCTCAGATACCACACCTCCGCCCCCGAGGACTTCAATTTCCCGTACCCTGCCAAAATTCTAGCCACCACACGCCCTGCCCCGCCTCATCGCCTTGACCGCCCCACCCTCGCCTAGTGACGACTTCAACCCAAAGCCTCCCTGAATTCCCGGTCGAATCCCCTTCCACGCCCGTCCGGCATCTTCCCATCAACCCTACCACCCACTGGCGATCTGCTACCCTCGTCTTGACCGCCCCCGCGAAATCGCGTCTGATAATCCCACTCGCAGATTCCACCCGCCCGCGTACGTGATCACCTCACCTTGTAGAGGTCCAGTCGCCCACTTCTCGGCGCCCTGCTGAAGTCAACCCAACATTGCGAGTGTGAACTCGTCTATCTTCCCACTCATGTTTGTCCCGCTCTGCCAATGTTTTGCCCCCGTGACCGGCTTCTCGGACCGCGAACGCCCCCGCCTGACTTGCGCCGACCGGTTCGCCAGCACCGTCTACAGGTTGCCCTCCCGCTCAACTTCACCGGTGTCGAGGATTCCGCTCTTCCCTGACGGCGTGGATCCTGCCTACTTCTTCCCTTTGCTGACCGTCCGCGCCGCGTACGACGATCTCCTTCATCATGATCAACCAGCCACCCCGCCCCGCAAGTTAGCTTCAACCCCTCTTTCAAAGTTAATTACTTTTCAAAGCGTTTCCTTTACTCGTCTCCACCACCATCGGACGACGTAGGTAGGGAAGTACAAGTATAGGTTTGAGACTTCTGACGCGTATGTCAGGTCCGGGTACCGGCGTGGGCTGCAACCTCCTAGCTACTCCACGACGAGCGACTTCCACACCTCCGGACGTGGATCGAGAGGATCTCACCCTACCCATCATCGCGTGTTTCCTCGGGTTACTCGGAGTTGACTTCGCTGATCGGCATGCCTGCCTGCATTTTGGTTTAGGCTAGATATCGTATTTAGGGTGTAGGGTTCGCCGACCCGTAGGTTAGGTTTGACCGGCTATCCTTAGTCATCCTCAAATTCATTGATCAGGCACGAGGGCTTTCACAACCTCGTCCTGCATCAAATTTAGTGCGGTTATTAAAAACACACGATCGTCAGTCAAACAAAATTTATAATTCCAAACTCACTATGATTTATAAATATGAAATCAAGTACATTGAAAAGATTGGGTCGAACCACATAGAACACAGTAGAATTATATTGAAGAGTTGACTTAGTCAAACTTAAATCTAATTAGGATTTTTTAGAAGTGAAAGTGATATGTTATTGATGCAAATGATATAAATATATAAGATAACATATTTTAAGACTTTTAAAAAATATTCGAAGAAGAAAAGTCAAAAGTCAAGGTCAAAGCATTGGCTTTAACTAGACTTTGACTTTCAGTAAAAACATAGAGGAAATGGGTGAGAAAATATTACAAAAATTATGTTTTCAGAAACTAGAGAGAAAATGGAAAATTTTGATATAAACAATGTGATTTTTAGAGAAGAATTGGATTTATTATGATTTATTGAAAATCAACAATCAAAAAAATCCTGAAATGAAGATCTCGATCAAAATCATGAAATTGACTGAACAAATGATATCCAAATCAAGAAATTCACATATGAATAGATACCTTACAAATCAGAGGATTCTAGAGCCACCAAAATTGTCGAATTTCACCTCCTAAATTTAGGAGTAGTTGTCCTCGAAAGTCAATGCCCAAATTCAGATTGAAAATGAACAACAGTTGGTCAAACATTAAATTGAGGGACCAAATGTTGATCACATTTTACGAATCAGATATCCACGAAGAGTTGATGAAACAAGGAATCTAATGAAACTAAATCGAATGATTTGGAGTTAAAATCGACGGAGAAATCGTTGTTTGAAAATTAGCAAAATTCTCGCGAGCAAATTTGGGTGAAATGATAAATTTTCTGATTTCCAAACTCTAATTACCTATCTAAATCTAATATAAACTACATAAATTGCAAGGTATACGAACGAATCACACTACTATCCCGATTGACACGAAGAATGGGCTTTCAAATCGTGTTGATTGAAGAGTATTGATCAAGTTTCTTCTTCGACGTGCGTTCGGCATTCAAGGGGTGATTCCGATCGTATCTCGCAATGATTCGTGATCAATATTGCTTCAATATGATCACAATTGAGTCTAGAGTGCAAGGGGATCACGAAGAACTTAAGATTTTGCTCCAAAAATGCTCAACTTCTTCACGTTTCAATCAGAAGTTGAGTTTATAAAGAGATAAAACATCAATTTATAGAGAAATCATTGCCCAAAATGCAAGCCGTTCGATTCGCTGAAGGAGCTTTGGACAGCTCAGATTGCGCGTAATTAGTGGGCCACGTTCCCACGACGCTGATTCCACTCCTCCTTGAATTCGGCTATCGGATCTTCATCAGAGCGACCTTACGCGGCCACGTGTCACTCCATGGTTTGCCGAGTGCGCGAATAACTCGCAACCATCCAATGTCACTTAAGCGATCGACAGCTCATGATTGCGCACGTGCTTTGATTGTGATCAAATGGACTCGAGTCCACGCGATCGATGCACGTCGATCCGCGTGATATCATCTGACGCACCACGCGATGCCACGTTGCTTGAAAATTAAGACATTAGTCCCACACGAAGGAAATGAAAGAGAATAATCGGGTATAAAATGTAGAAGGCGTATAAGCCTTTGTGTCGCCCAAATGGGCCATGTACGCCCCCCTATCTTACCTGAGCCCACTATACCTGTGGGCCCATCAAACGCCAGCCCACTTGTCTCATCGCGCCACGTAGGCGTCTATGTGGGTCCACATGGTCTTGCGTGGCTCCGCCACCTCTCCGCGTCGCGCCACATCAACTTCGCGCGGGTCCTGCAAAATTAAACCCCTTTTGCGATTTTTTAAGCTTTTAAAAATCCAAAAATACCTGAAAAAATCAAAAATAAAATCTAGAAAAATCTATAAAATTCAGAAATTCATATCTTCATTTATATAACTCCTTTTTGACTCAAAGTTTCTCCATTAGATCACAAATTTCTTCATTTTTAATATCATGTCACCTAAAATATAAATCCAAACAAGAAATTAGGATGAATGCATAATAATATTAAATAAACCTTTAAGAATTCTATTTTGCTTCATCCCATCATTCTCTTCTTGAAATTTATACTTTTAATCATCCCCTAAAGTCAAAATAACTCAAGGAAAGTGGTTAATTTCCAATTATTTAACCTTGCAAAAGATCAAACATTAATAAAACACATAATTAATCCTAAATAATGCAAAAATATGGACTTTAGTAAAATGACATACCAATGGAGAAAATTCATAAAACTATGATGGCATGCATCACAATTACATAAGATAAGCATGAATATTAGTTAAATATGATTTTTTCAGCATCTGAGTGGATGACGATTCATTTTATTAAATAGATCAATTTGAGTTATAATGACCCAGATTTGAAGAGCCATATAAGAATTTGAGGCATCATTTCATGATCAGACGGACAAGATTGCGCATTGCTTCTTCTTCACGCATGGCGTGACAAAATCTGAGCACTACATCTTCGATTAAACGTAAATGATTTAATGGTAACGATTTGTATCCAAGTATTTCATTAGAGCCGTTGATTGAAGATGAAGAGTCAAATCCAATGGCCATGCCTAATTTTTTCTATAAATACGCATGTTTTTTGAAGATGTAAAACATTCCTGGATGTTTCGAGTAATCGAAGTATTTAGACATCTCAATCCTTGAATTTCTTGCTTTCCTCCTCTTCTAGATCGATTTTCGCATCCAATAAGTATTTGAAAGTGAGATTTTATTGAGAGAATAAGGAGAAATCACTTTTTGCATGCCAAAACTTGTCTTCGAAATCACGAAATGAAGAGCCCTTGATTTAGCAATCAATTTGATCATTTCGAGTACTATTTTGCGTTAAACTTCATTTTTTTCCTCCTAATTTCTCCTCCTATAACATCATATTTCAATTCCAAATCGTAGATTAGTAAATTTTTAATTTTATTTTTTTGTTTTCTCTCTTTCCATTCAGTTTTGTCTCCCTAATTTTTGGTCTTTGATTTTTCTACGAATCTTGATCTAAATCGAGTGATTTTTTATTTTGTAGATTTGTCTTTGAGTTATTTGTCTAAAATTACTAAAATCCATAATTTCTCACCTCAGTTCCTAGTCCAATTTTGATCAAATTTGAAGAACACTTCAAAAATACCTTTATTCTCTGTGGATTAAACCCTTATTCACTATTATACTGTTAAGTTCTTGATTTTTATCTTAAATTGGTGAGTTTTGACTTTTTTCTACATGTTTCTATGTGTTTTCAACTATCGCACGGATTTTTCTCGTCAACAATAATAATGATATTTAATTCATTTCTATTGTGCATTAGGATTCTCTTGAACGCCTTGAATCTGAACATAGGGAACCTTATATGATCTCTATTTAAAGGAACACACTTATTGAAAATAAGATTCATCGAGTGTTATGCCCTTTATTTTTCGTGATCTCTTATTTCGAAATCATATCTAATGGCTATTAGGTGGCCTACAAGCTAATCACACCTACCAGTCTTGTTTTTAGTCATTAAAATGATATTTTTTTATTTAATGTTTGCAATGAAGTTCATGAGTATATGCAATGATTAAGTGAATCATTATGATATTATAATATAGAGATCACTAGTCTTTAGATATATTTTTTAAATATTTATATTCAAGGGATACTCGAGAAGGATATCGAAACATCTAAAAAGAATAGCATTGTCTAATTTGACTTCTATGATGAGTATGGCCACTATTTGAGAGAGACGAAGGATAGATAATGGGTGCCCTTGAGAGAAAGAGTTTGTTAAATTTATTTGTATGAATAATTGAATGGTATTATACTTAAAAATTCACAAAGTTGTATCATTTCATGTTATTTATATAGTCGTTTGACTAAAAACACCAAAGACATCTTTTGGATGTATAATTGTGTTTTGAGTATGACTTACGAATATTTAGCCACAAGATCTTTAAAATATCATAAATTAAATATGACATGAGGTCCTCAAAGGTGATTGTGTAGTCAAATGGTATTAAAGGAAATTGACTCAAGGAATGAGATGCATTTAAACCCTTGATCAATGTAGTGGAAATAGTGAAGAACGTGTTCTTAATGATTCCCTTCTTATATTAGTACTAACTTGAGTGATCGATTGGTGTTTGACATTTGACGATACCCTAAGTCATTTATCAGTCTTGTATAGATGAAGGATTATATGTACACTATAAAAGATGATAGCCAAGTTACATAAAGGAGTTTCTTATCCACTTCTTGTCTCCCAGAGCACGTAGTGCAAATTGGCACCCAATGGATTAGCAACTCAACTTGTTGATTAGGTTAAATCAATAATTAATTGTAGGCATTAATTCGCGAACCATCTTATGCCTCTTGGATGCAATCCAACTCAGCCATTATCACTTGGATGCTTCATAGTACCGAGCAGAGCATTGCCGAGTCTCTCGCAATGCAAGCAAGCATCCTATAGTCAAAGTAGTTATGAACTGTGTAGACCATCCCCTTGAGTCATGATTGGTATGCCTTTGCTCCCTCTCTCTTCTGCTCCAGACGATATGCCTCCTCCCTCAGCGATGACCATTTCTACTCCTCGAGCTCGTGACGATGGTGGTCTCCCTCCTTGCTTTGATGGAAGTTGTCCTCCTCATGGGTGTGGTCACAACGTCTCTCTGCCATGTCCTTACTGCGGCAAGCAAAATCACCCTACCAACAAGTGTTGTAAGCAATTCCATAAGCCTCCTACTACCCAAGCAGTTCTGACTCCTTTGACTCCCTTTTCCCCAACACTGCCCAATATCCCTACTCCCCAATATTATGTGACCTTGACGTTGACCGAGTATGATGCCCTTCGCCATTTCGCAAGCATTGATGTCTTCTCTTCTTCCAGCCTCGCGTTGCTTTTGGCTCCCTCCACGTCAGGTACATCTGCTCTACTTGCTTCTTCTTCACCATTATGTATTATCAACTCGAGGGCTTCTTCTCATTTGACCAAGACTTCATTGCTCTTATCATCATATCACCCTACCCCCCTCCCATCCCCCTGTTACCATTTTTGATGGCCGACCTTGTCCGGTCCAAGGCTGAGGTACTACTGGCATCACCCCTTGTCTTTCTCTTCACCAAATCCTCTATGTTCCTGGTTTCCCTGTAAACCTTCTCTCTATTAGTGCTATCACTCGTGCTCTTCCTTGTACAAATACCTTCTTTCCCTTTCATTATATTTTCCAGGATCTGCACTCCAAACAAACGATTGATTTGGGCTGTGAGAATGCATGGGGCATCTATGAGCTAGTTGCTAATGAACCCTTGATGCCGGACTGAGGGATGAGCTCGGCCTGACGCTAAGGTTACTATGGGGAAACTAGGGAAGGGGGTGGCCTATGGTATCTAGATGATGCGGTGATGTCTCGATGTACTCCTCAAGCAATCAACCTTCCCAACACGTCGTCTCAGAGTTCCTGGGATGCGCCGAGTAGGATGGGTCGGGAATCCTCCCGGGCTCGTCGTGGCAGGAGAGAGAGCGTCCTCGAGTCGTCGGTGGGAGCTCGACCGTCAACCCGGCGGCCGGATCCACGATCCCAAACCCGTAACCAAGGATCACTCAACCTAACTAGGCCCGAGGGCGGTCGAGACAGATGCGGAAAAGTGCTGAAAGAAATATTGCACTTCAAAAATAAAAAGGGAGGGATGCGTGCCTAACTGCGGGCGCGAGCCCAGTCGGTCGAGAACGAGGGAGGTCGTTGGACGCGGTAGGGGCAACAGGACGCCGAGGCGAGTCGGCTGGGTAGCGCGGATGGACTATCGGCAGGCGGAGGTGAGGAAGACTCGCGGCGAGCAGAGCGAGCCGCGACGAGTCAGCGGCGGACGGGTCACAGCGACTGGCGAGGCGATCGGGCCGAGGCGATCGAACGCGGCAGCGGGGCGGGCCGCGGTGGAGGCGGCTGGGCCAGGCGCGTCTGCTCGCGGCGGTAGGCAGGGCGGGCTCCGACGCGGCTCGGGTGACCAGGCACGGCGGGCCGGCAGACGAATGAGGGCGCGGCCGAGCAGCGATGGAGGGATCGCGGCGATCGGACGAGGGCCGCGGTGGAAGCGGCTGGGCCGGGCTCGGCTAAGCGCAGGGGATGGCAGGGCGCGGAGCGGCTAGATGCGAGCGGCGGGAGCGCGGGACCAGCAGCGCGGTGGCGGCGATCCCGCAACGGCGCGCGGGCGGGTCGCGGCGGCGACCCAGCGCGATGGCGGCGGCGACGAGGTGCGGCGGCGCGCAGGGCGCAGCGGTGGCAGATCGCGGCGCGGCTGAGCGGCGGGGCGCGCGGCGGCGAGCGCGCGGCGGTTGCAGAGGGCGCTGCGATGGCAGCGGTTGAGCGCAATGAGCGGCGATGCGGCGTCGGCGCGGCAGCGGCAGCGGGCGGCAGTGGCGGCGGCGACGGGATCGGCTGCGGCGGCGCGGCAAGCGCGCGGCGCGGCGGCGGATCACGGCGGCGGCGACGCCGGCTTGGCGGCGGCGGTGGCGGCGTGGAGCGAGAGCAGGGGCTAGGGCAAGGAGTGGCGGCGGAGCGGCGGCGGCACGATCGTCTGCGGCGGCGACGGCGGCAGCGTCGGCGGTAGGACTCATTCCCTAACCTTCCTTGAGCAGCCACTCGAGAGGAAAACTCTTCTTTTCTCAAATGACGGCTAGGGTTTGTGGGGGGGTCCCTTCCCCTCTTATAGAGCCCATAGTGGGCCGAGAGAGGAAAGGGCCCACTTGAGGCCCACAACCCACACCTGAAACATACTCATAGAAATTTAAGGTTCACAAAGGAAAATGGCCTCACGAATGGGATCCCGAAACGGAGAGAACCCACCTAACGGCCTAAAAGAGAAGGAAGAAGAGATGCAAAGGCCCGCTTTAACACGTGCGGGCTAAATAAGTTCATAATAAAAGAAAAGACGGGAAAGATAACTCCACGCGCGCGCGAGCCCTGTGAAATGTGTCGTGGCGAGATGAGGTCCTCACTTGGTATAGTGAAACTCGGCATCCTTCATCTTCGCCCTTCGAGGGGGCTGGACGCGCGCGGGTGTCGGCTCCTCCGGCGCCGTAGTGTCATGCCTTGGTGGCGACGGGGGTCGTACGCCACCAACCCTCATCGGGTCTTCAAGTATAAGTCAAAGTTCACAATAAGTCAAAGTCAACCATCTATTTTCAAGAGCACCCAAGTGATTTAGGAGACATGTCTCTCTACATAAATCATGTTATTTTTTAAGATCTTTGTTGTCTATTGTATGTCATATATTTAGGCTTATCTAGATAGATATATATATATATATGTATTAACATATCCACTCAGGTATTTTGTCAAGTTTCATTTGATTGAAATGTTGAGGGATTGACTCTCGAGAACAAGGTGTCTAGAAGGAACTGGAATACAAGATCTTACGTTACATGTACTTGACGACACAATCAGAAGATGCAAGATAGGAGTTGGAGAGATGCACGATCCGGTGTGAAGATCGGCTCAAGGGTTCAGGGCGTTCAGAAGCCAAGGAGGTCAAGGCCTAAGGGGTAGTGTCGTAGGATTAGGTAAAGGTGAGTGTCAGGGTTGCTGTTGGGGGCGAACCTAAACTTGTATAAACATTGTCTTTCAGCCATCTGTGGGGTGAGAGGATTAGGTTTCTTTTTTTGGTAAGATTGGAGGCTCTGATTTGATAGTACTTAAGACTAGATTAAGGGACATTAGGTCCCACAACAAGTATAAAATCATTTGTGCATCGTGAGACGAAGTGGAGAGTGATAAACAATGAATCGTAACAAAAGGGATTTAGAAAAGGTAAATATTTGATACTAACTAATTCACCCTCCCCCCTTTAGTTAGTATCACCAACGTATTGGGACTTTCAAAAGGTACCATGGATTTTGGTATAGTATATGAAAAAGGCATGAAGATCTCACTGTGATGGGCTATAGCAACAGTGACTTCGCCGGTAATGTGAAAGATAGAAAGACCACTTCGGGATAGATATTCTTTCTCGGTGGTCTACCAATCACATGGAACAGCTTGAAGCAAAAGGTGGTGGCCTTATCTTCATACGAAGCTGAATATATAGCTATTACATTAGTCGTATGTCAAGGAGTGTGAATTACAAGGTTAGCGAAGGAGATAATGGGAGTTGAGATTGAAGCGGTGAAGATTATGGTTGATAACCAATCAACCATTATGTTAACCAAGACATCAGCTCATCAAAATAGAACTAAGCACATTGACACACGGTGTCATTTCATTCGAGAATGCGTCGAAGACATGAGAGTTGTCATCGAACATATGAAGACAGAAGATCAATTGGCGGACATCCTCACAAAAGTGTTGGGGAGGGTGAAGTTTGCAGAACTAAGTATGAGAATTTTTGAGTG
>CM044119.1:3741777-3773694 GCA_024174645.1 Lemna minuta | reverse complement strand
GATTTTACAGAACACGAACTGTTGGTCAAAGTCAACAAAGTGACTTTGACTTTTGACTTTTCTCTGTCAAACGCGAGAATTAAATTCTTAAAACTTCTTATTTAGCTTATTTATATCATTTCCATTCCTTAAATCTTATTTGCTCTTATTTATACTCCTTTTAAACCGAAGTTTGATCAAGTCAACTCTACGATTAAAGTTAACCCTACTCTCTGTGGATCGACCTGATACTTACACAATACTTGATTATTATATCTTATCTTTGTGAGTTCGGTTTTATAAATTTTGTTTGACCTTCGTCTTTGTTTTATAACGACGCACGAAGATGATCCGTCATGCCTCCGCGCGCCACTACGCGTTGTGGCACATGTTGCCCACTGCCTCTGTGCGCCACTGGGCACCACCTCAGCGGGTGCTACAGTACCCGTCAAGTCTGCACCAAGTGCGAGCATTGGGTGCTCTCCCCTACATGTCATGGCTATGTCACACGTGCCAGCGATGCATTGAGATGGAAAATCATCTCCCACATTCTCCTTTGTTTTCTTCACGTCCCACGCCTTCTTCACTCAAATTCTCATACTTAGTTCCACAAACTTTACCTCCCCAACGCTTTTGTGACGATGTCCGCCAATTGATCTTCAGTCTTCACATGTTCGATGACAACTCTTCTGTCTTCAACGCATTCTCGAATGAAATGACACCGTGTGTCGATGTGCTTGGTTCTATTGTGATGAGCTAATGTCTTGCTTAGCATGATGGCTGATTGGTTATCAACCATAATCTTCACCGCTTTAATCTCAACTCCCATTATCTCCTTCGCTAACCTTGTAATCCACACTCCTTGACATACGACTGATGTAATAGCTATATATTCAGATAAGGCCACCAACTTTTGCTTCAAGCTGTTCCACGTGATTGGTAGACCACTTAGAAAGAATATCTATCTCGAAGTGCTCTTTCTATCTTCCACATTATTGGGGAAGTCACTATCGCTATAGCCAATCACAGTGAGATCTTCATGCCTTTTTCATATACAAGACCAAAATCTATGGTACCTTTTGAAAGTCCTAATCTGGTGGTGATACTAACTAAAGGGGGGGAGGGTGAATTAGTTAGTATTAAATATTTACCTTTTCTAAATCCCTTTTGTTACGATTCATTGTTTATCACTCTCTGCTTCGCCTCACGATGCACAAATAATTTTATTCTTGTTGTGGGACCCGATGTCCCTTAATCTAATCTCGAGTACTATTGAATCGGAGCCTCCAATCTTACCAAAATGGAAACCTAATCCTCTAACCCCACAGATTGGTGAATGACAATGTTTATAAAAGTTTAAGTTCGCCCCCAAGGGCAACCCTGATACTCACCTTTTCCTGATCCTACGACACTACGCCTTAGGCCTTGACCTCCTTGGCTTCTGAATGCCCTGAACCCTCAACTCTTGTCTTGCATCTTCCGATTGTGTCGTCAACTACATGTAACGTATGATCTTGTATTCCGATTCCTTCTGGACACCTCGCTCCCTATAGTCAATCCCTCAACATTTCAACCAAATGAAACTTGACCAAACACTTGAGTGGATATGTTAATTCACACACACACACACATCTATATCAATATCTATCTAGATAAGCCAAAATATATGACATACAACAGACAACAAAGATCTTAAAAAATAACATGATTTATGTAGAGAGACATGTCTCCTAAATCACTTGGGTACTCTTGAAAATAGATGGTTGATTTTGACTTATAGTTGACTTTGACTTATACTTGAAGACCTGATGAGGGTTCATTAGCAACTAGCTCATAGATGCCCCATGCATTCTCACAGCCCAAATCAATTGTCTGTCCAGCGTGCAGATCTTGGAAAATACAATGAAAGGGAAAGAAGGTATCTGTACAAGGAAGATCACAAGTGATAGCACTAATAGAGAGAAGGTTTTCAGGGAAACCAGGAACATAGAGGATTTGGTGAAGAGAAAGAGAAGGGGTGACGCGAGTAGTACCACAGCCTTGGACCGGACAAGGTTGGCCATTGACAATGGTAACGGGGGGATGGAAGGGGGTAGGGTGATATGATGATAAGAGCAATGAAGTCTTGGTCATTTGAGAAGAAGCCCCTGAGTCGATAATCCATAATGGTGAAGAAGAAGTAAGTAGAGCAGATATACCTGATGTGGAGGGAGCCGGAAGCAATGCGAGGCTGGCAGAAGAGAAGACATCAATACTTGTGAAACAACGAAGGGCATCATACTCGGTTGACGTCAAGGTCACATAATGTTGGGGAGCAGGGATATTGGGCAGTGCTGGGGAAAAGGGAGTCAGAGGAGTCAGAACTGCTTGGGGCAGTAGGAGGCTTGCCAAATTGCTTCCAATACTTGTTGGTAGGATGATTTTGCTTGCAGCAGTAAGGACATGGCAGAAAGACGTTGTGACCACACCCATGAGGAGGACGACTAACATCAAAGCAAGGAGGGAGATCACCATCGTCGTGAGCTTGAGGAGCTGAAACGGTCATCGCTGAGGGAGGAGGCATATCGTCTGGAGCAGAAGAGAGAGGGTGCGAAGGCATACCAATCGTGACTCAAGGGGATGGTCTACACGGTTCATAACTACTATGACTATAGGATTCTTGCTTGTATTGCAAGAGACACGAAAATGCTCTCCTCGATGCTATGAAACATCAAAGTGATAATGGCTGAGTCAGATTGTGACCAAGAGGCGTAAGATGGGTCGTGAATTAACGCCTACAATCAATGATTGATTTAACCTAATCAACAAGTTGAGTTGCTAAGCTATTGGGTGCCAATCTGCACTACATGCTCTAGGAGACAAGAAGTGGATAAGTAACTCCTTTATGTAACTTGGCTATCATCTTTTATAGTGTACATATAATCCTTCATCTACACAAGACTGATAAATGACTTAGGGTATCGTCAAATGTCAAACACCAATCGATCACTCAAGTTAGTACTAATATAAGAAGAGAATCATTAAGAACACATTCTTTCGCTATTTCTACTATATTGATCAGGGGTTTAAATGCATCTCAATCCTTGAGTCAATTTCCTTAAATACCATTTGATTACACAATCACCTTCGAGGACCTCATGTCATATTTAATCTATGATATTTTAAAGATCTTGTGGCTACATATTCGTGATGGGATCTGAGGTCGATAACTTTCCAAAATTTTGATCAAAACATCAAATGCAGCGGAAAAACATTGAATCGGACATTCAAAATACCAAACCACCAAGAACAAATGATCTATCATCTAGTATGAATGAGAAAACATACTTACAGGTTTCCTTGAAGGAGTTCTTGAAGCTATTCAAGTGTCTAGCCTCTAGCAGTATCCACACGGTCTCCGGATGGTTAGATCTCCTCTTCAAAGCTCTTCACCAAGAGAGAAAGAGAAGAAAGGAAAGAATTCCCACAAGGCTTGCATGGGCACCTTTAACTGTGGTTGTTCTCCCCCTATTTATAGACATTTTGAATGAGGGTTTTTCACAAAAACCCTCATAATTATGTCTATATCCACCAACATTCATAAACCTTATGTGTGTGACCCCCTAGGTCCATATATCTCACTAGTTAATAACTCTATAGACCAAATAACACCTTATTGGTCAACCTTAATTAATTATCTACATCCACATATAGATTACTTAATCAAGAATCGATTTAACCTAATTGATAGGTTGAGTTGCCAGCCCGTTGGGTGCCAAGGTACACTACGTACACTAGGAGATATGGAGTATGTAAGAACTCACTTATGGAACCTTCCCGTCATCGATTACCATGTATGTATAATCCGTCATTCACATTAAACTCATGAATGACTTAGGGTATGGTCAATTGTCAAACCCTAATTGGTTACTCAAGTTAGTACTGATGCGTGTAGAAATCATCGGGAACACTTTCTACAATATTTCTACTACCTTGGCCAAGGATTTCATCACATCTCATTCTTTGAGTCAATATCCTCAAATAGCGAGGGTGGACGATCCCATCTTGATCACACAATAATCTTCGCGGATTTCATGTCGTATCCAATATATGACGTTTTAGATATCCCGTGACTAGGGATTCATAAGTCATAATCAAAACACGATCATCCATCCACAAAATGTCTTTGGTGTCTCAAGTCAAAGGACCACATACACAACCATGACATGAATCAACCTGATTGACAGTTAGGTATAATACCATTTAGGGATTCATACGGATCAATTCAGTGAACTCTTTCTCCAAAGGGCACCCACTATCTATCCTTAGTGTCTCCACACCGATGGCTATAGGATCAGCCATACTCATCATATGAGTTGGATTAGATAGTGCTATTCTTTCTGGATAATTCGATGTCCTTCTCGAATATCTCACGAATAAGAATGTTTAGAACATATGTTTAAAGACTACTGATCACTATATTATGATATCATCATAATTCACTTAGTTATTGCACATACTCATAGACTTCATTACAAACATCACACAAGAATGACAATGAATAAATATCATTTCAATGAACATAAACAAGATACATGAAAGTGTGATTGGCTTATAGGCCACACAATATCCATCAATTCGTGAGACATACTCAAAACATAATCATACATCCAAAAGATGTCTTTGGTGTTTTTAGTTAAATGACTATATAAATAACATGAGATGATACAACTTTGTTAATGTTTAAGTATAATACCATTCAAGGATTCATACAAATAAATTCAACAAACTCTTTCTCTCAAGGGCACCAATTATCCATCCTTAGACTCTCTCAAATAGTGGTCATACTCATCATAGAAGTCAAATTAGACAATGCTATTCTTTTTAGATGTTTCGATATCCTTCTCGAGTATCTAAAGACTATTGATCTCTATATTATAATATCATAATGGTTCACTTAATCATTGCATATACTCATGAACTTCATTGCAAGCATTAAATAAAAAAATGTCATTTTAATGACTAAAAATAAGACTGGTAAGTGTGATTAGCTCTTAGGCCACCTAATAGCCATTAGATATGATTTAGAAATAACAGATCACAAAAATTTAAGGGCTTAAGACTCGATGAATCTTAATTTTTAAGAAGTATGTTCCTTTAAAAAGAGATCATATATGGTTCCGTATGTTCAGATTCAAGGCATTCAAGAGAATCCTAATGCACAATAGAAATAAATTAAATATCATTATGATTGTTGACAAGAAAAATACATGCGGTAGTTGAAAACACACATAACCATGTAGAAAAAGTCAAAACTCACCAATTTACGATAAAAATCAGAAACTTAAGAGTATAATAGTGAATAAGGGTTTAATTCACAGAGAATTAAGGTATTTTCAAAGGGTTCTTCAAATTTGATCAAAATTAAACAAGGAATTGAGGTGAGAAATTAGGGATTTTAGTAATTTTAGACAAATAACTCAAAGACAAATCAAAGAGCACAAATTTGGGAGAAAAACCGAATGCAAAGAGAGAGAAAACAAAAAATAAATCTAAAAATCGAGTAATCTACAATTTAGAATTGAAGTATGATGTTATAGGAGGATAGATTAGGAGGAAAACATGAAGTTTAATGCGAAGTAGTGCTCAAAATATTCAGATCTATTGCTAAATCAAGGGCTCTTCATTTTGTGGTTTCAAAGACAAGTTTTTGCATGCAAGAAACGATTTTTCCCTATTCTCTCAATGAAATCTCACTTTCAAATACTTATTGGATGCGAAAATGGATCTAGAAGATGAGGAAAGCAAGAGATTCAAGGATTGAGATGTCTAAATAGTTCGATTACTCGAAACACCCAAGAATGCTTTACATTGTCGAAGAACATGTACATTTATAGGAAAAATTAGGCGTGGCCATTGGATTTGACTCTTCATCTTCAATCAACTGCTCAGATGAAATACTTGGATATAAATCGTTACCGCTATGTCGTTTTTGTTTGATCAAAGATGGAGCGCTCAGATTTTGTCACATCATGCGTGAAGAAGAAGCAACACGCAATCTTGTTCGTATGATCATCAATAGGTGGCTCAAATTCTTATATGCCTCTTTAAATCTTGGTCATTGTAACTCCTCTGATTGATCTATTTAATAAATGAATCATCATCCACTCACATGCTGACACGTACTTGATAACATGCATATTTAACTTGAATTCTTATCATATTTAACTAATATTCATGCTTATCTTATGTAATTATGATGCACATTATCATAGTTTTATAAATTTTCTCCATTGGTATGCCATTTTACTAAAGTCCATTTTATTATTATTTAGGGTTAAGTATGTGTTTTATTGATGTTTGATCTTTTGCAAGGTTAAATAATTAGAAATTAACCACTTTCCTTGAGATATTTCAACTTTAGGGGATGATTAAAGAATAAATTTTAAGAAGAGAATGATGGAATGAAGTAAACTAGAATTCTTAAAGGTTTATTTAATATTATTATGCATTCATCCTAATTTCTTGTTTGGATTTATATTTTAGGTGACATGATATTAAAAATGAGAAAATTTTTGATCTAATGGAGAAAATTTGAGGTAAAAAGGAGTTATAAAAATGAAGATATGAATTTCTGAATTTTATAGATTTTTCTAGATTTTATTTTTGATTTTTTCAGGTATTTTTGGATTTTTAAAAGCTTTAAAAATCACAAAAAGGGGTTTGATTTCGTGGGACCCGCATGAAGCTGACGTGGCGTGACGCGGACACGTGGCGGAGCCACGCGAGACCACGTGGACCCACATAGATGCTTGTGGCGCAATGAGACAGCTTGGGCTGGCGTTTGATGGGCCCACGGGTATAGTGGGCCAAGGATAGATAGGGGGTGTACTTAGTCCATTTTGGGCGACGCAAAGGCTCATATGCCTTATACGTCTTATACCTGATTATTCTCTGTCATTTGCTCCTTGTGGGACTAATGTCTTAATTTGTAGGCGACGTGGCATCGCGTGGTGCTTCAGATGATATCGCGTGAATCGATGCACGTCGATCGCGTGAACTTGAGTCCATGTGATCACAATCAAAGCACATGCGTAATCGTGAGCCGTCAATCGCTTAAGTGACATCGGACGGTTGCAAGTTAATCGCGCACTCAACAAACCATGGAGTGACACTTGGCTGCGTAAGGACGCTCTGATGAAGATCCGACAGCCAAAATCATGGAGGAGTGGAATCCGCGTCGTGGGATCGTGGCCCACTGATTTCGCGTCAACTTAGCCGTCTAAAGCTCCTTTAGCGAATCGGACAGCCTGCATTTTTGGTGATGATTTCTCGATAAATGTATGTTCTATCTCTTTCTAAACTCAACTTCTGATTGAAATGTGAAGAAATTAAGCATTTTTTGAGCAAAATATTAAGTTCTTCGTGAACCCCTCGCGCTCTAGACTCAATTGTGATCATATCGAGGCAAGATTGATCACAAATCATTGTGAGATACAATCGGAATCACCCCTTGAATTCTGATTGCACGTCGAAAGAAGAAACTAGATCAATACTCTTCAATCAACAGGATTTGAAACGCTCAATCTTTGCGTCAATTGGGTTAGTAGTGTGGTTCCTTCGTATACCTTAAAATTTACATAGTTTAGATTAGATTTAGATGTGTAATTAGAGTTTAGAAATCAGAAAATTTATCATTTTGCCCAAATTTGATCGCAGAATTTTGCTAATTTTCAAATAAGGATTTCTCCCTGATCTTAGGTTCAAATCATCGGATTTTAGTTTCATTGGATTCCTTGTTTTGTCAGATTTTTGTGGATATCTTATTCGTCAAATGTGATCAAAATTTGGCCCCTCAATTTAATGTTTGACCAATTGTTGTTCATTTTCAATCTGAATTTGGGCATTGACTTTTGAGGACAACTACTTATAGTTTAGGAGGTGAAATTCGACAATTTTGGTCGCTCTAGAATCCTCACTTTCTAAGGTATTTATTCATATCTGAATTTCTTGATTTGGATATCATTTGATTAGTCAATTTCATGATTTTGATCGAGATCTTTATTTCAAGATTTTTCTGATTGTTGATTTTCAATAAATTATAATAAATCCAATTCTTCTTTAAAAATCACATTGTTTATATCAAAATTTTTCTATTTTCTCTCTAGTTTCTGAAAACATAACTTTTGTAATATTTTCTCACCTATTTCCTCTTTGTTTTAAAAGAAAGTCAAAGTCTAGTCAAAGTCAATCGTTTGACTTTGACTTTTGACTTTTCTTCTTCAAATATTTTTAAACTTCTTAAAAAGATCTTCTCTCATATATTTATATTATTTCTATCAGTAACATATCACTTTCACTTCTTAAAAATCCTAATTAGACTTAAGTTTGACTAAGTCGACTCTTCGATATAAGGCAACTGCATTTTCTATGGTTCGGCCCAATCTTTTCATTGTACTTGATTTCATATTTTTAAATCATTGTAAGTTCGGAAATATAAATTTTGTTTGACTAACAATCGTGTGTTTTCAAAAATTGCACTAAATCGTTCCGTCAGTACCCTCATCACTTAAGTGAAAATGAGGGGCTGAGATTAAACGACCTTATTTGCATTGATCGGGCGCTCGTGAGCGTGCCATGTGACCTGTGCATTTAAATAAACAAACATAGTCTCACATGACAAAAATAGATACAGATTGACGGGTTTATAAGTGGAGATTATTAGTGGGCTTGGCGAATATCCATGAAAAGGATGCTTAACCTACTTATCTCACATATGCACACACGGGTACACCCACGTGCTCACACATGCACACGTGTGCACCACGTGGCGCGTATATAGGTCATCACGTGTAACAGAACAAATCAACGCAGTCGTTAATTGCACACCGATTTGTGTGAACAATAAATCCAAACTTATCAATTTAATGAGTTAATTACAAATTGAGCGGTATAATGGTAAATAAGGGTCAAATCCACGGAGAAATAAGGGATTTTAGAGAGATCTTTTGGAATTTGATCAAATTGGGCGATGAATTGGTGATCAAATTTGGAATTTTGGAATGTTTTATGCCTTAATTTGCATTTATAATCATGTATTATCATGTTACGATGGCATGTTATCAACGTGGCGACATGTCATTCGCACGTCGCGTTAGCTGCCATGTCAGCACGCTATAAAAAATCTAAATTTTTAATATTTTTAAATAGAAATAAATTTTAAAGAAATCCAAAAAAATTTAGAAAAATTCAATTTTTTTAGAAATTTCCCTAAAAATTTGAAAATTTGTAACTTTAAAGATGTAAATTTAAATGAATCTAAATTTTTATTCTTTGATTATAAATTAAATAATCTATCATTCTAAAATTTAAATTTAATAAATAACAAGAGAATAAATTTTTATTTAAAAAATATACTCATTTGTTTTTAGAAAATAAAGTTAAAAAAATGTGTTTAGAAAAATATTTCTCTCTTATTATTAATCATTAAAACCCAATTATAATCTCAAATATAGAATGAGAATAATCTAATCTTAAATATCTCTATTTAATTCTTCATTATGATCCCTAAAATAGTGCATTTTGATATTATAACTTAAATTTTCATAGAATGATAGATATACACTCAAAACATGATAACATGTATAAGAATATAATATTTTGTGCCTTAATTTGTATTAACAATTATATAATTTCATGTGCAAATTACATGTTATCAATTGTGAGATGGGAGAGGAAGCTAAAATGACCACGAGAAAAAAAAATGATTGTATCACCTTGCTTGGAATCAAAGCCACAACTCTTTTTGGTTCTATTGAATAATGTCGCATGACGAGCACACACCTTGTCTCTAGTAATATCCTTATAGTTCTCATCCCAGTGGATGTCATCCTTGCATATTTTCTAACACGCTAGTCAAAATGGCCTTGATCTATGGAAATCTTCACATCACTACCTATTGAAAAAATCAATTGATGACGTCATTAATTGCACATCGATTCATGTCAACAATAAAGAATGATTTACCAATTTTATCATTTAATTACGAATTGAAGGGTATAATGGTAAATAAGGATCTAATCTACGAACAAATAAGGGATTTTTTAGAGATCTTTTGGAATTTGATCAAATCGGATGATGAATTGGTGATAAAAATTAGGGAAAATGGTAGAGTTTAGAAAGATAACTCAAACACGAATCTACGGAATCAAAAATCACTCTATTTAAGATTAGTATTCGCAGAGAAATCAAAGAACGAAGTGGAGAGAAATTTCTGAACGCAATTGAGAGAAATCCGAAAATTAGAAAGACTAATTACACTAAAGTAGCGATCCTAAATTACAAATTGATGATACATGACAAAAGATTAGAGGGAAAACACGTAATCTAATCCGAGATAGCGATCAAAAGGATCGAATTAATCACCAGATTCAAGGCTTTTCATTCATCATTTCCAAAACGATCGTCGGTGTTCAAGAGACAAATTCTCCTTAATCGATCGATGAAATCTCACTTTTAATCACTCTGTGGACGTGAAAATGAGTCTAGAAATGATTAGAGGCAAGAGATTCAAGGATAGATGTGTATAGATAGATCAATTGAGCGAAATCATCCAAGAATACATCAAAATGTCGAAAGAAAATCTCAATTTATAGTGATTTTAGGGCGTAACCGTCCCGATGGGGGATTTAATCTTTCGATCAATGGTTTAGATTAAACGCATGAGGGTGAACCATTACGGTTAAGTCCTATCCATTGGATCACAGATGGAGCGCTCAGATGAAAGCCACATGATCGCGTGAAGTTGAATCATCGTTTAACACCTACCGTTCAATTTTCTTTGGATGTCTGCGATGTCTCCACGTGTCCCCAGATGTCCATCAGATGCGTTAAATCTCAGCCGTTATAACTCCTTGATTAAACGGCTGAGATTTAAACATTTTGAAATGCGAATCGTCGTCCAATCAGAAAGCGCCGCATACCCCCTTTACTTAAGTGACAATCGACGGTTTAAATTTAACGATCAATCGGATGCTTCACAGGCTGCCACGTCGCCTCCCCATCTCGATCGTTGATCGCGATGCAAGCAGACTGTTCTAATTGTGCCACTTCACTTGCACGTTTATAAATTCAAGAAAAATCTATTTTAATAAGAAAAAAACAATTTTTAATTCTGGACAATCCTGAGAAATTCATTAAAAATTCAGAAAAATTCAGAAAAATTCCAAAAAAATCCCTTAAAATTAGAAAATTTATAACTTTCAAAATACAACTCCAAATTAATCCAGATTTTTTTCATTGGATCAGAAATTCAATTATATATCATTATAAAAAGTCAAAATATTTAAATCAAAATAGAATAAATTATTATTTCAAAAATAAACTCGTTTCTTATTTGAAAAAGAAAACTTAGGAAAATAAATGAATGTATAGAAACATTTTCTCTTATTATTTAACATTAAAACATAGTTTTAATGTCAAATTTAGATGGGAATAATCTATTATAAAATATATTCTTAATTATGCATAATTATCCCTAAATTAGTGCATTTTGAGATTATAAGTTAAAATTGCATTAAATGATAGAAATGCACTCAAAATATGATAACATGCATAAAAATGGAATGTTTAATGCCTTAGTTTGCATTAATAATCATGTATTATCATGTTAAGATTACATGTTATCACCTATCACATGAGTTACCAATTGTGTGTCTTGAGAGGTAATGGGTTATGCTACTTTTATGTGAAGTTTTTTTGTTAACCTTTTACTATCTACATATAATCTCTCATATGCATGACACATCTAGAATTACTTAGGGCATGGTTGATTGCTAATTCTAATAAAAGTTAGTACAATAAAAATGATCTAAGACTTCCTTTTTAAATCTTTCATTTTCAGTCTTAGCAAAGGACTTCAATGTACAATTTCCTAGAGTCTCTCTCCTTGGGGTACTAAGGGAAGATGATCCCATCTTGACCAGGCAATCTTCTTTGCGGGCGTATTGATGTATTTGTGCTTTGATGGTTTGTAGTTCACTGGCTAGAGACTTGTAGCTCAATGTAAAACACTACAACACATCCACTAGTCGCCTTTGGTGACTCATGTCTAAGGGCCACCTATATTACTATGACTTTAATCTACATACTTAACATTCATGTATAATACTATTGGTGGCGTACGACCCCCGTCGCCACCAAGGCATGACACTACGGCGCCGGAGGAGCCGATACCCACGCGCGTCCAGCCCCCTCGACAGGCGAAGACGAAGGATACCGACTTTCACTACACTAAGTGAGGACTTCATCTCGCCACCACAGGACTTCATCAGGGCTCAGGGCTCGCGTCGAGTTTTATCGTTCTACCCTTTCCTTTATTTCGCACTTTTGTAGCCCGCACGTGTTTAAGCGGGCCTTTGCATATCTTCTTCTCTCTCTTTTACGCCTTGGGGGTGGGTTCCCTTCGTTTCGGGACCCTAGCCTAAGGCCCTTTCCCTTTTTGAACCTTATTTCCTTTCTATGAGCATGTGTGTGGATTGTGGGCATCAAGTGGGCCCTTTCCTCTCTTGGCCCACCATGCGCTCTATAAGAGGGGAAGGGACCCCCCCACAAACCCTAGCCGTCATTTGAGAAAAGAAGAGTTTTCCTCTCGAGTGGCTGCTCAAGGAAGGTTAGGGAGGGAGTCCTACCGCCGACGCTGCCGCCGCCGCCGCCGCACACGATCGTGCCGCCGCCACCGCCGCTCCGCCGCCACTCCTTGCCCTAGCCCCGGGTTCGCTCCACGCCGCCGCCACCGCCGCCGCTCCAAGCCGCCGTCGCCGCCGCCGCAGTGATCCGCCGCCGCCGCGCGCAGCCGGCCGCTGCCGCAACCGATCCGGTCGCCGCCGCAACCGCCGCCCAAGGCCGCCGCCGTCTCGCCGCGCTGAGACCATCATCCGCCCTTCCCGTCGCCGCCCAGCTGCCGCCGTCGCCGATTCGGCCGCGTCGCCGCCGACTCCGACCGCCGCTGCCGCCGCTCATCCGCCGTGGCCGCCGTCCCGTCCGCTGCAACAGCCGCCCGAGCTTCGCCGTCGCCGCCGGCGCGAACCGCTGCATCCGCCCCTCCAGCGCTCCCGTAACTGCCGCCCGTCCGCGCTGTGACCGGTTCCCCCTTTTGCTGCCCGGTCGCCCCAACCGCCGCCGTCCGCCGATCCGAGTCGCTCGCGTCGCGCCCGGCCGCGATCCGCCCGCCGCCGCGACCTGCCGCGCTCGGCCCCGCCGCCTTCTCCTCGGTCCGCCGCCGCCGCGTTCGACCGAACCCGCCCGACGCCTCGCCAGCGCCCCGCTGCGCCCTGCCGCCCCGCATCCCGCCGCGTCCGACCTCGACATCTCCGCCATCGCCCCGCCCTGCTGTTTCCGCTTCTCCCCTGCCGCCGCCTCGTCGCAGCTCGCTCTACTCGCCGCGAATCTCCCTCTCAACCGACCAGTGCCGACCATCCATCCGCGCTACCCCGCCGACTCGCCTCAGCGTCCGTTACCACTGCCGCGCTCGACGACCTTCCCCTCGCCCCGACCGACCGGGCTCGCGCCCCGCAGGTTAGGCACCCATTCCCTCCCTTTATTTTGAAGTGCAATATTTCTTTCAGTACTTCCCGCATCTGTCTCCACCGCCCTCGGGCCTAGTTAGGTCGAGTGATCCTTGGTTACGGGATTGGGATCGTGGATCCGGCCACCGGGATGACGATCGAGCTCCCACCGACAACTCGAGGTCGCCCTCTCCCCTGCATCGACGAGCCCGGGAAGGACTCCCGACCCCTCCTACTCGGAGCATCCCAGGAACTCTGTGACGACGTGCCGGGAGGTTGGCTGCTTGAGGAGTTCCTAGGCATCATCACATCATTTAGATACCATAGGCCATCCCTTCCCTAGTCCCCCCCATTAGTAACCTAGCGTAAGGCCGAACTCATCCCTCGGTCCGGCATCATCTTGGTATCAGAGCACAGGCTGTGGTCGCTCGACTCCGCTCGCCGCCTCTGTTCCATTTCATCTTCCGCATTATTAGTATCATTCATTCATATAGCCATTTAGATTTTTATCCTGCATTCATCATACATCACACTAGGGATAGCCCCTCTTCCCCACAGCCGGGTACACGCCATGGTAGTCGAGACACGCTCTGCCAGCGCTGTGGTTCGAGAGGTATCCACATCTCCACCTCGGGCTCCTAGGGGTCCCACGGGCATCCCGATGCCCGACAGCGGGATGGAAGGTGTTCGCCTTCCTCCTCCGCCTCCGGTTCGCATTGGATTAGGCGGTCCGACTGATAACATGCATTTATAACCTGAATTCTTACCCTAATTAACTCATATTCATGTTTATTTTATGTGAATATGATGCATGTTATCATACTTTTTAGGAATTTTTTCCATTGGCATGTCATTTCACTAAAGTTGATATTTATGCATAAATTAGAGATAATTTCATGCTTAAGATATGATTAATCTTTTGTTTAGATTAACAGGAGTTAATCTCTATTATTAAATGAGTTTTGACTTTAGTAAATGTTTGGAAGGATGATTTTAGGATGAATTTATGATTTAGAATGTTTGATTAGAACTTATTTAATGAAATTTTAATTCATCCTTATTTCCTTTTTGAAAAACATATTTTTAAAATGACATAATATTAAAAAAAGGAAAGAATTTGTGATCCAATGGAGAAAATTTGGATTAAAAAGGAGTTGTATTTTGAGAAATATGAATTTCTAAAGTTTTATACGAATTTTTCCAATTTTTATTTGAATTTTAATTGAATTTTTAAGTATATTTTAGTTAAAAAAATCGGGAAAAAGAAAAAAAACGTACCGGCGGAGCTGACGTGGCGCGCGCCGGCTGACATGGCAAGCGGGCCCAGGCGGGGCTGACGTGGCGAGCGAGCCACGTGGCGCGCGGGTCCACCGCGCCGTTACGACGTGGCGCTGAGGCCACGTGGCAGGACGCGTGTGGCCCGCGTGTGACGCGTGGCTGACACGTGGGCATATAGAGCATATAGTATATATAAGCCTATTCATTAGAACTGGCTGATTATACTAATGCGCTCCACTATTTAAGCGCGCCCGTTTCTTCTATTTCTTCCGTGTGGGACTATGTTCCCACACGGTCTTACCTCTGCAGGACACGTGGCGGCTTGGCGGGCGTCGGATCCAGCTGGGTCTGATCGAGGGGCGTCGATCGTGTGGACCGGAGTCCACGCGATCACCAGATCAAACACGTGCTTAATTTAAATTTTTAAGTGGAATGATCGCAGGTCTCACCTTTCGCCACGTGGACACGTCGGGAGCGTCCGATCTCCACCAGATGAAGATTTCGTGATCGCGATCCAACCGCCTCCGGTGAAGCCGCGTGGAACGTTCTGGAGCGTCGGATGTTTTATCATTATCAGAGCTCCATCGGACGGCGCAGATAAATCAAGGAAGAACCCTACGATCGCGGTGCGATCGAGCCGCGATCGAGCCGCGATCGCGGCGCGATCGAACCGCGATCCTACAGCGTTCACCGCGGAATCGATCCCAGACGGCGAGAAGATGATCGATGGAGCTTTAGGAGTACGATCGACGCCCGATCAAAGCCCGATCGGGCGGAAATCGTGGTCAATCGTGGCGGAATTCGTGGCCTTTTTGGAGGCTGATTTGAAGCCCAATTCGCGCGGATTTTTCGTGGAATTAAAGCCACGATGCCGCGCCCAAAGATCCGCTCCCATTCGCCTTCAACCGACACCCACGACCGCTTCCAATGGCCACGATTCCGGGCCTAATTTTCTCTTTAAAACCATGTATTCTCCCTTCTTTTGTTCTTAACTTTTGATTGATTCGTGAAGGAATTAAGTGAATTTCGAGGAAAATCTTAAGTTCATCGTGATCCCCCCGCATTTAGACTCGATTCCAAAGGGATTGGAGCGGGATTGATCGCGAATTCCTCCTTGATTTCATCGAATTTTTCCCCTTGAATTCCGAAAGTCCGTGAGAAAGGGATCCGAGCAAATTCACTCCACTCGCGCAAATTGGAGCTTAATTCTCGTGGCAATCGGGTTAGTAGTGAGATTCGATCGATTATCAAGAGGTAATTTGAGTTTTTTTATTAGATTTAGAAGTTTAATTTTTGCAAATTAGTTCATAGTGTTCTTCATTTTTCTCCCAAATTTCAGTCCGAAAAAGTTGCTGATTTTGAAAAATAGGATATCTCTCTGATTATAATTCCAAATCACTTGATTTTGGTTTCATTGGATTTCTCTTTTCATCAGCTTTCCGTGGATAGCAATTTCATTAAATTCTGAGTTCATTTGACCCTTCAATTTAACGTTTGACCACGGACTGTTCATCTTTCATCAGAAGTCAAACGTTGACTTTCGGGGTCAATTACTGTTAATTGGCAAATCAGAATTTGATAATTTCGGTCTTGTTGGATTCCTCTGGTTCTTAGCTTTCTGTTGACATATAAATTGTAAGATTTGGATTTCATTGGGGCATTCAATTTGAAGATTTCCTCTGAGGTGTTCATTTCGGGGATTTTCTGATCATTGATTTTCAATAATTCATAATAAATCCATTTCTTATCCAAAAATTACAAAACTTATATCAATAAATTCTATTTTCTCTCTAGTTTCCAAATATATAATTTTCGTAATCTTCTGACTCTGTTTGGTTCTCTGATTTTGCAGAACGCCTACTGCTGGTCAAAGTCAACGCTTTGACTTTGACTTTTGACTTTTCTCTGTCAAATCCGAGATTTCAATTCTTTAAACTTCTTATTTACCTTATTTATATCATTTCCATATCTTAAATCTTATTTTGTCTTATTTAAAACTCCTTTTAAACCTAAGTTTGACCAAGTCAACTCTGCGATTAAAGTCAACCCTGCTCTTTGTGGATCGACCCGATACTTACCCAGTACTTGATTATTCTATCTTGTCTTTGTGAGTTCGGTTTTATAAATTTTGTTTGACCATCGTATTTGTGTTTTAACGACGCACAAAAACGACCCGTCAAAATGGCGCCGTTGCCGGGGAGCATGCGTTTTTGATTTGATTGCTTTGATTTCTTGATTATATTTAGGTTTCTGTCTTCTGTTGTTTACTGACCTGCAGAGAATTTATCAGATCCTCATCAGTGGTGAAAAAGGTATAGCGAGGTAAGATTATCTAAATTTGGCCATTATTTGACATCTTGGTGCAAATTTGGTAGTCTATTTGGTGTTTTTCACCTACTTGATACATCGATATTGATATATCTGAGATTTTATCCTCTGTTAGCAGTGACTTATTATTATTATTATCTCTATTGGTGTGCTTTTTGATAGTGTCTAACTTGTTCTATCTTTTAGGTGGAGTAAGTGCAACATTTTTCATTTAGACATCACTCTTTTCGTCTCACTCTTTTCTGACATTCTTATATATATATACTTGTTGTTTTTGTGATCTTTTGGCTTTAGATATGCATAGGAATCATAGGAACCGAGGAGGACGACAGGGTCAGCGACCCACGAGGCATACACGGAATAATCCGATGTATGATGATTTATTTGCCTCATCTAGAGCTCCATCGGAGACCTCTAGTGATTCTCTTCCAGCGATCGCCACACCAGGGCGAGGAGAGCCAGCGATAGACGCCCCTCTTCCTGCCGAGATAGTGAGACGACGTCTTAGCGACTACGCAAGACCGGTCGTCCAAAGGCAGACTATGCGAGTCAATGCGCCCCTACGACGAGGTGCGAATTTTAAAATTGACTCACATATTCTTGGCCTTTTGCCCACTTTTCATGGACTACCATCGGAGGATCCGTATCGACATGTGGACGAGTTCAGCCAGGTGTGCGAATTCAACCAGTTCCACAATGTCCCCTCCGAGACGGCCAAGATGCGCTTCTTCCCTTTCACGCTTAAGGAAAGGGCGAAGGAGTGGTTCTTCAGCTTGGGCCGCGAGTTTGATTCATGGAGAGAGATGGAAGACGCATTTTTGCGTAAGTACTACTCGGTAGGTAAGACTAGTGCCGTGAGACGCGCCATACGCGAGTTCTCACAAGGGCCGGGTGAGGTTTTCTATGAGGCTTGGGAGAGACTTAGAGATCTCTGAGACAGTGTCCGCATCACGGTATACCTAAACATGAGATTACTCAGATTTTTTATGATGGTTTAGGTGCACCTGACAGGTATTTGCTCGATGCCGCTAGTGGAGGCACGTTCATGAGCAAGTACGAGGATGAAGCCCTCGAGTTGATCGAGTTGGTGGCGGAGAATAGCCATCATCATGCGGCTAAATCCTTCGGAGGACGGAGCGCTCCCGCGAAGGGAGGGATGTTAGACGCAAAGGCGGCAGAGACAGGTATGCTTTTAGATAAGATTGAGAAACTGACGGAAGCCCAGAACTTGATCATGGACTCGCTTAAGGTCCGACCGGGTTCTGATGGCCTCGCGCCAGTTTCACATGTTGATGTCTCACCGTGTTCACATTGCTCTAGTTTTGAGCATGTAGAGTTAGATTGCCCCGTGATGGCAATCCAGGGACAGTTCCCATTTCGGCCAAACCATACCACATATCCAGGTTTGAGCCAGGCGGGTAGGTCGTCCTACCCGAATCAGGGTTATTCTAGTTATCATAACCCTACTTATGCGCAGCAGCGGAGCGGGCAGCCCACTTCATATCATCAGCCCTATGGATCCGCGCCGCAGCATATGGAAAACCCGAGGCCGACACCTTTCGCCCCCGGTATTCCCCGAGCGGTTACGCCGCCACAGGCAGTACCACCTCCAGCACCTTCAGTTGACCCCATCATGAGTGCATTAGCACAAATGATGAGTAAACTGAATGAGGTTAGTGACCGACTTGATAGAGTTGAGGGGGATAAGACCCCATGCTCCACAGCTTCTACCGAGCATAGGAAGGGTAAGCGAGTAGAATTTGAGCAGCTACCTTCCCAGCCTCTAGCAAACCCTAGGAATGTAGGGCAAGCATCGTCGAGTCGCACCCACAATGTGAACGAAGTTCGCATTGATGGTGCATCGGAGGAGGCACATGCGATATCGGGCCTACGTAGCGGCAAGGTCTTAGTGGATCCTCATACGGACCACAAGCGCCGCAAGGACCCGCTTGAGGAGAAGGACGACCGTCCATCTCCCACGATTATCCCGGAGGAGGACTCCGAGGATGAGGAGGCACCTGATGAGGAGAGTAGGGCAGAGCCCAATCCCGAGGTTTATAAACCTCCGGTGCCATATCCTCAGCTTTTGAGCCGGCCTAGAGTCCCTACTAGTGATAACGATGATACCTTATTAGAGGCTTTTAGGCAGGTTACTATCACCATCCCATTGACAGATGCCATCCAGCATATTCCACCCTATGCAAAGTTCCTGAAAGGACTTTGCACCCCGGTGAGGAAGCCGAAACGTATCCATATGAGTGAGACTATTAGTTCTATCATGCTGAGTACGCTTCCTCGTAAGCGACGTGATCCGGGAGCTCCTATGATTAGTTGTGAGATAGGGGGTAGGACGTTCACTCGATCTCTCCTCGACACGGGGGCTAGTGTTAATATACTCCCGAAGGGAGTGTATGACGCTTGTCCACTTGGCGAGTTGCAGCCATTATTCATCGAGTTGAGCTTAGCGGATGGATCCGTGAGACGACCTCACGGAGTAGTAGAGGATGTGATAGTTAAGGTCGAAAACTGTTACTTTCCGGTAGACTTTATTATCGTGGATATGAAATCCACGAATGACCTCACCGCCTCTCCCATCATACTAGGGAGACCATTTTTAGCTACCGCGAAAGCGATTACGGATTGGGGCAAGGGGGAAGTTATTTTTCAGGTTGGAGATAGCACGATGAAGGTGAGCATCAACAAGTTAATGCGACATCCTTCACACGAGACCGATGAGGTAGGCGCCGTCGATATCTACGAGGATCCGGAGATTTCGAGTTGCATCGAGGAGACGATGGCGGCTATTGAGGATAGGAGCTTCGAGGAGCCCGAGGATGATCCATTTCCCTCCGGCGAGACGACACCCGAGCTAAAACCGCTACCTTCGACGCTGAAGTACGCTTTTCTTGATCATCATAGTGCTAACCCCGTTATTATATCTTCGCAGCTAGATCATGACCAGGAGGAGAGACTATTGGCGGTCTTGCGAGCGAGGAAGGAAGCAATCGGATGGAACTTGTCGGATCTTAAGGGCATTGACCCCTCTTTGTGCATGCATCGTATCTTCCTAGATGAGGACTCTCGTCCCTCTAGAGAGGCACAAAGACGGCTCAACCCTAAGGTATGGGATGCTGTTAAGGATGAGATTCTTAAATGGCTTAATGCAGGTATCATATATCCCATCTCCGACAGTCCATGGGTCAGTCCGGTGCATGTTGTCCCCAAGAAGGCGGGGATCACCGTGACGACAAATGACAAGGGCGAGGAACTTCAGACGCGTCTTCCGACGAAGTGGAGAGTTTGCATCGACTATCGGAAGCTTAACGCGGCGACGAAGAAGGACCATTTCCCTTTGCCATTTATTGACCAAATTCTTGACAAGCTTTCAGGTCAAGGATTTTATTGCTTCCTAGACGGCTATTCGGGGTATAATCAGCTAGCTATCCACCCTGACGATCAAGAGAAGACGACGTTTACATGTCCATTTGGCACATATGCATTCCAGCGCATGCCTTTTGGACTATGTAACGCTCCCGCCACATTTCAGAGGTGCATGATGGCCATCTTCTCCGATTTTATAGGAGAGAGCATGGAGGTCTTCATGGACGACTTTTCAGTTTTCGGCCCGAGTTTTTGATGCGTGCTTGGAGCACTTAACGCAAATCCTCGACGTTTGCGTTAAGAAACGCTTAGTTCTTAGTTGGGAGAAGTCCCACTTCATGGTGCGAGAAGGTATAGTGCTTGGACATCTAGTTTCAAGCAAAGGATTGGAAGTGGACAAGGCCAAGGTTGAGGTAATCCAAGACCTTGCACTCCCTACGTCGATAAGGGAACTTAGAAGTTTCCTAGGGCATGTCGGTTTTTTTATCGTCGCTTTATTCAGGATTTTTGCTAAGGTTTCAAAAACCACTGACTTCTCTTCTTTGCAAGGAAAAGGATTTTATCATTGAGGAAGAAGGGAGGCACGCATTTATGCAGCTGAAGCAAGCTTTAGTGCAAGCGCCTATTTTACAAAGTCCTAATTGGGACTTACCTTTTGAGATTATGTGTGATGCTTCTGATTTTGCAGTGGGCGCGGTTTTGGGGCAGCGAATCGACAAGAAGCCGACCGCCATTTGTTACGCGAGCAAGACACTAGCCGACGCTCAACTTCACTACACTACGACGGAGAAGGAGTTGTTGGCGGTTGTCTTTGCTTCGGAGAAGTTTCGGCCTTACATCTTGGGCAGCAAGATCATCGTCTACACGGACCACGCCGCATTGAAGTACTTGCTGTCCAAGAAAGAGGCCAAACCGCGACTGATTAGATGGGTTCTCCTCCTTCAAGAATTCGATTTGGAGATCAAGGACAAGAAGGGAAGTGAGAACTCGGTGGCTGATCATCTTTCTCGACTCCACATTCCATCTTCAGGTGAGATTTGTGATACATTTCCCGATGAGCAGCTCCTCGCCATGGTGACTAAGGTACCTTGGTTTGCGCATATTGTTAATTACTTAGTCACTAAATCTGTCCCCGATTATTGGAACACGCACCAAAAGAAGAAATTTGCATATGATGTGAAACATTATTTTTGGGAAGAACCCCAATTGTTCCATGTAGGGGCTGATCAGATTATTCGGCGATGCGTTCCAGAGGAGGAACAAAAGCATATTCTAGCGATGTGTCACTCGTCTCTATGTGGAGGACATTTTGCGTCGAGGAAGACGGGAGCGAAGGTGCTACAAAGTGGCTTCTATTGGCCAACTCTCTTCAAGGACGCGATCAAGTATTGCAAGGAATGTCTAAAGTGCCAATCCGCATTGAACATCTCCAAGCGAGATGAAATGCCCTTGCAAACCATCCTTGAGGTAGAAATTTTTGATCTTTGGGGGATTGATTTTATGGGACCATTTCCACCGTCGGAGGGCAAGGAGTATATTCTTGTAGCGGTGGACTATGTGTCCAAATGGGTCGAGGCGATACCGACGAGGACAAACGATCATCGAGTGGTTAATAAGTTCATTGTTAACAATATTTTTTCTCGATTTGGTTGTCCTAGAGCTATTATTAGTGATGGTGGATCTCACTTTACTAACTCTCATTTCAGGGAGTTTGCTCAAGAAATATGGAGTTCACCATCGCGTCACGACCCCGTATCACCCCCCCAAGCAAATGGCCAAGTAGAAGTGAGCAATAGAGAAGTCAAGAACATCTTGAAGAAGATCATTCGCACGGATGGAAGAGATTGGGCAGCGAAGCTACCCGATGCTCTATGGGCCTACCGCACCGCATTCAAGACACCCATTGGGATGTCTCCTTTTAGGCTCATTTATGGCAAGCCTTGCCACCTCCCCGTCGAGTTAGAGCATAGAGCATATTGGGCTATTAAAAAAAGCTCAATCTATCTCTTGATCAAGCCGGAAAAGGAAAGACTTCTCCAAATTCAAGAGCTCCAAGAACTCCGGAATGAGGCATATCAAAAATGCGGAGATTTATAAAGCCAAAAATAAAGCCTATCATGACAAGCACATTAATAGGAGATCTTTTCATGTTCATGACAAGGTATGGCTTTATAATTCTCGTCTTAAACTCTTTCCAGGGAAATTGCGCTCAAGGTGGGATGGTCCATATGAGATCCTTGAAGTGTATGACAATGGATCGGTCTTGATCTTAGATCGCAAGACCCAAAATTCCTTCAAGGTGAATGGACATAGGTTGAAGCCATATATTGGTGAAGAAGGACCTCCCCCTCCTCATAGGGAAGAGCTGCAATCTCTTGAGATCTCAGCCACTAGTTAGTCGTGGGTGTGAGTTACGTCTAGCTAACGACGTTAAACTTAGCGCTTGTTGGGAGGCAACCCATCTTTATCTTATTTTTGCATTTATTTTCTACTTTTAGCATTTGTTTTTATTTTTATACTTGCTGTTTGCTTTGATGTTTTCTGTGTTTCTTTATAAGTTTTTAGGTACAAAGGAGAAAGGAGCATAAAACGAAGAAATTTGGCCTCAAAGCAACTCCAAAAATGAAGAAAAGAATGCAACCGATGCAAATTCCCGCTAAGTTTTTCTTTTCCCTCTTATGATTGTATTTCTTTTACTGATGTGCATGCCATGTATACTGATTGTCATCACTTTTTCCATGAGCATGTTGAGTTTTATTAAGGACAATAAAAAGGAATGAGCATGGGGGGAGTTTTTCTAGAAAAACTTAGAATTTTTTTCAAAAATTTTTTTGCATTTCTTCATTTAGTATTCTATGCATGATCTGATTTTTTTAAACATGTGAACAGCAACATGATCTTTTTCAAAATCACATGAAATAGAAAAGCATAGAGTGCATTAATACCTCCATTTGTTTAGAAAGTTGTGTGAAGAGCAACCTTAAGTGCATGTTGAGGAGATGGTAGAGTCAATGGAATTAGGGATCTAGGTATTCCTGTGGGGAGCCATAAAATCCAAACTAAGGGTGTACTCAAGCTCATAGTATGATTTTTCAAAACTTTCTATACTTCTCACCCACTCATTCTTCTTTCTAAACTTTGAGTTGATGACTCCTTGCACGCACATCCTTCCGCTTTCCATAGCAAGTCGTAGCTTGTATCATCCTTTGTTGGCATTAATATTATTGACATAGTGAAGCTCCCTGATCCATAGAGATACCAAAACCTCTTCGGGGGAATAAGCTGCATGTCTACTAAGGACGGCACATGGGTAGGATGAGCACCATGAAATGAAGTATGTTGTTTTTCAATAAAGTTGCATAAAAAGCCTTGAAAATTTCAAATTCTGAATTCTCTAATCTCCTTCTTGAAAAAGGCTTGCAGCAAGTAGAATTAGGATGAATAAAGTAGAATTAGTATGAAATAAAAAAAAAAAAAGTAGAATTAGAATGGTAAGCTACCTCCCATGTGTTTTAGCCGATTCTATTTATAGCCACTATGTATATAAGGATGATGCTTGTTTCTACTTCTTGTGCCCTTATCATTCATGTCCATAGTTCAAGGAGGAATCGACGATTGGTTTGGTATGATGAATTTCTTTTAATTATGTATATTCTATTAGTATGTAGAGCAAGAGCATTCTTAGTTTATTTGGTGGATTAAAGTGCTTGCTGGAGGAATGCCTTGATCTTGAATTTCTAGTACATTACGTTCTTCTTGGCATCATTTAAGGTAGAACATTCATTTCAGATTCTATCAATGCTCAACCCATTGCTTTCTAAGCTTGTTAGTCCGATTTCACACTTTTTCTCTTTCCATTGCTAAGGGACTAGCAATAATTTAAGTTGGGGGGTGTGATAACATGCATTTATAACCTGAATTCTTACCCTAATTAACTCATATTCATGTTTATTTTATGTGAATATGATGCATGTTATCATACTTTTTAGGAATTTTCTCCATTGGCATGTCATTTCACTAAAGTTGATATTTATGCATAAATTAGAGATAACTTCATGCTTAAGATATGATTAATCTTTTGTTTAGATTAACAGGAGTTAATCTCTATTATTAAATGAGTTTTGACTTTAGTAAATGTTTGGAAGGATGATTTTAGGATGAATTTATGATTTAGAATGTTTGATTAGAACTTATTTAATGAAATTTTAATTCATCCTTATTTCCTTTTTGAAAACATATTTTAAATGACATAATATTAAAAAGGAAAGAATTTGTGATCCAATGGAGAAAATTTGGATTAAAAAGGAGTTGTATTTTGAGAAATATGAATTTCTAAAGTTTTTATACGAATTTTTTTCCAATTTTTTTATTTGAATTTTTAATTGAATTTTTTTAAGTATATTTTTAGTTAGAAAAAAATCGGGAAAAAAAGAAAAAACGTGCCGGCGGAGCTGACGTGGCGCGCGCCGGCTGACATGGGCAAGCGGGCCCAGGCGGGGCTGACGTGGCGAGCGAGCCACGTGGCGCGCGGGTCCATCGCGCCGTTACGACGTGGCGCGAGGCCACGTGGCAGGGGACGCGTGTGGCCCGCGTGTGACGCGTGGCTGACACGTGGGCATATAGAGCATATAGTATATATAAGCCTATTCATTAGAACTGGCTGATTATACTAATGCGCTCCACTATTTAAGCGCGCCCGTTTCTTCTATTTCTTCCGTGTGGGACTATGTTCCCACACGGTCTTACCTCTACAGGACACGTGGCAGCTTGGCGGGCGTCGGATCCAGCTGGGTCTGATCGAGGGGCGTCGATCGTGTGGACCGGAGTCCACGCGATCACCAGATCAAACACGTGCTTAATTTAAATTTTTAAGTGGAATGATCGCAGGTCTCACCTTTCGCCACGTGGACACGTCGGGAGCGTCCGATCTCCACCAGATGAAGATTTCGTGATCGCGATCCAACCGCCTCCGGTGAAGCCGCGTGGAACGTTCTGGAGCGTCGGATGTTTTATCATTATCAGAGCTCCATCGGACGGCGCAGATAAATCAAGGAAGAACCCTACGATCGCGGTGCGATCGAGCCGCGATCGAGCCGCGATCGAGCCGCGATCGCGGCGCGATTGAACCGCGATCCGACAGCGTTCACCGCGGAATCGATCCCAGACGGCGAGAAGATGATCGATGGAGCTTTAGGAGTACGATCGACGCCCGATCAAAGCCCGATCGGGCGGAAATCGTGGTCAATCGTGGCGGAATTCGTGGCCTTTTTGGAGGCTGATTTGAAGCCCAATTCGCGCGGATTTTTCGTGGAATTAAAGCCACGATGCCGCGCCCAAAGATCCGCTCCCACGTCGCCTTCAACCGACACCCACGACCGCTTCCAATGGCCACGATTCCGGGCCTAATTTTCTCTTTAAAACCATGTATTCTCCCTTCTTTTGTTCTTAACTTTTGATTGATTCGTGAAGGAATTAAACGAATTTCGAGGAAAATCTTAAGTTCATCGTGATCCCCCCGCATTTAGACTCGATTCCGAAGGGATTGGAGCGGGATTGATCGCGAATTCCTCCTTGATTTCATCGAATTTTCCCCTTGAATTCCGAAAGTCCGTGAGAAGGGATCCGAGCAAATTCACTCCAATTCAAGCAAATTGGAGCTTAATTCTCGTGGCAACCGGGTTAGTAGTGAGATTCGATCGATTATCAAGAGGTAATTTGAGTTTTTTATTAGATTTAGAAGTTTAATTTTGCAAATTAGTTCATAGTGTTCTTCATTTTCTCCAAATTTCAGTCCGAAAAGTTGCTGATTTTGAAAATAGGATATCTCTCTGATTATAATTCCAAATCACTTGATTTTGGTTTCATTGGATTTCTCTTTTCATCAAATTTCCGTGGATAGCAATTTCATTAAATTCTGAGTTCATTTGACCCTTCAATTTAACGTTTGACCACGGACTGTTCATCTTTCATCAGAAGTCAAACGTTGACTTTCGGGGTCAATTACTGTTAATTGGCAAATCAGAATTTGATAATTTTGGTCTTGTTGGATTCCTCTGGTTCTTAGCTTTCTATTGACATATAAATTGCAAGATTTGGATTTCATTTGGGCATTCAATTTGAAGATTTCCTCTGAGGTGTTCATTTCGGGGATTTTCTGATCATTGATTTTCAATAATTCATAATAAATCCATTTCTTATCCAAAAATTACAAAACTTACATCAATAAATTCCATTTTCTCTCTAGTTTCCAAATATATAATTTTCGTAATCTTCTGACTCTTTTTGATTCTCTGATTTTGCAGAACACCTACTACTGGTCAAAGTCAATGCTTTGACTTTGACTTTTGACTTTTCTCTGTCAAATCCGAGATGTCAATTCTTTAAACTTCTTATTTACCTTATTTATATCATTTCCATATCTTAAATCTTATTTTCTCTTATTTAAAACTCCTTTTAAACCTAAGTTTGACCAAGTCAACTCTGCGATTAAAGTCAACCCTGCTCTCTGTGGATCGACCCGATACTTACACAGTACTTGATTATTGTATCTTGTCTTTGTGAGCTCGGTTTTATAAATTTTGTTTGACCATCGTATTTGTGTTTTAACGACGAACAAAAACGACCCATCACCGACCTCTCCGAGGCCGGACCCACCTAGTCCTCACTCGTCCGATGGACGGTCTACACGTGCTCACTCCCCCTCCGCTCGATCACGACGACAGTGCCCCGGAAAGGCCCCAGCGATGACTACCGACGATCGGCCTTCCACCAGCCAGCCTCGACGCGGAGGACGTGACCGACCCCGATCGCCTTCCGTAGGCGAACCCTACCTATCCACAGCAGATCTTCACCGCACGGTGAATGCCGTACTAGAGCAGATGGGAGTCCCGATCCCATCCACTTCGGGCTGCCTGGCCCCACAGCGACACCCGCTTGGGCCCCACATCGACGACCCAGCCCACGGAGGGGCCCCTACGAGCAGACCCCGCATCCAGACCAGCGATATGATGATCGACCGACTCAGGGTGGTCACTTGAGGGACTACCGCCCGGACGAGTCTGGCCTGAGAGGTGCCCGCCCCTACGATGATCGCTGCGATTATCGAGGTGATCGCGCACCAGTAGTCTCCGCATACGGAGCTTAGGATCATGGGTATCCCGACCGCCGAGCCGATCCACCCCGCCCCCGTGATTATTATCACGATGGCGAGTACACCACCAGCGCTCGAGGAGACCTGCGTCGCCGCGGAGACTACGACCCCCGACCGGAGTATTCCCGCCATGATCGTGATATTCCCCAGCGCACGCCACCGCGCCCGGACTACGCTGACCCCTACGATCGGGAGTACGACCACCGGCATTACCCCAGCCCGCCACGTCGTCAGCACGACGAGCGAGACTTCCACGACCGACGTGATGACCCCGATCGTCGTCGTGAGGACCATCGCATTCGTATGCAGAAGAGCGTGAGGGTTGAGGTCCCTGTCTTTGACGGTTCTCGAGAACCCAAAGACTTCATTGATTGGGAGTCCAGCATGAACTCCTACTTCCGCTGGTATCGCATGGACACCGACCTCTGCGTCGAGTACGCAGAGATGAGACTTCGTGGACAGGCCAAGATCTTTTGGGAGAACGAGTACTTAGCCGCCGAGAGGCGAGGGCTCCCGATCACTACCTGGGCCGAGATGGTTCAGAAGCTGCGAACAAGTATGTTCCGCGGCAGCTGAGGCGACACTCTTCCTATCATGGCTTGACCTCCGACAGGGCAAGTCACCCGTGCGGGACTACATACAGACCTTTGAGGAGTGTCGGATGAGGTGTCGGTTCGTGGAGGACCCACGGATCGTCATTGGTCTCTTCACACACGGGCTTACCACCCGTCTTCGGAATGAGGTGCTCAAGAGCTGCCCTCTCCTCCGAGCAGTGCCGACCGTCCATCCGTGCTACCCCGCCGACTCGCCTCAGCGTCCGTTACCACTGCCGCGCTCGACGACCTTCCCCTCGCCCCGACCGACCGGGCTCGCGCCCCGCAGGTTAGGCACGCATTCCCTCCCTTTATTTTGAAGTGCAATATTTCTTTCAGTACTTCCCGCATCTGTCTCCACCGCCCTCGGGCCTAGTTAGGTCGAGTGATCCTTGGTTACGGGATTGGGATCGTGGATCCGGCCACCGGGTTGACGATCGAGCTCCCACCGACAACTCGAGGTCGCCCTCTCCCCTGCATCGACGAGCCCGGGAAGGACTCCCGACCCCTCCTACTCGGAGCATCCCAGGAACTCTGTGACGACGTGCCGGGAGGTTGGCTGCTTGAGGAGTTCCTAGGCATCATCACATCATTTAGATGCCGTAGGCCATCCCTTCCCTAGTCCCCCCCATTAGTAACCTAGCGTCAGGCCGAACTCATCCCTCGGTCCGGCATCAACTATCCAAGGAGTCATATCGATCATTTTATTGAACTATTTCTCTAAAGAACATCTATAAGAAATTAACTATTCTCTATAGACATTTCTATCTTATCTAGATAGTAAGTGTACTTTTTGGACATCCGATTAATATGAATGTTTCTAATATTTGTTTATAGATAAATAATCACCACGATATGATCTTGCCATAAGCTACTTAACATATCATATACTCTTGGACTTCATTAGAAACATCAGAAATGTATTCTAACGAACATAAGGTTTACGATAAATGAACAAGATGTGTAATGTGTGATTAACTTGCAGGCTATCAATATGAACTTTTCAAGAGTCATGACTCTTTGTCATAAAAACTCTTATCTTAACTTTGAGGCTTGGTAGATATTTAGAGCAGTGTTATCTTTTGCTTTGATGTAATGAACTCTCCTTCTTATAGAAAGATGGGGCTCCTAGAGGGGGTAAGAAATGTAATACTACTCAAGGGCTTGACCCAGATTTGTAGGATAGAGGATCTCAACCTATTCATGTCAATTTCAATGCCGCATCATTTATAATTAGAGTAGATGTATGATTGACACAGATGTAACCCCACACTTATATGAAACATCATAAAGTGATCATATTGAAATGGTTATGGTGGCGTACGACCCCCGTCGCCGCCAAGACATGACACTACGGCGCCGGAGGAGCCGACACCCGCGCGCATCCAGCCCCCCCGACAGGCAAAGACGAAGGATGCCGAGTTTCACTACACCAAGTGAGGACCTCATCTCACCACGACACATTTCACAGGGCTCGCGCGTGCGTGGAGTTATCTTTTCCTTCTTTCTTTTATTATGAACTTTATTAGCCCGCACGTGTTTTAGCGGGCCTTTGCATCTCTTCTTCCTTCTCTTTTAGGCCTTTAGGTGGGTTCCCTCCTTTTCGGGATCCCATTCGTGAGGCCATTTCCCTTTGTGAACCTTTAAATTTCTATGAGTATGTTTAGGTGTGGGTTGTGGGCCTCAAGTGGGCCCTTTCATCTCTCGGCCCACTATGGGCTCTATAAGAGGGGAAGGGACCCCCCCACAAACCCTAGCCGTCATTTGAAGAAAGTAAGGAGTGAACTCCCTCTCAAGTGGCTGCTCTAGGAAGATCGGAGAAGAAGACCAACCGCTGCCTCCGCCGCCGCCGCCGCCGCCGCACGCCGTTGTGCCGCCGCCGAGACCGCCGCCTCTTCTTGCTCCCCTCACGATTACCCCGGTGGATCACTGCCAAAGGCGCCGCCGCCGCCGCCGCCTCTGGCCGCCGCCGCTGCTGCTGCTCAGGTTTGCTGTGCCTCCACAACCACCTCCTCCTCCACCTCCTTCGCCCGGCTTCCACCTCCTCTCTACCGTCCACGAATCACCCCCCCTAATTTTCTGGATTCTGATCTGCTTCCTCCCCTTCTCCCGATTTCCTCCCCCATGACCCCGACCTCCTGACTCCCCACCAACCCCTCATCCTGCTTCCCTCAAATCTCATGTCCCACCGCCAGATCCAGCGCCGCCGCCCCGCCCGAAAACCCGATTTCCCACGACCTCCCCACCACTCGCCGTCATTTTTCTCTCCTCCGACCCTCCACATCATCAACCTCCTCCCCTCCCCTCGAAACGATCCTCTGCCCCTGTCGTCACTCATCCCACCTCCCGTAAACACGCACTCCTCGCCTCCCATTCAAAAAAACTGCCGATGCGCCGAATCTCCCTTCCATCGTCCCGAATCCACGAATCGTACCCCACTTCAATTTCGACTCCCGACGGGTCCCCCTACGGCAAAGCCTCCATCGCGCTACCGCGACGATCGCCAGCCTCCACCGTCCCCATCACCGCCGCCCACTCTTTTGGAATTGTTCGGTTCTCCCTACCGCCTCCACGATCGCCTGCTAATCCCGCGTCGTCCCGGGATTCCGCCTCTACCAAAATTTCCCACCTAAACTTCCCACCACCCCGCGACTTACCTGTCTCATTTTGCCTCACCTTCCTGAAAACGTCCTGTCACCGAACGCGGACTTCTTACCCAAATTTGCTGATCGGGAAGAGGTTGGTCCTTCATCGGGCGTGACGATATTACCTGACGTGACGTTTGACGACGTGTCGCCAGGTTACCTCCACGGACTTTGATCTGGGATCATTCACCTCCCATTCCACCTTTCGTCACCGTGGTTCCTCCCTACCGACGGCGTACCTCGGCCTTCCCCTCCGGACTGTGTGTCCTCTTCGTCCTCCCTCTCTCGATTGCGGTTACTCCCCAGACCGCAGCCAATCGGACCGCACTCTGACGTGGCTGTTATTCTCCCGCCAGTTCGGCATCGGCATCAAGGATCACCTCCAGCTTTTCATGACATCACTTGACTCACATCTACCGCCCGCCGCGCCTCGTACGAACGGCCGATTCTCTCGCCACGACCTCGCTGCCTCCAGTTCGGCTTACCACTGCTGATCGACCGTGCTGCATACGGGACACCTCCATCATCACGACCGACCGGGTTCGCGCCCCACAGGTTAGGCACACATTCCCCCTTTATTTTACGTCGACGTCTATATTTCTTTCAGTATTTCCCGCACCGTCTCCGCCGCCATCGGGATTTAGTATAGGCGAGTGTTTAGACGAAATTGATAGGATTCTGACCGTGGTCCAACCCGTCGGGTTGACTGTCGAGCTCCCCTCGCCGACTCACGGCCCAACGCCCGTGAGGACGTGGACCGGAAGGAATCCCGGACTGACTCTACTCGGCACACCCCAGGATCCACGGAGGCGACGTCCGAGACGGTACCCTGCTTGTCTGCATTATTAGTACATTACATCATATTACAACTCCCCAAGGTAACCACATCCCTAGTTCATCCCTAGTATCACGGTGTGAGACCGGTTTCGCACACGGTCCTGCATCAGGTTATATCTTATCATAAGATATAACCATTTTTCCTCCTATTAAACAAGACTTTGAAAAACAAGACATGTTTG
>CM044119.1:3590187-3741277 GCA_024174645.1 Lemna minuta | reverse complement strand
ATATTTGTATGAAATATGGTAAATGAGGTTTGTATTTTGTAAAGGGATCACCATAAGATTTTTAGGATGATCCAAATTTATTTAGACAGAATATTGGGTCAACCTCCTTAAGAATAAGGAGGTTGGACTAAACTTAATTTATATTAAATGCGACTTGATAACATACAATCTTAACATAATAATACATGATTATTAATGCAAAATAAGGCATAAGACATTCCACTAATATGCATGTTATCATACTTTGAGTGCATTTCTATCATTTCATGCAGTTTTAAGTTATAATCTCAAAATGCACTAAATTAGGGATAATTATGCATAATTAAGAATATATTTTAGAATAGATTATTATCATCTAAATTTGAGATTATAATTAAGTTTATAATGATAAATAATAAGAGAAAATGTTTATTTAAAGTTTTGTTTTTCAAGAAGAAATGAGTGTCTTTTTGAAATCATAATTTATTCTCTTGTTATTTAAATATTTTGACTTTTTCTAATGATAGATAATTGAATTTCTAATCCAATGAAAAAAATCTGGATTAATTTGGAGTTGTATTTTGAAAGTTATGAATTTCCTAACTTTTAGGGATTTTTCTAGAATTTTTTTGAATTTTTAATGAATTTCTAAGGATTCTCCCGAATTAAAAAATCAAATTTTCTTACTTAAAATTGATTTTTCGATTTATCAGTAGCGAGCAGGTGACATGGAAAAATCTGGATCGTCGGATCCCATCGCGATCAACGGTTAAGATCGGGATGAGACGTGGTAGCCTGTGGAGCTTCCGATCAAGCGAAGAATCTAAGCCATTGATCTTCACTTGAGTGAGCATCGCGCGATATTGCACAAATCTCTACGAATCGTTTTGAAAATGACTGATCTCGCCGTCCATCAGCGAGGTTATAACGGCCCGAGATTAAACGGAGCAGCAAACGCATCTGAGCGTGAGATCCACGATCAAAACGGAGCGGACTTTTTCAAAGCTGTTTTTATAGCAGCGTGATCACGTAGCTTCAGCTAGCGCTCATCTGCGATCAATAGACGTAGGACTTAAGCGGTGGCGATTCACGTAATGCTATCCCAGTGCGGCCAGTTGATCAAAGAGAGCGTCAGATCGGATGAGTGCGTCTAAATTCACTATAAATTGAGATGATTTTGGTAAATTGATTTTCGACATTTTGATGTCTTCTTGGATTATTTCGCTGAATTAATCTATCTACAAACTTTCATCCTTGAATCAATCACTTCTAATCTCTTCTAGACTATTTCCTGCGTCCACCGAGTGATTAAAAGTGAGATTTCGTCGATGGAATTACTTAAGAATTCATCTGCTTGAGACACGGAAGCAATCATTTTCAAAATCTCTCGAAATGAAAAGCCTCGAGATCCGGCGATTAATTAGATCATGTGTCGATCGTCTATTTTGGGTTAGACTACGTGTCCCTCTAATCTTTGTGCACTATAGTATGTCATCAATTTGTAATTTTGGATACGTTAATTTGGTTTGGAGTAGTCTTTTATTTTATCTTCTTAAACGGATTAGGAAATTTCTCTCCACTTCGCTCTTTTGACTTCGTCAGTGAATACTAATCCAAATCCAGTGATATTTCATGGATTAGTCTTTGAGCTTCTCTTTCTAAATCTACCATTTTCCCTGATTTCTATCACCAATTCATGCGTTTAATTTGATCAAATTCTAAAGATCTCTGCAAGAAGAAAATCCCTTTATTTCTTCGTGGATTCGACCCTTATTTACCATTATACCCCTCAATTCGTGATTCGATCATTAAATTGGAAAATTTGGTTTTGATTGTTAACACTAATCGGTGTGCAGTGACGACCGCATCGAGTCCCTCACGCGTCATGACCTTAATTATTTCCATCATGATTTTTAGATATTTTTAGATATGAAAAGATAGAGAGGATTAAAATTTTGATCCAATCGAGAAAATGTCATAAAAAGTTGTGTATTTCTTGAGATATTCGATTTCAAAGTTTAGGGATTTTTGTGAGTGCTAGGATTTTCTGAATTTTTAAGGGGATTTTTATCAATTTACTGAGCATATTTCCGAAAAATGCCACTCCGATTTTGAAATAGAAATTTACAGAAATGCCCTTCTGATTTTTGAAATGAAAATTTACAGAAATTTTGGCATTTTGAGTGGCCTGGCGGATGATGTCGCTAAATTGATCTATCTACAAACTTTCATCCTTGAATCAATCACTTCTAATCTCTTCTAGACTATTTCCTGCGTCCACCGAGTGATTAAAAGTGAGATTTCGTCGATCGATTATAGAGAATTCATCTCTTGAACACCGACAATCATTTTCAAAATCTCGAAATGAAAAGCCTCGAATCCGGCGATTAATTAGATCATGTCGATCGCTATTTTGGGTTAGACTACGTGTTTTCCCTCTAATCTTTTGTCATGTATCATCAATTTGTAATTTTGGATCGTTAATTTAGTTTAATTAGTCTTTTATTTTATTTTTCTTCTTAAACGCGTTCGGAAATTTCTCTCCACTTCGCTCTTTTATTTGTCCGTGAATACTAATCCAAATCAAGTGATTTTTTATTTCATGGATTCGTCTTTGAGCTATCTTTCTAAATCTACCATTTTCCCTAATTTCTATCACCAATTCATCGTTTAATTTGATCAAATTCTAAAAGATCTCTCGAAAATCCTTTATTTCTTCGTGGATTCGACCCTTATTTACCATTATACCCCTCAATTCGTGATTAAATCATTAAATTGGAAAATTTGGTTTTATTGTTAACACTAATCGGTGTGCAATTAACGACCGCATCGATTCCTACCGTCATGACCTTAATTATTTCTCATGATTTTAGATATTTTTAGATGAAAAGATAGAGGATTAAAATTTTGATCCAATCGAGAAAATGTCATAAAAAAGTTGTATTTCTTGAGATATTCGATTTCAAAGTTTAGGGATTTTTGTGAAATTTTCTAGGATTTTTTCTGAATTTTTAAGGGATTTTATCAATTTTGAGCATATTTCCGAAAAATGCCACTCCGATTTTTGAAATAGAAATTTACAGAAATGCCCTTCTGATTTTTGAAATGAAAATTTACAGAAATTTTGACATTTTGATGGCTTCTTGGATGATGTCGCTAAATTGATCTATCTACAAACTTCCATCTTTGAATCTCTCACTTCTAATCTCTTCTAGACTATTGTTTGCGTCGACACAGTGATTAAAAGTGAGATTTCATCGATCGATTAAGGAGAATTCGTCTCTTGAACACTAACATTCGTTTTCCAAATCGTGGAATGAAAAGCCTCGAATCCGGTGATTAATTGGATCGTTTTGATTGCTATTTTGGGTTAGACTATGTGTTTTCCCTCTAATCTTTCGTCATGTATCATCAATTTGTAATTTTGGATCGTTAATTTAGTTTAATTAGTCTTTAATTTTCGGTTTTCTTCTTAAATACGTTCGGAAAGTTCTCTCCACTTCGCTCTTTGATTTCTCCGTGAATACTTATCCAAATCGAGTGATTTTTGATTCTGTGGATTCGTCTTTGAGCTATCTTTCTAAATCTACCATTTTCCCTAATTTCTATCACCAATTCATCATTCAATTTGATCAAATTCTAAAAGATCTCTCAACAATCCCCTATTTCTCCGTTGATTCGACCCTTATTTACCATTATACCCCTCAATTCGTAATTAAATCATTAAATTGGCAAATTTGGTTTTATTGTTGACACGAATCGGTGTGGAATTAACGACCGCATCAATTCGTTCCGTTAGGACCTTAATTATTTCTCATGATTTTAAATATTTTTAGATGAAAAGATAGAGGATTAAATTCTTGATCCAATCGAGAAAATGTCATAAAAAAGGAGTTGTATTTTTTGAGATATTCGATTTCTAAGTTTAGGGATTTTTGTGAAATTTTTCTAGATTTTTTTCCTGAATTTTTAAGGGATTTTTCCAATTTTGAGCATATTTCCGAAAATGCCGCTCTAATTTTTGAAATAGAAATTTACAGAAATGCCCTTCTGATTTTTGAAATGAAAATTTATAGAAATGCCCCTTGATGAACTAAAACTTGGTTTGTTGATATCGTTGTTGTGTGTTCTAATTCATGCAATACATTTATAATACCTTACTTAGGACAATAGTAAGCAAGGGTCGATCCTCAGGGAATCTAGGTAATGAGGGTTGAAACTAAGGTAGAAGAAAGGAAGAGATTTTTATAGTGGAGAAAATTTAGAAGTTAGAAGAGAAATTTTATAGAGCTAGTGGAGGTAATTGGATAGATTAGGTTTCTATAGTTGTAATTAGGGGAGGAAGGATGATGACTAGATGATAGAGATTGAATGAAGATAGAGAAAGAGATGAGGGGGAGAGAATAGAGGTATAATAGTATAGAGAAAAATGAAGATTTGGGTAGGATTTATGGAAACAAATAAAATAACCTATGATTCAAGTAGAATAAAAGGTCCTACATTAGCCATGGAAAAGCTTACAAGAGAATCCTTCATCAGAATCTTCACACAAACCCCGTGTTGGTGCCAAACCTAGGCCGACTGGTGTTTGATTCGCTACGACGTCGATCTTCTCTTATTCTCCTTCTCCAGAACAAACTCGGGCATCCAATGATGCCTAGCTTGGGCCTAAGCTTCTCCCCCCTTCCTGCTGGTGACCTGGTGTCAAGAGAGAGCCAAAAGACAAGATAATTCGGAGTGGAGGAGCAGAACTTTAGGAGGTAGGGCTTCCACCGAATCCAACCAACGAGATTGATTTTCAGGAACCTGAGACGTCTGATGGAAAATTCAACCATGCATATTGGAAGAGCACGGTAAAATTAGCCTGTCGTCAAAATTTCAGCCCAATCGGACGGCTAGATCATGAGATATCAACATTTATTTTCCGAATATTTCTGGCCATCGATCGGATGATCTCTTGCATCAGAAGTCCTCCATCAACAAGCTCCCGAGATCGTGCCACATCACCTTGGAACCGATCGCTGGATTTCTGCCACGTCACCTGCACAAGTAAGTGACAAAAGGACAAAACAAGCAGGTGAGTCATGGGCTTCTCCTTTGAGCGAATAAGAGAGCGCCACATCGCTCTCTTATTCCCTTCACGGGTAAAAAATGAAGAGCGCGACTTCCACCTCACCTGCACAGGTAAGTAAGAAATTAAATTATTATTTTAATCCCAAAATGGTTAGGTGAGAGGAATCTACGGCGATTACTTTTGCCGCAGATTCCTTCATTTAGCGCAAATAAGAGAGCGCCACGTCGCTCTCTTATTATGCTTTAGAGGAAAATGACGAAAGAGAAATACAAAACGAGAAAAGAGACTAAACAAAACAACGGAATAGAAACAACGATAACACAAAACGACAAAAGAGGAGATTAGAGGAAAACAAAAAAATTGGATTGAGGCTAACGATATGCGGCGATTAATTTCGCCGCAGATTCTTCTCTGTGAGCGAATGAGAGAGCGCCACATTGCTCTCTCCCCTTCCTCATTGATGTCAAAGATGACGGCGCCATTCACGTCACCTGCACTGTAAGTAAACAAATAGAGAAGAAGTAGAGAAAATTAGCAAAATCAGAGATTCTAGATCGCGACACGTGTCGCGATCTGGTGGCTGCCATTTAACTTACCTTTGAAGATCCAAAATTGTGTTTATGCCCCTGTTGTTGATAATTATGCAGAAAGTCCTTAAGATACTTCGATATGTATCCTAAAGAATGCTCCAAAATTCATTTAAACCCCATATAAAATCCAGATAATTGTCTATTGCCTTAAGAGACTCATTCCTGTGAGACTTTATAATCTAAAAGAATTGTACCATTATTACAAAAATTAGGAATTATCACCGAATCGTATTGAAGGCAAATTTAAGCAATTTAATCATGATAACACACAAGTATGTTCTTTTTTAAGCTAGGTATTCATGTGATATGCAGAATTTAAAATCATAATATTTTGTGTTATCACCCCTCTAATTTTTAAAGTGAACATTTATAGAAATGCCCTCTGATTTACAAAAATTTACAAGAAATGCCGCTCTGCACTATCTCAATCAAAGACTAGGATTTCTCTAAATTAAAATCATAATATCTCATGATCTAGATGGATTTGTGTGCTGAAATTTTATTTCTAGATCCATCTTTTAACTCTCTATCCATCCATACAATTGGATCAAACAATCGAGCTTGAAAAAAAAATTTTTTTAATAATTAGACTCTTTTACCCCTTTTTACACTCAAACCCTAGGAACCCACTATAAAACCTTCATTTTCTCTCTCCTTGCATTTTTTTGGCTCTCTCTTAGCATTAGGCCACCAGAAGGAAAGGGAGAGGAGGTCAAGGCCCAAGGAGGAGCATTTTTTGATGCCCAACCTTGTAGTGGAGAAGGGAGCAAGCAAAGATCTAGATTGGATTTTAGCTTGGGAACATCTCCATATACAGTAGACATGTGTTTTCTTTTTATTTTTATTTTTATTTTTCTTTTATTGTAGTAGCTTTGACATCATCTCCGCGTGCATCTCTCACTTTCATACTCACCTCCACGTACTCCATTCCAACTCACACATCTTCATCCGCCCTCATCTTTCTTTTAAATACATAACCTCATTACTTTAGCTCCCTGTGGAATCGACCCTTGCTGACACTATACTACTAAGGAACTATATTTTATTGCATGAAATTGACGCACAACAATGACGGAAAACATACGCGATCGAGATCATCAAGTTTGATTCTAGAAATTGGGGAAGAGAGATTCACCGCATAGAGTAGAAAATAACGAAGAAGTTCATTCTAATTGTTTTGGGCAAAACACATGTCCCTTTAAATAGAGAGAGACCAATAGGAGAAAGAGAGAGAAATGAGAAAGGCGTCTCTAACTAACTCCAATGCCACCTGTCACGATGTCCGTGGTGGCAGCCGCATCACCGTCATAACTTCTGGAGATGAACGACCACGATCAATCTGCAGAAATGAAAACTAACTACCCGAAAGCGAAAAACGAACTAAGTAGTTATTTTGCTGGAGACAACTTGTGCAGAAGCGTCATTCTCCATCGATGCAAATCCTTCATAAATCTCCCTCTATCCCTTACACAGTGCACGTGTGCATGGAGGAAGAGAAGGAGAGAAGAGAGGAGAAGAAAAAAAGAGAAAGTGGGAAGGAGGAAGTTCTTCTCGCAACGGAAAAATTTCCGTCGTGAGAGGGATCGTGTGCGAGAGAGAGAGAGAGAGATTGCGGGAGAGAGAGGAAGAGAGAAAGAGGAGGATTTTCCTCCTCACGCCTCTCTTCGAGACAGAAAAATTTCCGTTGCAAGAGAGAGGGAGAGAGAGAAAACTGGGAGAGGGGGGAAGAGAGTGAGGGAGAAGGAAGAGAAAGCGGAAGAAGGAAGTTCTTCCACGACAGAAAAATTTCCGTCGCGAGAGATAGAGAGAGAAACTCCGGAGGGAGAGAGAAGGAGAGAAGGAAGGAGAGGGAGAGAGGAGAGCGGGGGAGAGGAGAAGGAGTTCTCCTCGTGATTGAAGCAATTTCCTTCGCGAGGAGACGCAAGGAGAGAGAGAGAGAACATATATCTTCTTCTTATTTAAATCTATTTTCTTTTCTTTTCTTTTGATAAAAAATATTTTAATATTATAATTTCTATAACTTCTAAAAAATCCAAAAAATGTTACTAATTTAAATGCTCATAAAATCAATGTCACTACATCTTCATAAAATGTTAATAATTTATGAAAAATCAAAAATATTATCTTAAACATGAAAATTATGATTTTAAATAATGATAACATGCATTTATGATTAGATTTTCAAGAAAGAGTGCATAAAAGGTATGATATTAATGCATGAAATTGCATATTATCATGTTATCATATGAAATTTTCAATCACTATGAGATTTTGCGGTCATCTAATTTAATTTTAATTCTTGTTAGATTTCATTCCATACTATTTTTCTATAATCTATGAAAGTAAGTTAGTTGATTTATTCTCAATTGTGATAGTTTTTCTTTTAAATCGTCGTAGCAAAGATTTCATTAGAAATCATCCCATTCACAGTTCTGGCTATCTTTGAGAGTATTACCCAAAAGGTGCATCAGTCATCAAAGTCAATCGAGAAGTTAGACGTCAAAGTCTCTCAAAGTCAATATTTGAGAGAGTTCAACTGTATACGTCAGAAGGTCAGAAGTCAACAGGTACATAAGAAGTCAGAGTCAATATTTGAGAGAGGTCAGCTATGTTTGTCAAAAGGTCAGAAGTCAATAGTTACATTAAAAGTTAAGGTCAATATTTGAGAAAGGTCAATTGTGTCTATGAGAGGGTCAACAATCAATAGTCAACCTTAGAAGTCAAAGTCAACTTAATAAGTCATAGTCAATAGTCAACATATGAAGTTAAAGTCAATGGTCAAACTTAGAAGTTTAAGTCAACCCTTAGAAGTCAAAGTAAACCCTTGGAAGTCAAAGTCAACTAATGATTTTAGAAGTCAAAGGCAACCCTAAGAAGTCAAAGTCAACAATCACTCTTAGAAGTCAAGGTCAACTTCAATAGGTCAAAGTCAATAGTATACGCTCAAGTCAAGTCAACCCTATCCAAGCTAACCCATTCATATGCCTATAATATCTCACTGTACCTCGTCTAGTTAGAATCATTTAGTTATACTCGGTCAATTAGGATTACTCTCACATGTACTTGGAAGAATTAGGTGAGTCTCACTTGTGGAGACTAGAAGGTGAAGAGTCTCTCGAGCAAGAAGGCCAAGAGGTACAAAAAGGCACAATTTTCACTTTACGTGAGGTCGGCCACGCAATCAAAGGAGTTGTGACACGAGTTGCAGGAACGCTGAGATCTCAAGAAGAGGTCGGTCTGAGGGAGTAGAGGCGTTTGGCAGCTAAGGAGGTCAAGACCAAGAGGGTAGTACCTTAGGTTAAGGTAAAGGTGAGAGTTAGGGTCGCCATTAGGGGGTGAATCCTAAAATTGTGTAAACTGTCATCCTACAACCTGTCTGAGGGAGGGAAGAGTGGATTAGGATTTTATTTGGTGAGATTAGAGGCTCCTAGGCCATTGTACTCGGGACTGGATTAGGGGACATTAGGTCCCCCAACTAGTATAAAAACACTTGTGCACTGTGAGGAAGAGAGAAGAGTGTTAAACAACGAATCAGAATAGAAGGTAAGAAAACTTAAAGAGTAACAAACTAACTAATTCACCCCCCTCTTAGTTAGTTCCACCACCACTTCGGAATTACACTAGTCTCCTTGTAACTAAATCTTTCTCTCGAGATGATCTCCAAGTTATATTAAAAAAATTATTAATGATAATGAAGAAGATGACTAACCTTGATGATGATCAAATTTTTATCTTCTAAAATTTGAGATGAAACATGTAGAAACACTCAATCAAAGTTGACGATAATAATCAAAAGAGAAATTGCAGGAGAGAAGACAAGGATGGTGCTTATTCTTGGGAATCCTAGAATCCCCTTATAATCAATATTTGTATGAGAGTGATACTATGGTTTATTGGTTTATAGGAAACTAATCCATCTAAAACCATTGGAAATGCAACATACATGAAGATTAATTAAAATTACACTTATGTCCTTGTACACTTTCATTTATGTCCTTCCCGAGAGCATTTTCTGACAAAACTAGAAGAGGGATTTCGTTAATGAACCTTTCCGAAACTAGAAGAGGGATTTCGTTATAAAACCACCACGGTCATCGCCGTTTTACTCCTCATCACGGACGGTTGCGATTATTCATAAGAGTTCATGTTTGACAGGTAAAACTGATACCCCAATCCGATACCATACCTGTTCACAACGTGGGCTTATCGCAGCCCTTTATTCGTGATCCAAGCGGCCGGATCACCACATTCACCACCTATCGTTTAATTGAAAGATCTAACATCTTCCCAGTATTCTGGTCGTGGCGATTATGCAATCTAACATCAAAACGCTTTCAATCACAAGCTCTCGCTGACTTTATCAGGTTCCGGACAAGAAAAGGACTCTCCCTGTCTCTTCCCTCCACCTATTATTATCATTAATCGTCAGGAAGAAAAGGACTTCCGACTAGGTGCGACTCTCCTTCCCCGAATTCCATCTTGATCTTAATTCTATCTTACTCCAAAATTGCTTCAAGCCACAAGCTCTTACTCCAAAATTGCTTCAAGTCACAAGCTCCAAAATTGCTTCCGCTGTTCTCTCACTGATAGAAGGTTACAAACCAGCCGTTCATCCAAGTGTGTCCTAAACTAGTTCGGTATGGTTCCTCCCCGAAAACGCCTTACCTTAATAGGTCTCTATCTATCTATCTATCTATCTATCTATCTATCTATCTATCTATCTATCTATCTATCTATCTATCTATCACCCTCTCATCTCTCTCTCTATCTATCTATCTATCTATCACCCTCTCATCTCTCTCTCTCGCTCACTCTTTCTCTCAATATCTCTCTCTTCCTCGCTCCCTCACCTTTCACGTTTCACAACCATTTTCTCTCTCCTCCTCTCTCACTCTCTGTCTGTCTGTCTCTCTCTCTTCCTCTCTCTCAATCTCTTGCTCACTCGCTCTCTGTCTCTGTCTCTGTCTCTCTATGACCAATCCAGTGGATTGGTGTGTTTCCGCTGTCCCGTCTTTGAAAGAACCTGCTCATCCTGCCGGTGACGGAATTCATGAACCAGGTCGAGTTCCTCCCCAGGAGACACCCACCCCAGAATAGTCTTCTCTCTCTCTAACTTTTACCATCACCAAGAGAAAGAATTGCGAGGAAGAGGGTACTATCATCTTCCCAGTATTCTGGTCGCGGCGATTATGCAATCTAACAGCAATACGCTTTCAATCACAAGCTCTCGCTGACTTTATCAGGTTCCGGACAAGAAAAGGACTCTCCCTCTCTCTTCCCTCCACCTATTATTATCATTAATCGTCAGGAAGAAAGGGACTTCCGACTAGGTGCGACTCTCCTTCCCCGAATTCCATCTTGATCTTAATTCTATCTTACTCCAAAATTGCTTCAAGCCACAAGCTCTTGCTGACTTTATCAAGTTCCCGGATCAGATCCAAGGACTATAACCGTGCTATATCACTTTCTCTCTCTCTCTATCTCCCTCCCTCGCTAGTTCATGAACCGAAGCAAGTTTGGAGAGAGAAAGCAAGGCGCCGAGAAGAATCTAGGCTGTGATACTCTTAAAGAACTTACAATGGTGGACCAGAATCTGTGAAGGCGGTATCCACAGAATCCGATCTGTCCTTATCCAACTCTTTCCTACTCTAAAGAGAGAGCAACCGTTGACAATATTTGTGGTGCTTACTTTGGCATAAAGTAGTGGACAGAAATGAGCTGCTAAGTTGGAAAGCTCGTTCCATTCTCAATATAAGCTTTCGTAAGAGGCGTATCGTCGAACTCGTCATTCTTTCCTGTGGCTTCAACGAACGTCGAGAAAAATAGAGAGTGAGTGTGCGTGCGTGTTAGAGAAAGTCGGCGTCAGTCTTCGAAAAAATAAAACTGGGCAGCAGTTTGAGATCCATGGCCGTGTTCCTGCTCGCTCTCCTCTCCTTTCTCTCTGTCTTTATCAATGCCCACGGTAAGAGCACACGAGTTTCTATCTACACTCTGCAGTGTACACTCTTTGTGTGTGTCTATTGATATAAATAATTTCAGGGACTTCGAGATTCGCGTATAGCGGAAATATAAGCCCGGATAAGTGGGGAAATCTTAGCCCGGAATACTGCCTTTGCTCCAACGGCACAAAGCAGTCGCCCATAAATATTGTCCGGTCCGCCGCCGTTCTGGACCGGAGCTTGAAACCTCTAGACAGCCATTATCATCCGGCTAACTGTACCCTAGTCGACAACGGCTTCAACGTCATGGTGCGACTTTCTAGGGTTTCTGTAACACGTTTTCGAAAAGTACTTTTCTAGGGTTTTACCGAGGAAGAGGACGATAATTGTAGGTGAAGTATGGCGGCGACGTGGGTACCATGATCCTGGACGGCAAGAACTACACACTCGAGCAGTTGCACTGGCACTCGCCGTCTGAACACACCATCGATGGCAAACGGTGAGACATCATCATCATTATCGTCATCGACATTATCATGAACATCATCATGATCATGATCATCATTATCTTCTTTTTCATAAGGTATCCAATGGAGATGCACCTCGTTCATGTCAGCGCCGACAAGAACATCACTGTCGTAGCCGTCTTGTACGAGTACGGACGCGCCGACCCATTCCTCCTCCAGGTTAGAGATTCAAATGAGAAGCTATGTTCAGTATTTTTTGGGGTTTCTGATAATGGTTTTTAGTGGAATGACTCAGTTTGAGGACGAAGTGGGTCACATAAGGAGGCAACTGAGACAAGGGAAGTATCATCCGAACGTGACGGCGGGGCTGGTGCAGACGGTGGCTCTCAGGCGCCACGCGAGGCAGTACTATCGATATGTCGGGTCCCTTACTACGCCGCCCTGCTCTGAGAATGTCGTCTGGAACGTTCTCGGCAAGGTAATCGCGCGCTCTCTCTCGCTCTTTCGTTGATTCTGGTTTTTCCAGCATCAACATAGATAAGATCATTAGAGCGATGATAAACTAACTTCCCTACAGGTATAATTTTATCATCCACCGCTTACTATTTTTATCTCTCTGAGTCATCTAGACTTCTTCCGTGGTTCCCTCTAATCTCTCCTCTCTCTCTCTCTCTTTCCAGTATGTGGACTGTTCAGCTGCCTTCCTCTACAATTTTAACCGCTCTCCCGCGGCGATCATAAACTCGCTATCCTTACGCGCATATTTTCAACGCTCACAGGATTCTTTATTACTCTCTTCTACTCATCTGGACCTTTTCTTTGGTGCATCCGTGCCCAACGCTCCTAAGCTCCCTTGGCCTTTCACGCTATTTTTCTTTCAGGCTGTCTTTCTCACTGTCTCGACTTTTCCTTGTTTTTCTTGGAACGTGTCAGCTTGATCGGTCTCTCTGGTTCTCTCTCCCTCTATGACCCACAGGCTCTTTCTTCTCTCTCTCGAAACGCTTGCAGGTGAGGGAAATCAGCAAGAAACAGGCGAGAGCGCTCAGCTCGCTTCTCGAGGACGATTGCCGGAACAACTCAAGGCCGTGTCAGACGCTCAATGGCCGAACTGTGCTCCTCTACGACCACGGTGCCTAAATGAGCACGATAAACGGCCATTAGCGAAGAGAATACGGTCGTAGATAAATGTTCTATTCAACTGCCCGGAGTATTTGTGTTATTTAATATCGTGAAAGCCATCTAATCCTTCCTGGGAAATCAGAAGCCCTCGAAGAGAGAGAGATAGAGAAAGATGAACTTCAAAGGCCGCCAAAACAGTACCGTTGAATCCATTTTTTATGCGTCGATTTGTAGGCATATCTCGACTATTGGGTTACTGAGAAATTATTGAAAGTACAAAAAAAACCCTGATCTAAGAAAATCAGCGCATCTGAAGGGAATAATTAGCTTAAAATAACATGGGATATGGTAATATTAGTGTGTTTTATTTTCGTATGACAGCATTAGAGAACTCTAGTAAATGTCTACATGAAACGTAGTAAGCTGTGAGGGATATAATATAATTTAAAAAGCATCAATTGAGCTTAGTATATTTTCCTTTCGTTCATGTTCACATGACACTTCGTCGATGATGGTGATAAAAACATGTGACTACATGGATCAACATTTTTGACAATGATGCTGATACTTCGGTGATTAGATGACGAAAAATTTAACTCTTATGGTATGATCATGAATATCAGGAGAATGATCCCACGCTGATCAAGATATGAACATCACTATGATGGATGTTGCATGATCAAATCAAGAAGTAGAAAACAACTATTGGATAAAGATATTGAGCTCAACATGGTTTATTTTGGATGATCCTTTAGCATTAATAAAACTCTAGAATGATCTGGTTAGGACTGTAATGAATTCAATTCAGATGGTAAATTCAAGAGTAATTTCTAATAATCTATTTGCAATCAGTACAACTTACATCCAATAATTAAAGCAATAATTGTAATATCCATATCTATGGAGTTATATGTGCAAGTAGCGACAAAGATATACACGTCTTTCTTCATGTGTGAGTGGTGGGATTGATATCTAGTTTTATTTACAATCAATTCTTCACGGACACATCTAAATACCTTTGTGGAACACCATTTTTGGTGCCCATTGGGAGCAAGTTGCATGCGCTCAATACAGTCATCTCCTCTTTGTCTCTTCATGCCTTTCTTGATCCCAATGAAGCCACCTCTTTTGGTCCTCACTAGGCCACCTTTATTTTCTTAGAAGAAGCACACTTTCATCTAAGAAGGGTCATCTTTCAGCCCTTTGGACTACATAGGTCTCAATGAAGCCAAATCTCTCATGGGTTTATTAAAGGTCATTCCTCAAACCAACCAATATTTAGAAAGTTGTAAGATCCCACTAGGGCCCAATATTTATCTATTCTATCTTCAATGTTTTGTATATCCATATATAGGGTCTCATATGTAATGCTCACTATATTGAATGCCATCTTACCTTTCTATGATCGTAGATTTCTATAGAGTGTTAGAGTTGGTTTCCTGATGAAACGATTTTGTGCGATCGTTGAAAATACACGAATGCATGCCAAAATAATTATCAAACTCACCAATTTAAAGTTTCAATTAAAAATCAATTAGTATAATGGTGGATAAAGGTTAAATCCATGGAGAAATAGGAAAGTGCTGAGGTATTCTTTAAAGTTGATCAAATCAGAAGAGGAATTGAGGTGACAAATTAGAGATTTTAGAAAATTTAGAAAGAAGACTTCAAGACGAATCCATGAAATAAAAAACCACTGAATTTGGATCAATATTCGCGAAGAAATTAAGGAGCAAAATCGAGAGAGAGAAATAGATAGCGAAGTGAGAGAAAATAGTAAAATTTTATAAAACTTGACTAGTCTACTATTTAAAATTGAATTCTAATGTTACAGGAAAAAAGATTGGGAGAAAACACGTAATCTAACTTGAAAACGCACTCGAAATGGTCTAACTCATCGTCAAATCAAGGCTTTTCATTCCACATTTCGAAACACAAGAATCCGGTGTTCAAGAGATGAATTCTCCCAATTCTTTCAATGAATTATCACTTTCAAGCACTCCTTGTGTTGGGTTCTAAGGTTGATAAGCCTTCAAATTTTTTGATCAAAACATTGAATATTGAGGATTATATTGAATCGGATATTCAAAAAATGAGGTACGAAGAATATATGATCTTATCATCTAGTATGTATGAGAAAACATACTTACATGGTTCTCTTGAAAGAGTTCTTGAAGCTATTGAAGGGTCTAGCATCTAGTTGTATCCACACAATCTTTACTTGGTTAGACCTCCTCTTGAAATCTCTTCACCAAGATAGAAAGAGAAGAAATGAGAGAATTCTCACAAGGCTAATTACATACCATTTGGTATGTAGATTTTTCATAAAAATCCTCATAATTATGTATATATTTACCAACATCCATAGACCTTATGTGTGTGACCCTCTAGGTCCATATATCTCACTAGTTAATAACTTTGTAGACCAAATAACACCTTATTCGTCAACTTTAATTAATTATCTATATCAATATATATACTAATTAACTAATGATCAATTTAACCCAATTGATAGGTTGAGTTACCAGCCTGTTAGGTGCCAAGCTACATCGTGTACTCTAAGAGATATAGAGTATGTAAGAACTCCTTTGTGGAACCTTTCCATCATCAATTACCATGTATGTAGAATCCTTCATCTGCAGGAGACTCGTGAATGACTTAGGATATGGTCAACTATCAAACCCTAATCAGTCACTCAAGTTAGTATTGATGCGTGCAAGAACTCTTTCTCTGATATTTTCTACTACCTTGGCCAAGGATTTCATCACATCTCATTCCTTGAGTTAATTGATAACTCCAAAAGTTATCACTTGAGTTACATGTTTTGTAAGTTTATTTCATGATTTTAAGCTTCGTAAAATGCAGTGGAACGTCGTTTAATGGAAAAACATTGTTTGTTAAGTTGGTAGACCATATTTACTAAACCGGTGTAATTAAAGCTCTACGGGTTTCAGAGCTAGAGGGAAAGATCTCATCACATTTTGTCATTTACCAGGGCTCACTGACGTGGCTCCGGAAAACGACGAAAAGGAAGAATAGATAAATATTTTCTCACATCATGTTTGTCTTCTAGCAGAGCTCACGGACGTGGATTCAGAAAATGACAAAAAAAGAAGAAGAGAGAAAGATCGTCTCACGTTGTTTTTATTTGTCTTTTAGCAGGGGTCACCGACGTGGATCCAGTACACGACAAGATGATGCGGAGGAGAAGTTTCTGCCACGTCGCTTTTGTCCTTTAGCAGGGTTTATTCACACGGCTCCAGAAAACGACAGAGAGAAGACGAGAAGGCGGGAAATTAGAACTCACCTCGATTTAGCTGTAGGAGGTAGTTCCCGAGGCTAAAAGATGGCGCGGATCAGGCTCTCCAGCAGTCTTGTCTGTCCCGGATCTAACAGTGGAGAGAGCCTCATCCTGCTGTTAAAAACTCGACGCGCTGCAATTTCCAGGGCATTCCGAATTAGGAGAAGAAGCGGGAGACTTCCATCCTAAGCGGCGTCCTGAGAGAGAAAACAAGGAAGAAGCTCTTCTAGCTTGAAGTTCTGCAGGGAAGAGGGAGGAATCTATCTACCGAGCCGGTAAACCCTTGCGAGGTTGACTCTGGTAGGTACATAATTTCTCCCGTTCCAATCCTCTTGCGGTCTTCTGCCTTTCTTTTCTCTTCAGATCTACCAAGTGAGCTCTCGTCAGCAACACTTTCGTCTTCATTCTCCACTCTCCCGAGTCAACCTTGCAACTGCTGATCTCCGGTGCTAGGTGGGATCGGGAATGGCGCGGATCCCTCACTCCAACCCCAGGAAGCTCGCCTAGTCGGCCGCTACTACACCGGGAGGCTTGATTTGCGCTTTCTTACTTGAATGTTTTTTTTAATCGCGTTTCACTTGAGTAGATTAAACACTTATGTTCTCTCTACCCTTTCATTGTTTTGTTATTAGTTTCTAGACGTAGTCATTCACGGGGTTTGCTGTTTAATACTTTTCAGTTAAGATCTAGTAATTTCCCTCTTATTTTATCTGTTGTGTGTGCTTAGTGGCCTAATCTACGTGAGTGACATAACTAGATAAGTAAACACACCTATATATGCTTAAATATATAGCGGTCAGCCCGAATTTCTTTGAATCATGGCTTGCTCCCTGAGGACGATTCCTTACTCACTACTATAGTTTTTTCTTAAAAAGAGTGAATAGGAATTTTTATTGTATAACCGGATTTACCAACGATTTGCGACAACTTAAATCGGGTTATCATTAATCTCCTCAAATACCGAAGTTGAATGATCCCATCTTGATCACACAATCATCTTTTTGGACTTTATGTCGTATGCAATGCGTGACATGAATCAACGTGATTGACAGTTAGGTAGAATTACCATTCAGAGATTCATACTAATCAATTCAATAAACTCTTTCTCCAAATAGCACCCACTATCTATCCTTAGTGTCTCTACACAGATGGCTACAAGATCAACCATACTCATCATATGAGTTAGATCAAATAGCGCGATTCTTTTCAAATAATTTGATGTCCCTCTCGAATATCACATGAATAGTAATGTTTAGAACATGTGTTTAAAGACTAGTGATCACTATATTATGATCCCATCATAATTCACTTATTCATTTCACACAAGAATGACAATGAATAAATTTTATTTCAATGGATATAAACTAGATATAAAGAAATGTGATTGGCTTATAGGTCACATAATATCCATCAAATAAATATTAAGATTTAGATCTATATCTCAATCTTTCATTTTCTCCATCTCTGCTCACAGATCCTCTTATTTATACATATATATATATATATATATATATATATGTACAAAGTGAGGAATTATAAATATTCTTGCATGAAATCAATTAATTTTTTTTAAATACCCCAAAATTGAGATCATCAATAGCATTAAGAATAATCTGATAGTGTTAATGGTCTAGTTGAGTTAGACATGATATATCTTAGATATTTGTAAAGAGAAAATAATACATAAAATCACTTTAATGGCAAAGGAATGCCCATATTTTAGTCATCCCTTCTAATTTGACTGAGCATTACGAGTAACTCATATGTTGGAGTTTGATAACATGCCTTGTCATCTAGTAAATTTGGCTTGCCAACCAAGACATTTCTGGGATTTGAGGCTCAATCAGCCCTCAAAATCAAATTTCAAAATTTGAGTGCAATAGAAGATAACTAGAATCAAGAATTTAAAACATAAAGCACCAAAATGATGACCCTATCTTCTAGTGCAGATCAAAATCAACACTTATCCGTGTTCCTTAGAGGAGCTCTTTGAAGCTCTTAAAATTTCGAAACTCTAGTGATATCCACACAATCTTTGGATGATTAGACCTTTACATGAACCTCTTCTTCAATTCCTTGAAGATCTTCTCACCATTTGGTCTGACACCAAGGCGGAGGCAAGAAAACATAGGTCCATATATCTGTATCTGCTAATGTGTGTGACCATCTAGGTCAATATATCTAGATAGTTAATAGCTCTATTGACTCAATGATATTTATTGACCAACCAAAATAATCAACTATATCAACATATATACTAACTAATCAGGGATTGATATAAATCAGTCAGTTAGTCATGTTGCCAACAAGTTAGGTGCCAACTCGCTCAATTTGCCTAGTTATGACAATGAAGAATAAAACTATCACTATATCTTTTATTTTTCGTACTTCTCCAAGAGTAGGATAACCCCAAGGGGTCATGAGTCTTTTTCTACCAATTGGTGCTCTTCCTTCACCATCCTCATGGGGATGGTCTAAAAGGTTCATAACTACTCTTACTATAGGATGCTTGCCTTGCCAACACTTAGATATAACTTTATCCAAAATTTATAGTTCCACCCAACATTACCTACTTGTTAGACTATTTCAAAGAAGTTTTTGGATATCAAGAGAATCTCTTTTGTGATCAGTTTTGCTACAATGCATGTTGCTCTAGCTAATTGTCCACCCTTTCTGAGTGTGATTTCTCTGTTATGTATGACCATGCCTAAGGGCAAATCAATTGAAGTAGATACTTCTTCTTTCTAGACGTGTATGATGATATCTAGACAAATGGATTGAATATAAATCATATAATGAAGTAACACATGAGTGGATATATAGGAATCCAAATATAGTGAATCACTGATGTTATGATCTCACACATCCTAGGTCTCCCCATTCTATCATCTGGCTTATGTTCTTCATGCAATATTCAAAGTGAATAACTCTACGAACTTATGTCAATACTTCCACTTATTAAGGGTAATGTAGGAGACATCTATTTTTTTCCCAAAGGATACTTATAATTACTACTACTTAACTTTCAACTCTCCTTTGACCATCATATTAAATGTGAATAACATGTCTTCCTCTCTTTGAAACAAGAGGTGCTTCCAGTTCTGTCTATGCTTCAAATAATTTGTCTCCTCCACATTCTCATATCTACTAAATGAAATTACTTGCCACTGTTACTTACTACTTTTCCATTGAGGTTTGTCCCATAGAGGTACTCAGTTTGGATCACTAATCAATTTCTAAGTTTTGTCATCAACCTAATTGGTTAGTTCTGATTACATAAATCAAGAGTTCAAACCACAATCAAAGGTAAGACATTTCACATTCATATAGGAATTGATGTACTGGAAACAATGGTATCTCCAATTATCGCCCCTCTAGGATGTAAAATTTATCTATTCTCACATCCCCATTGTGTATGAGATAAATTTATGCATTTCAATTAGGGTCGTATTCTATGGTTACAATTCTCCCATATACTTCAAATAAAAAGGAATAAAATTTGTATTGATGAAATCGTCTAGTCTAACTTAGAAGAGTAAATATTGATAAAATCTCTTATTATTCTCTTATAGTTCATAAATATTTTTATATAAAAATCAATAAAATAAAGATATCAAGAAAATGAGGCTAATAATTAAATAAGCGTTGATCTTTGAAAAGAAAAACTAATGAATTTATACAAAAGTTGCCTTCAAATAATATATTTTTAGAATTTAAGATAAATATCACAGAATTCTTGAAAATTCTCTAAAACATGATAACATGCATCATAAATATGTGAAATATGAACTCAAATATACCAGTAGTTATGCTATTGCAAGCACAAATTGCATGTTATTCACTGAAGCATCTACTCCCAATAAAGCACATAGAAACTGAGCTCAAGGCATTTTTGTGCATTTTCAAAGACTTCAAGCCTAGTGAAGCATTTTGATGTTCTAGAATAGATTGTTCTACTTGAAAATCATATGACAATTTAAGCCCCTTGACTAGGAGTTCAAGCTCTTTGTTGAGTATCATCCTACCTTGCGCTTTTCCAATCCTTCATTTCCTTAGAGATCCAAGATTCATTCAATTTGTTGAGGATCTTTTTAATGAAAGAGTTTAAAACATATATTCAACTAACCTTAAGTATCCACCAAGAGTTTAGGGATGAGATTAGACAAAGCCTACCAAAAAATTGGAGAAAAAAATCTTCTTAAATGGGATGACAAATGTTCACAATAGAGGTCCAAAACAGCTAGGACAAGAGGAGGAAAGAGAACAAGTTTGCCAAAGAGACTAACCAACAAGGCCGTACTTAGTGTCACCTTTTCACAAAGATTCTTTCAAAGATGCTCTCTTGCCTTCTCTCTTTTCTTCAACTATCCAAGTAACTTGACCCTTCCTTCACAAGGGTTTCACTCTCTTAGGATGCTATTGGGTTGCTTCCTTAATGTTGCTCCAAGCTTGGGGTGAGCTTCTCCTTTTATAGAACTCCTTAGAAGTTTCTAGAGACTCTCTCTCTAGAAGATGTTCATAAATTTCTAGAACATCTAGAAAGATCCATAAGCTTTTAGGAATACCCACGAGCTTCTATTTTAATCTAGAAGACTCCATAAGCTTCTAGAAGAAGCATAGAAGATTCTAGAAACATCTAGAAGATTCTAAGTGTGGACCTTCATGTTGGTTAGTCCCTTTGGTGAACTTGTTATCTTTCTTCCATTTGTCCTAGCTATTTTGAACCTCTATTGTGAACATTTGTCATCCCATTTTAGAAGTTTGTTTTTCTCCATTTCCCTTGTGGGCTTCGTCATACTCATCCCTAGACTCTTGGTGAATACTTGAGGTTAATGATCACACTCACACAAGTTGCGCTACAAATGTATATCAAGTATCTACGAAACAAAGTTTACTCCTTGGAGAGAAGAACAATCAGGAATGAAATCATGAAAGCATGAGCATTCTGGGTGTCTCGTGTAGATGACACTCGCGCCAAGGAAAAAGGAAGCATGAAAGAAAACTTTTACGGTCGTAGGAAGAAAAAAATCGACATGCGCCGATGGAATAGACATAAAAAAGGTAAGGAAAACACCGCGCATTGCAGGCGCGAAATAAACCTGTCGCTCTCTCTCTCTCTCTCTCCTCTAATGGCCACTGACGTGGATTAATGGCGAGCGGCTCTTCTGGTTCTCTCGAGAGATGACCTGACCCAGTCAAGTCCCTACCCCCGAAGACACAAACAAAAGATGAGCTGCTCTACCACTATAATAATCATCGTGGAATGGACTTCGGAGGTTCTTCCACTTTCTCCATCTTCTTGTCTTAGAATTATTTTTTGGCATTGGTTTGTTTGTCAAATAGTATCTTACAACTAGCTGATAGAGAAAGAGGAGAGGCGGAGCGTTAGGCCGCAACCATTATTTTCATCACTATCGTCCAGAAGAAAATGATTTCATGGCCGCAAGCTCTATGTGACTATTAGAGGTTCAGTATCTGGTCCACAGAAGCTCTCTCAAAGAGTTATCGTCGAGTAGAAAATAACTTCGGGGGAGAGGTAGTCACCTTCATGCTGATGGTTATCTTTTTTGAGTATTAATAATATATTATCCAAAAGATTCCGCTGACAAGCTTCCGCTGACTCGAGAAAGTTCTAGATTAGGTTAACGGCCTATAAGCCTGATTTATCAGTCCTCCCCCTCCTCTCTCTCTGTCTCCTTACCCGTTAAGATGGGAGGGGGAGCAAAGAAAAATCAAGGCTTTGATTCTCTCTCCTTTCATTCAATTCCTTTTTTGCTTTCAGGAAAGAACTCTAGGGGGGGGGGAAAGAGAGAGAGAGAGAGAGAGAAAGCTCGTTCAAGTCTCTTTTTAAGCCTTCGTCCTAACTAGTCCTTCTTTCTTTTACGTGAAGGAATAGAGCAAAATAGATAGGCGGCGCGAGCGAGCGAGCGAGAAAGAGAGAGAGAGAGATTTGCAGCCACTCAATTGGTATTCAACTTTCAAGAAAAAGTAATCCTCCTACACTGTTATCCAATGGCCACGTCCAAAACCGTCTAATGACAAGTGCCAATGCCCACGGTTAAACCGCACATCTCTCTCTCTCTCTCTCTCAAAACTTACCTCTCTTTCTACCCATCGTCTTTGTCTTTAGTTGTTCGTGCCAATAAGGAAAACAGTCATATTTTCAACGTCTACCAGTATACCTTATTTCATCTATTTAATCATCTGGACTTTTCCTTCGCGAATGAATTTCTAATGTTGCTCGACTCCGTTAACCTTTCCAGTTGTCTTCCTCGCTGTCATGACTTTTCTTTGCTTTTTTGAGAATGGGTCTGTATCGTCGGTCTTCCCTCTCATTTCTCTCTTTATCTCTATGCAACACTCTCTCTCTCTCTGTCTCTCTCCCTGAGCTCCATGTTGAGTTTTTCTTCTGCGCTGTTCAAGTTTGCTCTTTTACGGAGACGCACGCATTCAAGGACCCGTTAAGCTTTGGAACAGAAAAGAGAAGAAATATACATAACAGTCGGATTAGTAAAGAAAATCGGCTTCGAATGTAAAATACAAGAGGTGGCTTCATACGGATCAAGAAAGGTGACATGAAGGGACAAAAAGGAGGTGATTGTATTGAGCGCATGAGACTTGGCCCCAAAGGTCATCAAAAGTGTTGCTCCGCGAAGGTGTTTCCGTGTGTCAAAGAAGAATTTATTGTAAATAGAAGGGGTATTATCACCATCTACCCCAACCTTTCCCAAAACCCCGAGATCTACCCCAACCTTCTAAAACCCCGAGATCTACCCCAACCTTTGAAAAAGTTAATGAGATCTACCCCAGCTGCTGACATGGCATCGACGTTGAATCCACGGCGCCACCTGGCCGCCCTCCCTCTCTCTCTCTCCTGCCCTCCCTCCCCCCTCTCTCTCCTTCCTCCCTCTCTCTCTCCCGCCCTCCCTCCCTAGCTCTCTCTCTCTCTCTCCCGCTCTACCTCTTTCTCTCCCGCTCTCCCTCGCTCGCTCTCTCCCACATCCCGCCCTCCCTCACTCCCTCTCTCTCTCCCGCTCTCCCTCCCCCCTCTCTCCCCTTCTCCCTTCCTCTCTCCCCGCTGCGTTACCTTCCGCCGTTAAGCTCTGTCACTCCCCCTCCCCCTTCCTCCCTCTCTCCCTCTTCTGTCTCTATCTCCCTCCCTCTCTCCCGTCCTCTCGATCCAAACCCAATCCCCACTTCAACGTATGTAATCCTGTCCCGCGGAGAGGGAGAGGAGAGGGAGGGAGAGCGGGAGAGAGAGAGAGGGAGTGAGAGCGTGAGAGAGAGAGAGGGAGGGAGGGAGAGCAGGAGAGAGAGGGAGAGAGCGAGGGAGGGCGAGGGAGGGCAGGAGAGAGAGAGGGAGGGAGGGAGAGGGAGGCCGGGAGAGGAATGGGTCGGGGCGTCCATACTTGTACATGGCGTCGATGACACTGATATTCATGTCGGTGCTGACATGAATCAGGTGCATCTCCATTGGATACCTGATGAAAAAGAAGATACTGATGATCATGATCATGATGATGTTCGTGATGATGTTGATGATGATGATGTCCCACCCTACGCCATCGATGGTGTGTTATGATGGCGAGTGCTAGTGCAACTGCTCGAGAGAGTAGTTCTTGCCGTCTGGGATCATGGCACCCACGTCGCTGCCATAATTTCAGCATACGAAAGTATGGAAACCCTAGAAAAGGTGATACAGAAACCCTAGAAAGTCGCACCATGACGTTGAAGCTATTGTCGACTAGGGTACAGTGAGCAGGATGACAATGGTTGCTGCTGATCACCCCAAGGAGCACTCCAAAAGGATGATGAGCACACTCAAAATTACACTCACACACTCAAAAGAGGAAGTAGAATGAGAAAAAAGGAAGAAAATGCACTAAACCACTCAGAAACTCACATACAACCCTACGGAGGAACAAAGGAATTCTCATATACCTATAGGGATGCTCTATGGGTCCCAATTTATAGACTACAAAGGAGAAAACTCGAAAAAAATAAACTCAAATTTTTCAGGACAGTTGTCCCGCCGAGTGCGCGCCATGGCGTGCACGTTGTGCGGATCTCGGCGGGTACTACAGTACCCACCAACATGTGCGTACATGTGTGCATACTAACGCTAGGGTCCTCCCAAAACATGTGTGCGCCCGCTCGGTGGGTGCTCATCCCCGCGTGCCACTGCACGCCATAGGGCAACTGCTCGGCCGGTGCTACAATACATGTCGAGCTGCGTGCAGCTGGCGAGCTGTGTCATATGTTGCTGATAACATGGATTTCTAACTTAAATTTTTATCCTAATTAACTCATATTCATGCTTATTTTATGTGAATATGATGCATGTTATCATACTTTTTAGGAATTTTCTCCATTGGTATGTCATTTCACTAAAGTCGATATTTACGCATAAATTAGGGATAATTTGATGCTCAATATATGATTAATCTTTTGTTAAGTTTAAATTAATAAAGTTAATCTCTTTTATTGAATGATTTTGACTTTAGTGCATGTTTTGAAGGATAATTTCAAGATGAATTTATGATTTAGAATATTTATTAAACAATGAGTTAAGTAAATTCTAATTCATCTTGATTTCTTCTTTGAAAATATATTTTATATGACATGATATTAAAAAGAAAAGAATTTGTGATCCAATGGAGAAAATTTGGATTAAAAAATAGTTGTATATTTAAAATAATGAATTCTGAAATTTCTATCCTTTTTAAGATTTTAATTTGGATTTATACTGAATTTCTAACGAGTTTTGTTAATTAAAAAATCCGCAAAAAGGGGGTGAACTTACCGCAGGACCGGGGAGCTGAAGTGGCGTGCAGGCAAGCTGATGTGGCGTGCGGGACCAGCGCGCCGATGCGACGTGGCACTGAGGCCATGTGGCAGGGCCGCGCGTGGCCCACACAAGGTGAACAGAGCGCGGACACGTGGCAGGAGGCCACGCGTGTCCACGCGGGTCTCACAAGACTAAATCGTATCGTCGTTGAATTCACACAATTTAGTGTCAAAAAAAGTCCTAATCTTACCAATTTATGATTAATCAAAGTAATTAATTAGTATAATGATAATTAAGGGTCGAATCCACTGAGATTTAGGGAAATTTGAGAGATATCTTTGAATTTCGGTCAAATCGGATGACGAATTGAGATTAGAAATTGGACATTTTAGTATATTAAGGAAGATAACTCAATTACGATTCCATGGAATCAAAAATCAGGTGATTTGGATAAGAATTCGTTGAGTAATCGAAGTTTAAAGATAGAAGAAAAATCGTGTCGCGAAAATGATTAAAAACATAAATTAACACGAAATTAAACTTAATCTACTGTTCAAAATGTAAAATTAACACTAAATGATGAAAGATTAAGATTAAATCACACAACCTAACCCAAATTATCCTTCCAATTGGTCCAATTAATCGCCGGATACAAGGCTTTTCATTCCAAATTGACGAAGACAAAAATTGGAGTTCAAGATGTGATTTCTTCCTTCTCTTTTGATCAAACTTTGATTTCAAGCATTCATTGGATGCGGAAATGCATCAAGAGTACTCAGAATCAAACGGCTCGCGAAATGATGCTCCAAACAAGGAGAATTCGATGATTGATCACGGGCGACTCTTTCCGTCCCGAAGAACAGATTTAAAGAAGCGAAAATGAGCTCAGTCGTCCGATCTGATGGATTCATCGAGATCAACGATCACGATGAGACGTCTCTTCATGAATCATCGTCTTCGTTTGATGACCGTTGGATCGCGGACGAAGGGTCAAGATGCATTCTCATCATGTAAAGAAGAAGAGGCGACGCATATGATCATCCGTTGGATCTTGATCTTGTGGTTTAGATTTGATCGGAGGTCCATCTGATGCGAATAATCTGGACCGTTATAACTCGTGATCGGATGATTCGAATGATTTCACTTAAGCCGCTATTAAGCACGTGTTTGATTAGAGATCCCGTGGACCTCGATTCCACGTGATCTACGCGCTCTATTTCTCGCGACGTCGATCCGACGCACGAGATCGCGCCACGGGTCCTGCAAATAAGAAAACAAAAGTTAATAGTCCCACACCGAACAAATAAAAGGATTTCGCGAGTATATAAGGTATGACAACATTCAGGGTTAATACAATGTCATCCGATAATCGGAAGACCTATATACATATTATCATACACTATATATGTAAATATAAATATGCTCCTCCACGTGTCACATCCGCGCTACGCAGGCGCTCGCCCCTGTCCACGTGTACACGCGCGAAATATACCCCCTTTTTTTGCGATTTTTCAATTAATTTAAAAGACTTTAAAAATCAAAAATGAATATAAATAAATTCAAAAAAATTCCAGAAAATTCTATAAAATTGTAAAAATCATAACTTTCAAAATACAACTCCAAATTAAGTCAAATTTATTTTGTTGGATTCAGAATTGAAAAAAAGTCAAATTATTAAAATAATAAGAGAATAAATTGTAATTAATTTAATACATTTATGTATCTTATAAAATAAATTCATAAATACACATAAATGTTAATAAAAGTCTTTTCTCTTATATTTTCATCCTTAAAACATGATTATGATCTTAAATATAATTAGTATTAAAGATTATAATGTTTAATTATTAATAATAATCCATAATTTAGTGTATTTTTAGATCATAACATAAATTTCCACAAAAATGATAGAAATATACTTAAAATATGATAACATGCATATATTTGTAATGATTAATGCCTTAATTTGCATTAATAATCATGTAATTACATGCATAAATAGCATGTTATCACACCCCCCAACTTGAATAATTGCTAGTCTCTTAGAAATTCACTAGGTAATCTCTTAGAAAGTCTTATCATCCTTTGATCCTACAACTAAAGAAGTGAAGTGTATCAATGTGTGATTACTTTTCATCATATTGTGGACCATGGTGATCTAGATTCCATAACTAGGTTGACTTCCTTAGAGCATATTAGGGTAGTGCTCATTGGCTAATAGTCGATTCAATACTCAAGTGTAATCAAGGTGAGCATATCTAAGGTTAAATGCTATGGGAATGAAAAGATTCTCACACTCTCATGAGCAGATGTAATCCTCACCTCTATAATTCTCACATCACTCTTTGACTCATTTGGAGGCTACTTGGTGCATTAGAATTCCTCTCAACTCTTCTTTCTCCCTTAAAGAGTGCATTGCAAAAGGATTTCCTATTTTAGGATGCATCGTTATAAGGTAGCTGAAAGAGTAAAAAGACACTATTTCTAAAGGAATAACTTGGTTAAAAGCAAAATCAGCATATAAACAAGTTGGATATTATATACAAAGAAAGGTACCACTGATGTCTAATTATTCTCCCAAATGATGTGGATGATGATGGTGGTAGATAAGGATTGATAGAAAATGGTAGAGATGATGTGGAGTGGTATAGTTGATATAAACATGGTGGAAAATGGAATGGAATGGAAGTAATGGGTAGAGATAGGTATTTACATGGTAAAGATATTTTTCCCATATTGTTCTCCTTCTTTTCACTGTCTTTATTTCTCTCTTTCTTTTTCTCCTCATTTTCTTTCCTTCTTTCTTTTTGTCTTCTTCTTTTCTTCATTTCATATTTTATTTTATTTTTCTTCTTCTCTTCTACTTCTTTTTGGATATTGTAACTTTCTTAGAGAATAAAAAGATAACATTTGAAGAGTTTGCATAAAACAAGGATATGGAGGATGTCTTGATGTTTGAAGAGAGTATTCAAAATTTTTGAAGTGTAATATGAAGGAATATTTGCTTGTAAGGGAATTTATGAAGAAGATATATGGTGGAAAATGTTGATCACTTGGGAGTGTAATTATAATCAGTGAAGCTGAAATTTGGGTGTCTAATTGACTGGTATGGAAAAGGTAGAACTAAATGCCTAAAGGATAGAATAGGTGCATAAAAAATTATGGCACATTGCACTCTTCTGAGAGAAAGTTCGGAAGTGAAGAATTCCCACACCAAATAGGTTCGGCTGATGTAAGGTAGGGGATAGGAATTTGCTTGGACTTCACTCAAAATCTCTCCTTTTCAATCCAATAGCACTTCAACCTCTGATTACTCATTTTCCTCGGTGCCTGTTAGATACCCAACCCCGAAGAAGTCAACCACTAAAAAGAATCCATGGTTTCTCTAGATCACTTAGCTTTATTACTCAAAATGTAATCACATGGGCTATGAGGCCCTCACTTGTACATCTCTAGGAATAGGATCTAAAAATGATAAGACTTCTAAGGTGTTTAAAAGTGGTAAAAATTTGAAAAATAGAAGTTTTGAAATAGTAAAAAGTTTAAAAATTTTGAAAAGTATAAAAATTTTGAGTTTTTCTAAGTCCTCACCCCCCAACTTAAATCTTTCATTGCCCTCAATGAAACATTATGTATATGAAGATGGAAAGAATATCATGCATTACATGAAAAAGATTATAAATTAAAATGAGAAGTAAAAAGGTTTAGAAAAGCTCATTGTGCGTGTTTGACGCATGTCTCTGAAATTTGTCCAAATTGCTTGTTGTTGTAGGTGGATTCCTCCAACTATGTATATACATTTGATATAAACTACAAAAAAAAAACTAAATAAAACAGTAAGATAATCTTGGGGTGCCTCCCAAGAGCGCTAAGTTTAACGTCTTGAGCCAGACGAAACTTTAATGAAACTACGACGAAGAACCTTGATTCTTCGGGTTGATAGTGGCCTGCGATGGTAATTGGTCAAAAATTGAAACTGGCTTACCCTTCTTATTATCAGTCGAGGTCGAGATGTTTGTCTTGACGAAATCCTGTATCTCGTCTACGCGCGAGTTCATCCTGTTCATTTACTCCATCAACTGAGTGAGTGCACCGAGAATCGGATCTGTAGATGGTGCGGTCGGTCGTGGGTCTTGATATGATTGCTGTGGCGGAATATACGTCGACTGTCTTGCATTCGCGTAGGGTTGCTGTTGCAAGTTTTGTTGCTGACCGGTACTATATGGAGGATACATCTGATCCATGTTCCTCCTAAATCCTTGCTGCTGCTGCATAGGATTACTATAAATAGGGTTATTTAAATAAGTTGGATATGTACCTTGATAATTCGGGTATGTTCGGTCGTCCCTGTTGAAATTGCCCTCCTGATGGGCCTTGTTGATACTTGCCCTGCCCTTGAATTGCCATGATAGGACAAAATCCATCTCGACGTGGTCGAGGCGTGAGCAATGGGTGCATGACGACGCTTCTTGTAGAGCGACGGGTGCAAGTCCTTCAGATCCATTGCGGATGTGGAACCGATCTAATAAAAGATTATGAACCTCCACCATCTTGTCAATCTTCTCTAGGAGCATGCTCGTCTCTACCGACTTTGCGTCGATCAATCCTCCCTTCGGCGTTGCACCTCGTCTGAATGGTTTTGCCGCATTGTGGTGGCTATTCTCCGCCACAGTCTCGATCAATTCCATTGCTTCATCTTCAAACTTGCTCATGAAGGTGCCGCCGCCAGCTGCATCCAAAAGATATCTATCTTGCGGGCCTAACCCATCATAAAATATCTGTGTAAGCTCATGGTTAGACACTCCATGGTGAGGGCACTCTCTAGTGAGGTCTCTAAGTCTCTCCCAAGCTTCGTGAAATGTCTCACTCGGTCCTTGGGTAAACTCACGCATCACCTTCCTAACAAAGGTGGTCTTTCTTACGGAATAGTATTTCCTAAGAAATTCCTCCTCCATCTTGGTCCATGAAGTGAACTCCTTTCCTAGCTTAAGAAACCAATCCTTAGCTCTATCTCTAAGGGTGGCGGGAAAGAGTTTCATCTTCATTACATCTGCCGACACATTATGAATCTGATTGATCTCACATACTTGACTTAGCTCATCAACATGTCTATAAGGATCCTCGGAAGGTTTACCATGGAAGATAGGTAACATACTCATCACATGTGAATCTATCCTAAAATTCGCATTTCTAGCTAAAGGTGCATGAATACGAGTAACGGGTCTTTGAAAAACAGGCCTAGCATAATCACTAAGACGTCTCCTAACATTTCCCTCATCATTCAAGGCCATATCTAAGGTTGATGATGACGTGGAAGATGAAAGTGATTGCGAGGAACGTTCAAAAAGATCTAAGTGTAAAGGATTATCCCTCGTTCTCCAATCAGACTCTCGTCTCACAAATATGCACTAATATATATAATATAATAATAAGAAGAGATACTATAACATTATTCAACAATGACAAATTAATCGTACATGTTTCACGCTATTCGTGAGAGTTACGCTCTCCCAATTCGATTATGACGCGATGATCGTCCGTCGTCCGTAGAGAGGGACAATTCACCTAATCTCGTCGAAATTGAGTATCTAAACGATGTATTTCTGCTATAAATAGCTCAGTGCAAGATCAACTTGGAATAATATCAAAAAAGAAACAGAAAATCAGAGTTGACCGAGTCAAAATCGATGATTTTTCTCAAAAATATGCCTTAATTCCCCGGCAGCGGCGCCATTTGACGAGACTAAATCGTATGTTCGTTGAATGCACATAATTTAGTGTCAAAACAAAGTCCTAATCTTTCCAATTTATGATTAATCAAAGTAATTAATTAGTATAATAGCTAATTAAGGGTCGAATCCATGGAGAATTAGGGAAATTTGAGAGATATCCTTTGAATTTCGGTCAAATCGAATGACGAAAATTAGAAATTGGGCATTTTAGGATATTAAGGAAGATAACTCAATTGCAATTCCACGGAATCAAAAATCAGGTGATTTGGATAAGAATTCGTTGAGTAATCGAAGTTTAAAGATAGAAGAAAAATAGTGTCGTGAAAATGATTAAAAACAGAAATTAACACGAAATTAAGCTTAATCTACTATTCAAAATGGAAAATTAACACTAAATGATGAAAGATTAAGATTAAATCACACAACCTAACCCAAATTATCCTTCGAAATGATCGAATTAATCGCCGGATGCAAGGCTTTTCATTCCAAATTGACGAAGACAAAAATTGGAGTTCAAGATGTGATTTCTTTCTTCTCTTTGGATCAAACTTTGATTTCAAGCATTCATTGGATGCAAAAATGCATCAAGAGTACTCGGAATCAAACGGCTCACGAAATGATGCTCTAAACAAGGAGAATTCGATGATTGATCACGGGCGACTCTTTCCGACGTGAAGAACAGATTTTAAAGAAACGAAAATGAGCTCAGTCGTCCGATCTGATGGATTCATCGCGATCAACGATCACGATGAGACGTCTCTTCACGTATCATCGTCTTCGTTTGATGGCCGTTGGATCGCGGACGAAGGGTCAAGATGCATTCTCATCATGTGAAGAAGAAGAGGCGTTGCATATGATCGTCCGTTGGATCTTGATCTTGTGGTTCAGATTTGATCGGAGGTCCATCTGATGCGAATAATCTGGACTGTTATAACTCGCGATCGAACGATTTGAATGATTTCACTTAAGCCGCTATTAAGCACGTGTTTGACTAGAGATCTCGTGAACCTCGATTCCACGTGATCTACGCGCTCTATTTGTCGCGACGTCGATCTGATGCACGAGATCGCGCCACGCGTCCTGCAAATAAGAAAACAAAAGTTAATAGTCCCACACCGAAGAAATAAAAGGATTTCGCGAGTATATAAGATATGACAACATTTAGGGTTAATAAAATGTCTTCCGATAATCAGAAGACCTATATACATATTATCATACACTATATATGTAAATATTAATATGCTCCTCCACGTGTCACATCCGCGCTACGCGAGCGCGTCGCCCCTAGTGCCACGTCGCATCCCACGTACACGCGAAATATACCCCCTTTTTTGTGATTTTTTTAATTAATTTAAAAAGACTTTAAAAAAAATCAAAAATGAAATATAAATAAATTCAAAAATTCCAGAAAAATTCTATAAAATTGTAAAAATCATAACTTTCAAAATACAACTCCAAATTAAGTCAAATTTATTTTGTTGGATTCAGAATTGAAAAAAAGTCAAATTATTAAAATAATAAGAGAATAAATTGTAATTAATTTAATACATTTATATATCTTATAAAATAAATTCATAAATACACATAAATGTTAATAAAAGTCTTTTCTCTTATATTTTCATCTTTAAAACATGAATATGATCTTAAATATAATTAGGATTAAAGATTATAATGTTTAATTATTAATAATAATCCATGATTTAGTGTATTTTTAGATCATAACATAAATTTACACAAAAATGATAGAAATATACTTAAAATATGATAACATGCATATATTTGTAATGATTAATGCCTTAATTTGCATTAATAATCATGTAATTACATGCATAAATAGCATGTTATCAGGGTCCACGCGGACGCCCGCGTGGGGCGCCACGTGGCAGGTGGGGTTGGCAAGTGAAAGGCCCACGGGTTTAGTGGGCCCTGGTAAGATGATTGGGGCGGTAACACGAAAGTGTCACACCGCCCCACAATTTAAGCTTGATTTCTTTCATTATTTCTTTCGTGTGGGACTATGTCCCACACGTTTCTTACCTTGCAGGACACGTGGCGACATGGCAAGCGCTGGATGCAGTCAGGACGGCGGAGATCGCGTGGAGCCCGAGTCCACTCGATCATGCATCAACGCACGTGCTAAAAATAGGAGTTAAGTGACGACGATCGAAAGGCTTACCTGGTGCCACGTGGAGGCGTCAGGATCGTCCGATTCTTTGCAACCTGATCATCGCGATTGAGGCTGTCATCGGGACGCATTGAGCCCCGATTAATCCGACGGCTCCAAGAAGGCGACGTGGACTCATCTCTGAAGCGTTGATCCTCATCGAACGGCTGACGGAAGGCAGCGTGATCGTGCGATTGGAGATCGCTCAACCTACCTGATCTTCATCGGACGGCGGACAAGACCCGATCACGACGTGATCGTGGCCTGATCGCGACGCGATCGTGGCCTGATCGCGACGCGATCGTGGCCTGATCGCGATGCGATCGTGGCCTGATCGCAATGCGATCATGGCCCGATCGCGACGCAATCGTGGCCACGATCAACCGCGATCATGGCTTCATTTGAGGTAAAATCAAGGCCACTATCAATGCAGCGATCGTGGCCATCAATTCCACCCCATGACCGCATCAAACGGCTGGAATTTTTCGGGGCCAAAATTCCTTTTAAAACGATGTATTCCCTCTTTCTTTTCTAGAACTTTTTGATCGATTTCATGAAGTAAATTAAGCGAATTTCAAGGAAGATCTCTAGCTCTTCGTGATCCCCCCCGCTTTAGACTCGATTTCAAAGCAATTGGAGCGGGATTGATTGCAAATTCCTCATTGATTTCATCGAATTTTCCCCTTAAATTCCGAACGTCCATGAGAAAGAATCCGAGCAAATTCGCTTCAATCCACGAGAATTGAAGCCCCATTTTTGCGGAAATTGGGTTAGTAGTGAGATTCAAGCGATTATCATGAGGTAATTTGAGTTTTTATTACATTTAGAAGTTTAATTTTTCAAATTAGTTCTTAGTGTTCTTCATTTTCCCCAATTTTCAGTCCAAAAAATTGCTAATTTTAAAAATAAGATATCTCTCTGATTATAATTTCAAATTACTTTGATTTTTGTTTCATTGGATTCCTCTTTTCATAAGATTTCTTTGTATAGCAAATTCATCAAATTCTGAGTTCATTTGACCCTTCAATTTGATGTTTGAGCAAGGACTATTCATCTTTCATCAGAAGTCAAATGTTGACTTTTGGGGTCAATTACTTTTAATTTACAAATCAGAATTCGATAATTAAGGTCTTTTTAGATTCCTCTGGTTCTTAGCTTTCTATTGACATATAAATTGCAAGATTTTGGTTTCATTTGACCGATGAATTTGACGATTTCCTCTGAGGTGTTCATTTCGGGGATTTTCTGATATTTGATTTTAAATAATTCATAGTAAATCCATTTCTTATCCAAAAATCACGAATTGTATATCAATAAATTCCATTTTCTCTAAAGTTTTTAAATATGTATATTTCGTAATCTTCTGACACTGTTTAGTTCTCTGATTTTACAGAACACTTACTGTTGGTCAAAGTCAATGCTTTGCTGTTGACTTTTGACTTTTCTTTATCAAATCCGAGAATTGAATAATTAAAACTTCTTGTTTAGTCTATTTATATCATTTCTATTCATTACATCTTATTTTTACTTCTTTAAAATCCTTTTTAAACCAAAGTATGACCAAGTCAACTCTTCGATTAAAGTCAACCCTGCTCTTTGTGGATCGACCCAATACTTGCACTTTACTTGATTTTATATCTTTATCTCTGTGAGTTTGGATTTTATAAATTTTGTTTGACCAGCATTTTTGTGGTTTTAACGACGCACGAAAACGCTTTGTTAGCTGCTGCCTGCCTCTATGCACCACTGGGCGCCATTGGGCACCACCTTGGCAAGGGGCTACCGTACCCGTCGAGTGTGCACCAAGTCCGCGCGTTGGGTTCTTTCCCCTGTGCGCCATGGCTATGCCACACGTGCCAACCATGCACAAAGATGGAAAATCATCTCCCACATTCTCCTCCAAGGTTTTCTTCACATCCCATGCCTTCTTCACTCCAATTCTCGTACTTAGCTAGACAAACTTCACGCTCCCCAATGCTTTTGTGAGGATGTGCGCCAGTTGATCTTCAGTCTTTCACATGTTCGATGATAACTCTCCTATCTTCGACTTAGTCTCGAATGAAATGACACCGTGTGTCGATGTGCTTGGTTCTATTGTGATGAGCTGATGTCTTGCTTAGCATAATGGCTGATTGATTATTAACCATAATCTTCCCTGCTTCAATCTCAACTTCCATTATCTCCTTTCACTAACCTTGCAATCCACACTCCTTGACATACATCTGATGTAATTGCTATATATTCAGCTTCACATAAATATAAGGCCACCACCTTTTGCTTCAAGCTGTTCCATGTGATTGGTAGACCACCTAGAAAGAATATTTATCCCAAATGGTTCTTCTATCTTCCACATTCTCGGCAAAGTCACTGTCGCTATAGCCAATCACAGTGAGATCTTCACGCCTTTTCATATACTAGGCCAAAATCCATGGTACCTTTTGAAATTCTCAATACGGTGGTGATACTAACTACAGGGGGGTGAATTGGTTAGTATTGAATCCCTTTTGTTAAGATTCATTGTTTATCACTCTTCGCTTCGCCTCACGATGCACTAATGATTTTATATTGGTTGTGGGACCTAATGTCCCTTCATCCAGTCCCGAGTACTATAAAATTGGAGCCTCCAATCTTACCAAAGAGGAAACCTAATCCTCTAACCCCACAGAGGGGTCAAGGATAATGTTTATACAAGTTTAGGTTTGCCCCCAACAGCAACCTTGACACTCACTTTTACCTGATCCTACGGCACTACCCCTTAGGCCGTGACCTCTCTCGTTTTACAACTCGCCACTTTGTACCTCTCTACAACTCGCACTTTTGTACCTCCGTCATAACTAGATCTCCCTACGGTCGAACCTTTGTCACAACTTTATCTCCCTACGGTCGAACCTTCGCCCAGACCCCTCGAGCGGATCTCCACACCAGATTGTGCATCTCTCCAACTCTTGTCTTGCCTCTTCCGATTGTGTCGTCGACCACCGGTAACGTAAGATCTTGTCTTTCGGTTCCTTCTGGACACCTCGCACCCGATAGTCAATCCCTAAACATTTCAACCAAATAAAACTTGACCAAATACCTGAGTGGATATGTTAATATATATATATATATCTATCTATCTATCTATGTAGATAAGGCTAAATATATGACATACAATAGACAACAAAGATCTTCAGAAATGACACGATTTATGTAGAGAGACGTGTCTCCTAAATCACTTGGGTACTCTTGAAAATAGATGGTTGCCTTTGACTTATCATTGACTTTGACTTATGGTTGACACTGACTTATGGTTGACTTTGACTTTCAGTTGAGTTTGACTTTTAGTTGACTTTGTATGACTATGTATGGCTGACTTTGACTAAATCTGGTTGACTATGACTAGTAAGGTTGACTCTGACTATGTATGGTTGACTTTGACTAAATATGGTTGACTCTGACTGGTAAGGTTGACTCTGACTATGTATGGTTGACTTTGATTGGTAAGGTTAACGTTGACTTGTGACTCTACCTGAGTAAGGTCGACTGTGTGTGTTAGGGTTGACTTAGACTATATTTGGTTGACTATCAGGATGAACTAACTAGATTGATACACCTTAATTTCCACTGAATAAGACCTAATTAACGCAACAAACAGAGCTAACCTGAATTCTAAGAGAGTAAACAGTGGTATATAAATTGGAGAGAGTTATATGAAACTCCACTTAGCCGTGACAAATTTTCTCATACACAAAATATTAAAGGCAATCAATGGTATGTAAAACAATGGAATTACAACAACAGAACTTTAAATGACTGTACCTCAGTTGAATGTATGTTGGTTGAGAAATCAGTTAACTAATATAATGTACCAAGTTCTATAACACTGTTGAATTTAATTAATTACTATTTGACAAATTAAACTAAGGAGGCAAGCAATTCAATTATAGAGATAAGATGTCATAGACAATTTCAGGAATCAAGATAAATATATGAGTTTAGATTAAGGAATATCTGCCACTGCAATTGTGAATCTAAAACCCCAATCAGAAGATTGTATATATGATAAAATTACACGATTAAGAACACACAATCTAAGATCTAGATTAACACATATCAGCCACTGCAACTATGAAATTAAGATCAAAATGAGGAGAATATTTCTAACATAAGTTACAGAAATAAGAACAACTGATGGAGATCTAGATTAACATATATCTACCACTGCAGGAATGAGAACAATAGGATGAGATCTAGATTAACAAGTATCCACCATTGCAATTATGAAATTAATATTATGATATGAAGAGCTGTATATAATATAAATTACATAAATAAGAACAATTGACGGAGATCTAGATTAACAGATATCTACCACTGCGATTATAAAGCTAATATTACGATAAGAAGAATGTATATACTATAAATTACAAAAAAATAAGAACAACGACGAGATCTAGATTAACAAAAGACGTAATTTAGACGAAAAACACAACTAAAAATTAGCTAACCTTGAATGACAGAAGTCTGTGAGGTTCAAGTTGAACAGTTAAAACAAAAATTAACAATGCATAGAAAAAAAACTCAAGAGACTGAATAAATGATTAGAATAGTATGCTAAAGATGCTCCTAAACAAACGGGAAAAAGAGAAAGAAAATTACTAAATGAGGAGTATATGGAAATCCGAAAAAATCCAACGCAAGATGTTTGCAATTTATTGACTTAGGATGATCGGAAGAGGAGAACGAAACTTTCTATTGACTGTGTGTCAATGACGATTTTGGAAACCGAGGTCAAAATGCAGCAGATGGCGTATTCTTTGTCGACTGCCATGAAGAATGAGAATTCAGCTCACAAACACCAGACGAGGGTTTCTTTCAATGCTCGCGGTTTTCTCTACTTGCTTTTGTTTTTTGATACCTCCTTAATCAAACCTTAATGCTCTTGTAATAAGTCAGTTTAGAATGAGGAAAAAATAGTTTTGATAATGCCCTCAATGAACAAAAGAAATTACAATAAACAAATGTAAAATGGAACTAACTATATTATACAAAATTATGAATAAAATATGATTTCGTGGGATCAAAGTATACCCATGACTCTTAGATAAATATATGCATATAGATAAAATTGAGATCATGCATAAGGATATGAATGAATTAATACACCCAATATAGGATATTTCTTCTTTCCTGAAACCAAATACATCCATAAACCTCAAATAAGAGCATTAGTGTGTTAGTCTAAAATAGTCAAAATAAATAAGATGGAATGATTCAACTTAATAACACAAAAAAAGAACTTAGTAATTCTTAATTATACCAATGTCAATTCAATAGAAAAAATATTTACATGAAAACTATTGCTCCAACACCTTTGAGGCACCTCAACACCCTCTTAGCTGTTGTCCAATGGTCAGAGGTAGGATTCACCATGTATCTACTCAATATACTCACCGAGTAAGTCATGTCGGGTCACATATGAAGTAGATACCTTAAGCTCCCAATTAAGCTCCTATATAATGTTGCATCCACGCTTCTTCCACCTCCCACTTTCTTCATCTTCAACTAAGCTTCCATTGGAGTGTTGGTTGGATTGCATTCAACCATTTGAAAACTCTTCAAGATATGTGTTGCATATGGTCTTTGAGATAAGCCTATTTGGGACTTACCCTGATGCACTTCAATGCCCAAATAGGAACATAGTAAACCCAAGTTTTTCATCTCAAAGATCCTCATCATAGTCTTCTTAAACTCCTCCACTTTGGCTTCACTTGCCATCGTAATGATCAAATCATCTACATATACTCCGACAATCACTTTATCTCGAGTTGAGTTCAAATGATATACATGATAACATGCTATATTAACATAATAAAACAGGATTTTTGATGCATATTAAGGAATAAATGATTTCATTTACATGCATGTTATCATACTTATGTGTATTTTTCTATCATTCTATGAAAAAGTCACTATAATCTCAAAAATACTTTAAATTAGGGTTAAGTATGATGATTTAAAAGATAAATAAGTGATAACCCATCTTTACTTGAGATTATAAAGGTTTTTAAAGTTAAAATAATGAGAGAAAAGGTTTTTATAAACATTTATTTACTTTTTAAAGTTAAAATCTTTAAATAAATAAATGTATTTTTGAAATAATATTTGAAACTTTCATTATTTATTAATTTTGACTTTTTAGAATGATAGATAATTAAATTTCGGATCAAATGAAAGAAATTTGGATTAATTTGGAGTTATATTTTAAAAGTTATGAATTTTCTAATTTTTAGGGATTTTTCTAGATTTTTCTGAATTTATTTCGATTTTTTTATTAAAAATGAATTAAAAAATGGGCAAAAAGCCGGTTTATTCCGCGTGGGACCCACGTGGATGCGACGTGGCACTTAGGGCCACGTGGCAGTGCCACGCGGGCCCACGCGGCGCCTACGCGGCGCAATATTTATTTACATATATATTTTATATACTATATAATGCATAAGGTTCAGCCTTCCGTATATCGGAAGGGTATTCAAACCCTCTAAACCCTCCGCTTTATAAATGCTTCGGTTTCGTTTAATTTTCTCCGTGTGGGACTTTAGTTTTTAAGATACAGGTGACGTGGGCTTACGTAGGGCGTTGGATCGGGCGAGGCGCGGAAGATGGCGCGTTGATCGCGTGCACTCGCGGTCCACCGGAGATGATCAGGCGCACGTGCTTAATTGAAGGCGTTATAACGGTCCAGATCAAATCTGGCGGGGAGCATCCGGACCGTTTTGGATCAAGATTCAAAGGACGCGATCTTAAGCGTTTTCATAACGCTAATCCACGCAGCTCATCTGGACCGTTCATCATGATCGGACGGTCACAATATTTTCAAAACGGTACATCGTGGACCGTTTCATCGTTATCGTCGATCGTTTCGATAGGACGGTTACGATCAAAAACCCTTTATATAGAGATATTCTTCGATGATTGTATGTATTCGAGTTGGAAATCAAGCAATTTGATCTGTTTAGACACCTCCCCTCTCGTTTCTCTCAATCTCATCGTGCTCTACACTCATTTCCACACCCACGGAGCCCTTGAAAATCGAGATTTGGTTGAGTAGATTGGAAGAAATCAAAGCTTGAATCTCCTCGTCGCGTTCTTCATGTTCTCGGCGATTAATCGGTTTAATCGCGTCAATTTGGAAGCAGTTTTTCATAATCTATCTCCCTATCGTGTTTAATTTCTATTTAGATTGGGATTTAGAGTTTAATTTCTTTGAATTTTAGCTAAAATCGTGATTTTCACGTCCAAAAATTTCTCTCCACTTCAAACTTCAATTTTTCCACGAAATCAAGATCATTTTTGATGATTTTTGATTCCGTGGATTCGTTTTGAAGTTATCTTTCATAATATATCATCTTCCCCAATTTCTACGATCAATTTCTCGTCCGATTTGATCAATTTTGAAGATTACATCAAGAATTTCCTTATTTCCCTGTGGATATGACCCTTATTTACCATTATACCCTTGAAAAAGATACATTTTCATCAAATTGGTAAGTTTGGAATTATTTTTGACGCGATACCGTGTGAAATCGACGACCTCGCGGTCTCGTCTCGTCAATACATCTTGGTCATTTTTGCTCTTCATAAAGCCACTGCTCTTCAAAGTGTCATCAAGCTTTGCATTTTATGCTCTTGGTGTTTGCTTGAGGCCATAGAGGGCTTTGTTAAGCTTGAGGACCCACTTCTCCTTTCCTTCTTTCACGTAGCCCTCTAGTTGACTCACATAGATCTCCTCCTTGATTTTACCATTCAAGAAGGCGGATTTCACATCTAGATGATGCAAACTCCAACACTCTTGAGCTGCCAATTAAATAAAGATACGAAATTTATTTAAAATGAGTAACTGGAGCAAATACCTCATTATAATCAATTCTATATCTTTTCGTAATACCCTTTCACAACTACTCTCGCTTTGTGCTTCACAACTTCACCGAGAGGATTCCTCTTTAGCTTATATACCCATACACCACTGGGCTTTCATGATTTAGGAGCCTTCACTAGCGTCCACGTATCATTCTTCTCGATAAAGGCAATCTCCTCTTCCATAGCTTTCATCCATGCTTCCTCTTCAAAGGCCTTGGAATAAGTAGTAGGTTCTTCAAATGAGATGAGGCACTCCTCCTCAATCGGATCAATCGCTTCGTAGAGAGCTTGGATACATTGAAATCTTGCATCACTTCATTGCTCATCAATGTCAACCCTTCACCTTGACTCGCTTGTTCATTTGAAGGCATATCTTGAAGCACACCTTCAAAATTTTCTCTACCTTCTTCCATCCTCATACCTGGATTTTCAAATCCAAGATTTACACCTAAGATACGCAACTCCATACCTTCACTCGGTTATATTTTCATGAAGTTTTACTTGTGCCCTTCATCGAAGATGACATCTCGGCTCAAATGAACATTGTGTATGGTAGGGTTGAAACAGTAATAACCCTTTGTACCTCTCTCGTTGCTCCTTTCTCTTGCGCAATTAGAATTTTTCTACACCTTTCTCTTCACACCACTTTGAGAATTCTTCTGAAGTGAATTCTTCACCACAATCAGTACTCAAACACTTGATCAATGCTCCATTGGATTCACTCTCTGCTAGAGTCTTGAATTTTTTAGAGGCACCAAACGCTTTCAACTTGTTCTTCAAAATTGCCACCCACGTTAATCTAGAAAAATGATCAACAATAAGCAAAAAATACTTTCCTCCATTGATTGTTGATGGTGTAATTAGTCCACAAATGTCAGCATATACCAATTTTAGGGGCTTTGAAGCTCTAAATTCAGTTGCTTTAAGAAATGGGGCTCTTGCATGTTTCTCGGCCACACAATTGAGAGCCCCAATTCTTAAAGCAACTGAATTTAAAGCTTCAAAGTCCCTAAAATTGGTATATGCCGACATTTGTGCTCATGAGGTCTCGACCATAGCTCGATACTTTTACTCTACGCTGGAGCATGATACCACCTTATGTTTCTGTGATCGCCAGGTGACAAAGTTACCTCTGATGTAAGTGGAATACCATGTAGTAGATTTACGATCTCCCTTGTCACCTACATACCCGCCGTTAGAGTAGGCTTCGATACAAAGATGACCATGTCATTGATAGATGAGCCCTCGCCATGAGGCTCGCTTGATGTATGCTAGAACCCGACAAAGCTCCCTCCCAGTGAACTCTGTCAAGGTTTCTGCATAAATTGACTCAAGACACTAAACCACCTATACAATGTCGGGGTGAGTGACGATGAGATATATCAACTTGCCCTACAATCTTTGATAGCGATTAGCATCCTCAAAGAGTAGAGACGAAGTATCCCAAAACTATAGGCGAGCTTCCATGGGTGAGGTCTTTGGCTTACACCCAAGAAGTTCCGTCTCCTTAAGCATGTCAAGGGCATACTTCCACTAGGTCAAAATGAGCTTCCCACCTTGATGAGAAAACTTGATCCCCAGAAAGTATTTAGGACTCCCCAAGTCATGAATGCTAAGGTGTTGATCTAAATAAGTCTTCGTAGCAAGAATACCAGTGTCATCACTCCCAGTCAAAATAATGTCATCATCGTAAACTACAAGAATGACAAGACCACCCTTAGTCTTCTTAGTGAGCATGGTGGGATCGGTCGCACATGATGTGAAGTCAAAGGCAAAGAGAAGGCCATTAAACTTGGAAAACCAAACACGTGGACTCTGCTTGAGTCTATAAATAGCTCATCGCAGAAAACACACCTTAGATGACTTCCCTTGAGCAACATACCCAAGAGGTTGCTCCATAAAGACCTGCTTCTCAAGATCACCATAAAGAAAGGCATTAGAAACATCTAACTGGTGGAGAGACAAATCTTGATTAACAGCCAAAGAGATGAGCATGCGGATAGAGTTGACACGAAAGACTGGGGAGAATGTCTCGGTATAGTCAATGCCATATGCTTGAGTAAATCCACGAGCAACCAAACAAGCCTTGTGATGGAAAATGGTACCATTAGGAGGATATTTGATAGTGAAGACCCATTTGCATGTGATGATGTTGGTATCTGCTGGACGGGGAACCGAGGTCCAAGTCCCTCAAGAAACTAAGGCATCCACCTCATAGTCCACCGTCGGATTTCCATTCACGTACCTATGCTGCCTCAACATGCGATCATGGAATTGACTTGGAGGCTACCAAAAGGGCAAAGGCACGAAAGGATGGAGAAAGATGCTCATAGGAAACAAAGTGAGAAATGGGATGGTGAGTACAAGTGGGTGTATCCTTGCAAAGGGCAATGAGAATGAGAAGATCATTTGGAGGGGCTTGAGGAACAACAAGTAAGGATGGCTAGGTGGCGGTGGAGTTGGGGGATATGGGATCTATATCTGGAGCAGATGAGAGAGGCTGAACCGAGGAAACAGGAGGAGAAGGAGAGGAGAGAGAGTGTAGGAGGGGAACCGAAGGACGGGGATCGACAATGACCACCAAGGGAGGGAAGCTAGGTGGAGGAGATGTAGTAAAAGGAGTCGGAGAAAGTGAGGGAGGAGAGAAGAAGGGAGAGTCCTCATGGAAGGTAACATTGGCAGAAGTCATATAACGACGGGTGCCAGAAAAGTACACCCAAAAGCCCTTATGTGTCCTAGAGTAGCCAACAAACACGCCTTTGAGAGCACAAGGGGCGAGTTTAGAGAGGGAAGGAGAGTGATCTTGGACAAAAACAATACATCCAAAAACCCGAGGAGGAAGGGAGAAGAGGACGAGATGGGTAAGAGACAATGAAGGGGAATAGCGCCACCATAGGGGAGCAGAGGGGAGCCAATTCTAGAGATAGGTCGCAGTCATGAGGGCATCAAACCAAAGAGAAGATGGGACATGAATCTCAATGAGTAGTGTGCGAGTGATATCAAGGAGTTGACGGTGTTTCCGCTCTGCGACACTATTTTGCTGTGAGGTGTGAGGACAAGTGGTTTGGTGAATAATATCACGATCAGCCCAAAAGGTACTAGAGAGGTTTGGACAAACTCAAGAGGGTTATCAGTATGTAGAATTTTTGAGCGTAGTGGAGCATTGAGTGATGACTTCTGTGATGAAGCGGGTGACTACGTAGTGACAACCTCAAAGCAATCACACAAAAGGTAGACCCAACTCACAAGAGTATAGTCATCAACAAACACGATATAGTAGCGATGACCTGAAATGGAGGGGGGTATGAGAGGGACCCCAAACATCACAATGAAGAAGATCAAAAGGTAGAAAAGAGGGGATGTCATCGCAACTAGAGTAAGAAGATCAATGATGTTTGCCTAACTAACACGACTTGCACAAAAACTAAGTAAGAGAAAGCCATTGTAAAGTTTGCCAAAATATGGATGGCCTAAATGGCGATGCCACAAAAGGGAGGAAGTAGCAGTACATGTAACAAAAAGAGCTTAAAGACCCGATGAGGGTTCATCAACAACTAGCTCATAGATGCCCAGCTCGTTCTCTACAACCCAGACCAATCCTCCGTCCGGTGTACAGTTCCTGGAAAATATAATGAAAGGGAAAGAAGGTAACTGTACATGGAAGAGCACGAGTGATAGCACTAATAGAGAGAAGGTTTATAGGAAAAACCAAAAACATAGAGGATTTGGTGAAGAGAAAGAGAAGGGGTGACCTGAATAGCACCACGGCCTTAGACCGGACAAGGTCGGCCATCGACATAGGTAATGGGGGGATGGGAGGGGTGATAACATGCTAATTAGACATGATAATACATGATTCTTAATGCATATTAAGGCATAAAAGATTTCATTCATATACATGTTATCATATTTATTACTATTTATCTATCATTCTATGAAAAAGTCATGATAATCTTTAAAATACTTCAATTTAGGGTTAATTATGATGAATTAAATATAAATAATTTCATAACCCATCTTTGCTTGAGATTATAATTAGTTTTTAAAGTTAAATAATAAGAGAAATCATTTTTATAAACATTCATTTAATTTTCTCAATTTTAAATCGAAAAGAAATGAATGTATTTTTGAAATAGAAATTAAATCTCTTGTTACTTATTAAATTTGACTTTTTAGAATGATAGATAATTAAATTGCTGATCAAATGAAAGAAATTTGGATTAATTTGGAGTTATATTTTGAAAGTTATGAATTTTCTAATTTTTAGAAATTTTTATGAATTTTTCTGAATTTTTTATGAATTTATAAGGATTTTCTGGAACTAAAAAATAATTTTTCAGATTATTTATATAGCGCAATTGATGTGAAACAATCTGGAGCATCCAATCGATCACGATCGATGATCAAGGGCGCGATGCGATGTATCCCATCGTGGGACATCCGATTGCGCGAGAAATCAGAGCCGTTGATCTTCACTTAAGTGAGGGGGGTACGTGGCAAGATCAGATTCATCGGATCACGTTTTAATCTCAACCGTTGATCAAGAGGAGTTATAACGGTCGAGATTAAACCGATGAAAAATGCATCAAGAGCATCCGATCGCGATCCAACGACGGACGTTACATACGTTTTTATAAATGCTCGTGACGTGGCAAAATCTCAGGCATCTCCGATCCAATGACCATGACTTAACGGTAACGATTTGCATTGATGCATTTCATCAGAGTCGTTGATCGAAGATCAAGCATTTCATCGGACGGTTATGCCCAAATTGCCTATAAATTAAGATGTTTTTCATTATTGTAAAGCATTCGAGAGCAATTCGACTTAATTAAAATATTTAGACACCAAATCTCTCGAATCGCTTGATCCCAATCGCTTCTACACTCATTTTTTGCATCCACGGAGTGCTTAAGATCAAAATTTCAACTATCAACGAGGAAGAAATCGACGCTTGAACTCCACGAATCGCGATTTCTGAATTTTGATTAATAGCCTTATTTCCGATAATTAATTCGATCAATTAAATCGCAGTTGTGGGTTAGGGATCGTGTTTCATCCTAATCTATCTTCGTTTAGCTTTTAATTTCAATTTAGAATCGTAATTTTAAGTAATTTCAATCTTAATTTTTTTCGTATTTCGTGATTTTCGATTTTAGAAAATTCACCTCTATTCAATCTTCAAGTTCTCCGCAAAATCAAAGTCAAATTCATTGATTTTTGATTCCGTGGATTTGTCTTCAAGTCCTCTTTCATAAAATATCCATTTTCCCAATTTCTATCATTGATTCATCTTCTGATTTGATCAAATTCGAAGAGATCATATAAATTTACCTAATTCCTTGTGGATTCGACCCTTAATTTACCATTATACCACTCAATTCGTGAATTATTTTTTAAATTGGGAAGTTTGGACTTTATTTTGACCCTTGATCGTGTGTTTTTAACGACCACTCGGTCTCGTCTCGTCAAGGGGGTAGGGTGATATGTCGATATGGAGATAAGAGTGATGAAGTCCTGGTCATATGAGAAGAAGCTCGTGAGTCGATAATCCATGATGGTTAAGCAGAAGCAAAGTAGAGCAGATGTATTTGATGTAGACACAGGTCATTTTTTAGTCCTATTATATCTTCTCAGGTCATTCGTTTGTCCTATTATACTTTCTTTATGCTTCCATTGCTAAGGGACTAGCAATGATTCAAGTTGGGGGATGTGATAACATGCATATTTAACTTGAAATATTATCATATTAAATTTATATTAATGCTTATTTTGTGTAATTATGCAGCATGTTAGCATAGTTTTATGAAATTTTCTCCATTGGCATGTCATTTTACTAAAGTCCAAATTTGTATATTATTTAGGGTTAATTATGTGCTTTATTGATGTTTGACCTTTTTCAAGATCAAACAACTTAAAATTAACCATTTTTATTGATTTTATTTTGACTTTAGTTGATGATTAAAAGAAGAGATTAGAAGAAGATAATGATGGGATGAATCAAAATTCAACTTTAAGGGGTTGAGTTAATATTATTTTGAATTCATCATATTTTCTTGTTAACATTTATATTTCAGATGGCATGTGATTAAAGAAAAAGAAATTTGTGATCCAATAGAGAGAATTTGAGTCAAAAAGGTCTTTTAAATTGATATTTATGAATTTCTGAAGTTTATATATTTTTCTGGATTTTATTTTGATTTTTCAATAATTTTTAAAATAAAAATTCACAAAAAGGGGCTTATTAAGCGCGGGACCCGCGCAGAGCTGACATGGTGCAACGCGGACATGTGGCGGTGCCACTAACGAATCTAGACTGTATGGTCATTCAAAACACACGGTCAAGAGTCAAAATAATATCCAAACTCACCAATTTTAAGATTAAATCATGAATTGAGGGGTATATTGGTAAATAAAGGTCAAATCCATAGAGAATTAGGGAAATTCTTGATGATCTCTTTGAATTTGATCAAATCAGACAATGAAATGGTCATAGAAATTAAACAATTTGATATTTTTAGAAAGAGGACTCAAAGACGAATCCATGAAATCAAAAATCACTGAATATAGATCTGATTTTGCGGAGAAATCATTGAATGAACAGAGATGAAATTTCTGAAAATAAAAATCACAAAAAAACCGAAAATTAAGAACAAAATTGACTCACATTATGATTCTAAAATAAAATCTAAAGCTATACGAAGATAAATTAGGATGAATTACGATCCCTAACCCACAATTCCACTTGAATTGATCCAATTACTCGCCAAAATCAAAGATATTCATCAAAATTTAGAAAAACAAGATCGTGGAGTTCAAGCGTCGATTTCTTCCCCGTCGATCGTTGAAATCTCACTCTAAAATACTCTGTGGATGCGGAAATGAGTCTAGAAGCAATTGGGAGCAAGAGATTCAATAGATTTGGTGTCTAAACAGCTTGATTAAGTCGAATTGCCCTTGAATGCTTTAGATCATCGAAGAACATGTCAATTTATATGCTAATTTGGGCGTAACCGTCTGATCGTCATTTCATCTTCGATCAACGGCTCTGATGAAATGCATCGGATGCGAATCGTTACGATTAAGTCATGGCCGTTGGATCGCAGATGGACTGCCGAGATGATGCCACGTCGCATGTGTTATAAAAATGCATCAAACTCTCGATGTTGGATCGCGATCAAACACTTCTGATGTGTTTCCATCGGTTTAATCTCAGCCGTTATAACTCCTTTGATCAATGGCTAAGATTAAATCATTTAGAAAACGATTCACTGACGAATCAAGGTGCGCCACTGATAACATGCAAAAGAGAGCAAGTAAATATGCTTATCTTTGTCATAATATAGTTAAAAGAGTCAAAATCATTTATATTTTTCACATGTTATCGTATGATTGTGCTAAAATGAACATCTTATAGATAAATGAAGTAAAAGGGTTTCAAGAGTTGATTTCTAGCAATGAAAGATGGTTTTAATTTAGTTCAAACTGCTGTTTTCCGTAAATGCATGAATTCTCTTTAAATTGCTGTAATTTCTTTTTAAGGAAGTTTATTTTGATTTTAATTAGAGCCCTTAATGGGCTCGTCAGATCTTATGGGATTTAGTATTGTTGTGGGCAGGATAAAGAAATCGTCGACCAATACAAGAGGAGCACACAATGTTGGGTGTAAAGCAACATATATATCGAATGCTGCTAATATGAGGTGTTTGGTGCTTCTCATGGTTATGAATTGCTACCAAATACTTGCATTTTAAGCTAACTGCCCATGGAGATAAAGGAGAAGCACGATGTTGTGTGCATAGAAGTAAGTATCAACAACCTAATTGATCCGCATAATCTCTAAGTCGCAGACCAGCTAGGTTAAAAGGGGAAACGAGGAAGCGGGAGAGCTCGTTCTTGATTTCCCGTCCAAGGAGAAGCTTGGCTTGGAGGACACATCGGGGAGAAAGAACCTATGATTGGTCCGGAAGATCTCGAGGCAAAAGCACACATCCGAATACGATCTACTGAAGTTGCTTGGTGATTGTAAAGGAGCGGTTAAGGTTTACTTTGTTTCTGGGTACAACGAAGTTTTGTTTTTACTTCATTTCGGTTTGTTTTCTTTCATTTAGATTCAGTTTTACATTGCTTTCGAGATTAATTTCTTTATTGTCTGAGGTTTTTCAATTGAACTTAATTGCAATGTTTTTGATTTTTTTGTTTACAACTAAGCGATCGTTCTGATTTTCTTCTTTTCTTGGTGAAGGAGTGCGTAATTAATATGACATTAGTATATACATAGGTAATATTTGTAATCACCTTCTCATAGACCTATTATTTCTTGGATTATGTTATGTTAGATAACAATGAGAGAAATCTCACCGAAAGTCTCACAATATACTTGATATAGAAAGGAAATATATGAATTTATACTAGACATCGATTTATTAACAAAAAAAAAGGTCTCTCATTATTTCTGTTTTCAGTTCAAATTAAAGGAAATCACACAAGAAGGTTAATAAGACTGGTTACAGTGGATGAAGAGGGATTTCAAAACAAAGATAAGTTCCTTAGTTACCTAGTCCACCTAGGAAGAATAATAAAAATATGATAAAAATATAGTAATAGGATAATAACATAAAGAAGAAGAGTTAGGTATTAGTATAAGATTTAGATTCATATTAATACATAGAAAAAGGAAAAGAAATATATATAAGTCTCAGCTATTTAGACAGTCTAGGGACAGTAGCAATAAGATTTAGTTACTAATGAGAATGAAAGAGTAGTGTTACATAATAGAAAGTGTGTTAGGATAAGATTCTATAAGTAAAAGGAAGATTAGAAATACCTCCCTTGGATTCGACCCCTTACTGAGCTATACTTTTGGAAGTTAGAAATAAAAGGGAAAGCATTATTGGAAAATAATATCATTGCATAAGTCTAGTAGAACCATTACAATGACATAAAAACTATACCTTAATTTCGACTTATCAGCCACGTACCCCCTCGCCTTAAGTGACTATCAACGGTCACGATTCTTCGCGCGATCAAACGCTCTGCATGTTGCCACGTCACCTCCCGCTTTGACCGTTGATCGCGACACGATCGGACGCTCCAGATCACGCCACGTCCCCTACACACTTGAAAATATCTGAGAAATCAAATTTTAATTAGAAAAAATGATTTTTAATTCAGAAAAATCCTTAAAAATTCACAAACAATTCAGAAAAAATCAGAAAAAATCCCTAAAAATTAGAAAATTCATAACTTTCAAAATATAACTCCAAATTAATCCAAATTTCTTTCATTTGATCAAAAATTAAATTATCTATCATTCTAAAAATTCAAATTCAATAAATAACAACAGATTTAATTTATATTTCATAAATACACTCATTTCTTTAAGATTTTATGATGTAGGATATTTTAGAAAACAATGAGGATGAGAATATGATTATAAATGATATGAAAAGAGGATAATAAGACTGATTTATGATAACCTGCTAATTAGACATGATAATACATGATTATTGATGCATATTAAGGCATAAATGATTTCATTTCTATACAGGTTATCATATTTATAAGTATTTATCTATCATTCCATGAAAAAGTCATTATAATCTCAAAATACTTCAATATAGGGTTAAATATGATGAATTAAAGATAAATAATTTTATAACCCATCTTTACTTGAAATTATAGGTGTTTTTAAAGTTAAAATAATGAGAGAAATCATTTTATAAACATTTATTTAAATTTTCTTAGGTTAAAATCTTTAAGAAATAAATGTATTTGTGAAATGGAAATTAAAAATCTCATTATTAATTTTGTCTTTTTAGAATGATAGATAATTAAATTTTGGATTAAATGAAAGAAATTTGGATTAATTTGGAGTTATATTTTGAAAGTTATGAATTTTCTAATTTTAGGGATTTTTTTTGGATTTTTCTGAATTTATTTTTTATTTTTAAAGTATTAAAAATAATAATAAAAAAGGCAAAAGGGGTTATTTTATCGCGTCGGAGCCACGTGGATGCGACGTGGCACGCAAGGCCACATGGCAGAGCCACGCGGACCCACGCAAATGCCTACGTGGCGCGGATGTGACACGTGTGTATATTTATTTACTCGTAATATAGGGTTATAGTACATATAAGCATCCCGATTAACGGAAACTCGCTAACCCTCTTAAAACGTCGCACCTTATATACCCGTTTCGTTCCTCTCCGTGTGGGACTATGTTCCACTCTAATTTTTTAATGCAAGCGATGTGGCCGAAAGGAGATGCGTTGGATCAAAAGCGCGGTGAAGATCGCGCGTGGATCGCGTGGACAGAGTCCACCGGATCACCAAATCACGCACGTGGCTTATTGTGGGAGTAAGTGAAATGATCGCGACCATCCATCACGGAGTTATAACAGTCGAGATCAAATCGCGATGAAACGCATCAGGAGCATCGGATCGCGATCCAACGGCGGCGGTTTCACGCATTTTATAATGCATATACACGTGGCTTCATCTGAGCACTCCATCGAAAATTGGACGATCACGACTTAATCGTAACGGTTCGTTTCATCAGAACAATCGATTAAATCCAATCGGATGGTTACGCCCAAAAACAGTATAAATAGAGATGTTCTTCCGATTTGTAAACCATTGGAGAGCAATCAATCAAATTGATCTGCTTTAGACACCCACTCTCTTGAATCTCTCGATCCTATCCTCTTCTAGACTCAATTCCGCGTTCACGTAGGGCTGAAGATCGAGATTTGGCCGAAAGAAGAGGAAGAAATCGACGCTTGAACTCATGATCGGGGTTTTTCGGTTTTTTTGATTAAAAGTCTTGATCCGACGATTAATCGGGTTGATCCAATCGCAATCTTGGGTTAGTGGAGGCGATTTTGCCTAATCTTTCGTCTATTCATTTTTAATTTTCGTTTAGATTAGTAATTTAGATTTAATTTCGTTTAAATTTCACTAAAATCGTTCTTCCGATTTTCAGTAAATCACTCCCCACTTCGATCTTCAATTTCTCCGCGAAATCAAAGTCAAAGTTTCGATAGATTTTGATTCCATGGAATCGTCTTCAAGTTCTCTTTCATAATCTACATTTTCCCCAATTTCTATCATCAATTCATCATCTGATTTGATCAAAAACCAAAGAGATCATCATAAATTTCCTTAATTCCCTGTGGATTTGACCCTTATTTACCATTATACCCCTCAATTCGAGATATTTTCATCAAATTGGTAAGTTTGTACTTTGTTTTCACACGAGACCATATGAAATTGATGACCTCGTGGTCTCCTCTCATCAAATGGCGCCGTTAAGGCAAATTTTTTATCAATTTAGTCAATTTTGACTTGGTCAACTCGGATTTTTCTCTTAATTTCTTGAAATTCACGAAATTCAATCGTATATTGAGTGATCCGAAGTAGAAATCAATCTTTGAGATCCTTAATTCGATAAGATTAAGTGATTTCGTCCCTTTTCAATTTATATGGAGATTGGAATATTCCATTGATTTCTAATTAAATCCTACAACCTAATGGAGGACCTATGAAATGATATCACTGAGGAATTAGATGAAGAATTTAGAGAAATTAATGGGGGAGAATATTCAGAATTATAAAGATAATAGTGAAGAATATTCGGGAGACGTCGCTTCGTGGTAATCTCTGTCCGCAAATGAGCAGTTGCTCAAATCCTTGGAGAGTCTTATTTAGACTTTGGAAGATTCTGCGACGACCGTCCACTTGACTCATTGTTAGCTTTGATCGCGTGATTGCCAAATGGGTTGTGCCATAAGAAAGTTAAGATGTTTTGTAGGAAGTGGTTGACCGGGTTGACCCGACTTCGCGTTCTTATCATTCACTCCGCGCTATGATGAAAGAACAGTAGCTGATGGTGATAGTGAATCTATTCATGAAGCCGATTTAGTAAGCGCCATCGCTCATTTCTTCCTGTCATTTGTTTGGCGGTCGTAGATGTTGTGAATGTAGTGTTTTCTCAGTCGGTAATGATTCAGCTGTTTCTTTAGGGTCGTCAGAGGTCATAGAAGTTCTGCTCACGGTTTCGATACAATCCGTTATCTAAGATTCTTCCGTTGCTGCTAATGATGCATGCCGATCTGGCGTCTTCTCTGACTGACATTAGGATACTTCCTTCAATTTCGAAACTTAGTGATTGTCTTGAAAATGGTGGAATGCTGTTGCGAATAAGCTTTGTCCATCTTCGCGGTGATTGCTCCAATACATATCAAGGAGTGTATGTTCTTATCTTTCTCGTGTTTCATGTTTCTTAAGATTTTGCATGTACAGCTGCAGTCTGGCTCCGTCATTCGCGTGCATGTATTGTTACCTGGGAGAGCGATACTGTCGTTGTTATCATCCTTATCGGCCAAAGTGTATAGATGATTCGCCGTTGATCGAAGGTGATCTGTCCCGACAGGAGAAGTGTCTGTTCTCGGATGGGATTTCCAGTGTATGAAGACGCTTTCATAGATATGGGTAGGACGACAAAGAGTATTTCGCTCCAAGTTGCCCACTTATTTGAATGGGCTTCTTTACGGGAGTCTTGAGTTTATAGTCCTTCAATAGAGGAGGTAATAACAGTAGTATTCTTTAGAAATCAAGGTGCTCTTGCGGCTTATTCCATAGATTGTTTTCGATGCATCTTTATCGTTCGTAACAGCTTGACATCATGGGATTGCTGTCAATATATTTTTGTTGTGCTTTATGACTTTCATCCTCTTCACACGGATGACTGTCATGGAGGACGGACTGTCCTGAACTCTTTTGACTTCACATGAACGATTGTCATCCTATTCATTAATAGTAAGGGTTGACTTTATGGGAGATAAACCTTTAATCGTGAAGGCTTCGTGTGAAGGGGGAGGTATTCTCATGGCTTGAGCTTTCTTTAGGCCCTTCATAATTGGCTTTAATTATCTTCTTTGATAGTGGTCCTCCTCAGCATAATAGAATTGCTCTTTATGAACTTCAAACCCGTGAAGTCTTTTAATGTAGTTGCCTTCATATTCCTTCGAGTGAATCGGGCTTCACATTCTTCATTTATGAGGCCTCTTGCATGCTGAATTGTCAATATGTAAATGCATGGGTTTATTCATGCAAAAGCTTTAGTCTTGAGGTCGAATCCGTAGATACTTCTTCCATAGGTGATAAGATATAGATCTCTCCTATAATTCTATCTATGGGTGGTTTTCAAAGAGAGAAGGAATGGGATAGCAAGGATGTTCCTATTGATTTTGAGATCATTATTTTATACAAGGTACCTATGATATAGTGGATGTGGTTTGGAAATTAAGGAACCTATACCAAGGTAAGGGTGGTTGACTTGGTCTATTCAAAGAATTTGAAGTGTTCTAAGGAGAAAGGTTTTAATTTCTTTTGAGTGTATATAAAATGATTTCTCTCATTATTTAACATTAAAAACTAATTATAATCTCAAGAAAATATGGGTTATGAAATTTTTTATCTTTAATTCATCATAATTAACCCTAAATTAATATATTTTGAGATTATGATGACTTTTTCATAGAATGATAGACAAACACTCATAAATATGATAACATGCATAGGAATGCATAGAATGATGGAATATTTTATGCCTTAATATGCATAAATAATCATACATTATCATGTCTAATTAGCATGTTATGAGCCACCTGGGCCGATACAGACCCACGTGGGCGCATACATGGTGCACAAGCTAAGGACAATCGGGCTGAGCTTATTGGGCCCACGGTATATAGTGGACCCAGGAGAGTGAAAGGGGGGTGTACTAGGCCCAGTGGGCGACGCAAGGCGATAAGGGTCTGCCCTTATACAGGCGCGATTCTCTTTTGTTTTTCTTCTATGTGGGACTAATCATTTCTTCATGTACACAGGCGGCATGGCAATGCGTGGGATGTTCGATTAAAGCACGTGAATCGGCGCTAGTTGATTTGGTGGATTTTGGTCCACCAGATCGCGATCAAACACACATGATGACTTCAGAGCCGTCCATCGTATTAGTGAAATCTAACGGTGCGACTTAATCTTGAATTCGGCGAATGAAAGAGCGACATGCAGCTGCTTGTGGACGCATTGATGAAAATCGAATGGCAAAAAAATGGAGGAAGTGAGCCCCTATCGTGGGATCGTGGTCCACTTATCGCGTGCAACGTGGCTTCATATGAGCAGTTCAAGATATTTAAGCGAAATGGACGTCCCTGATTTATCGCGATGAATTCTTCTATAAATCAATATTTTCTCTTCCAAAAATATTCAACTCTTGATTAAACGTGAAATTATGCATTTTAAGAGGAAGATCTGGAGTTCTTCGTGATTCTCTTGCGTTCTAGACTCAATCGCGCATAGATTGAGGCAAGTTAATCATGAACATTGTTAGAAAACATTTGGAAATCGCCCCTTGAATGACGAAATCACCACAAAAAAGAAATCAGAGAAATTCTCAGCAATCAAAGCAATTTGAGGCTCAATCTTCATGTTAATTAGGTTAGTCGTGTGATTCCTTCGTAATCCTTACATTTTAGATAGTATAAATTAGATTTTGATAGGTTATTAGTGTTTAGGAATCAGAATTTTTGTCATTTCGCCCAAATTTAGTCGCCCAAGTTTTGTTGATTTCCGAACAAGGATTTATCCCTACTCTTAAGTCCAATTCAAATGAATGGTTTCATTGGATTCCTTGTTCAATCAGATTTCTGTGGATGTCTGGTTCATAAATTTTCATCAAGATTTGACCCTTCAATTTGTCATTTGACCAACTACTATTCAAAATCAATCCAAATTTGGGCGTTGACTTTCAAGGGTAACTATTACAAATATATAGGGTGAACTTTACCCATTTTGGTTATGGAATCCCCTGATCGTAAGCTTTCTACTCATAGGTGATTTGGTAGATTTGGATATCATTTGATCAGTCAATTTAAGGATTTTGACCGAAACCTTTATTTCGGTGATTTTCTATTTATTGATTTTGGAAAAATCATAGTAAATCAAATTCTTCTCTAAACATCATGATTTTAATATCCAAATTTCTCCTTTTTTCTCTCTAGTTTCTAAAAATATAGTTTTCGTGATATTTTCTTACCCTTTTTCTCTCAGATTTTAGAGAAAGTCAAAGTCTGATCAAAGTCAATGCTTTGACCTTGGCTTTTGACTTTTCTTCTCGATAACATGCAAATTAGACATGATAATACATGATTATTGATGCATATTAAGGCATAAATGATTTCATTTTTATGCATGTTATTATATTTATGAGTATTTATCAATCATTCCAGGAAAAAGTTATTATACTATCAAAATACTTGAAATTAGGGTTAAATATGATGAATTAAAGATAAATAATTTTATAAACCACCTTTACTTGAGATTATAGGTGTTTTTAAAGTTAAAATAATGAGAGAAATCATTTTATAAACATTTATTTAAATTTTCTTAGGTTAAAATCTTTGAGAACTAAATGTATTTGTGAAATAGAAATTAAAACTCTCATTATTTATAATTTTGACTTTTTAGAATGATAGATAATTAAATTTCGGATCAAATGAAAGAAATTTGGATTAATTTGGAGTTATATTTTGAAAGTTATGAATTTTTTAATTTTTAGGGATTTTTTCATATTTTCTGAATTTATTTTAGATTTTAATCTATTAAAACAATAAAAAAATAAACAAAAAGAGGTTTATTTTTCGCGCGGGACCCACGTGGATGCGACGTGGCATGCAAGGTGATAACATGCAATCTTAACATGATAAAACATGATTATTCATGCAATTTAAGGCATAAAACATTACATTTATGTGCATGTTATCATATTTTGAGTGCATTTCTATCATTTCATGCAAATTTATGTTATAATCTCAAAATGCACTAAATAAGGGTTAATTATGATGAATTAAGGATAAATGATTTTATAACCTATCTTTACTTGAGATTATAAGTAGTTTTTAAAGTTAAATAATAAGAGAAATTAATTTTTTAAACATTCATTTAAATTTCTAAACTTAAAATCTTAAGGAAATGAGTGTATTTTTCAAATATAAATTAAATCTTTTGTTATTTAAATATTTTGAATTTTTATAATGATAGATAATTGAATTTCAGAGCCAATGAAAAAAATCTGGATTAATTTGGAGCTGTATTTTAAAAGATATGATTTTTACAATTTTTAGGGATTTTTCTTGATTTTTTCTGATTTAATTTCTATTTAAAAAATGTTTAAAATAAATAAATAAATAAAAGGGCAAAAAGTGCGCGGGTCCCACGCGGGTGCGACGTGGCACGCAAGGCCACGTGGCAGAGCCACGTGGACCCGCGCAGCGCCTACGTGGCGCTGTATACATATATATTTATTTATTTACTATAGTATAAAAGGGGTCTTTAGCCTGCCCTATATGGGGAGGGTTATTAACCCTCTAAACCGTCGGGTCTTATAAACCCGACGGTTTTGTAAATTATTTTCGGTGTGGGACTAAAACTACACTCTACTTACCATGCAGGTGACGTGGACGCATGCTGAACGTCGGATCGAAGGAGCGATGAAAAGACGCGCGTCGATCGCGTGGACACCGGACCACGGAGTGATCATCAAGCACGTGCGCGATTTCAGGAATTATAATGGCCAGATTTCAGCGACGTGGCGGCATCACACGTGGCGATCACGTGGTGTGTGGACCACCAGATCAAGATCAACGCACGTGTTGATTGAAGGGGCGTTATAACGGCTACGATTCGATCGTGCGGATCGCATCTCAGCCGTCCGATCGCGATCCAAGGGGCGACATCAGAGGCGTTTCATAAACGTTAATCTACGGATCAAATCGTGGCCGTCCATCACGATCCGACGGCCACGACTTAATCGAAACAGTCCACGATGGACCGTTTCATCGTAACCGTCGATCGAAACGATCGGACGGTTACGCCCAAAATCGCTATAAAACGAAGTGTTCTTCGTCGATGTATGTATTCGAGTTGGATTTCAATCAAATTGACTTGTCTAGACACCGATCCACTCGTTTCTCTTGATTCCATCCTCTTCCTCTTTCATTTCCGCATCCATGGAGGGGTTGAAATCAAGATTTGGTGGAGAATCGAAGGAGAAATCGCAGCTTGAAGCTCGTCGTGACGTTCTTGTCGTTTTTGGTGATTAATCGGCTTAATCACCTCGTTTCGATCGCTAAACGGTTTTTCCTAGATTATCTTCTTATTATCTTTAATATTCGTTTAGATTAGGTTTTAGATTTCAATTTCGTAAATTTTCATTCTAAATCACGATTTTAACGTCCGAAAATTTCTCTCCACTTCAAATTTCGATTTCTCCGTGAAATCAAGTCCAAATTCGATGATTCTTGATTTCGTGGAATCGATTTGAAGTCTTCTTTCTAAAAACACCATTTTCCCTAATTTCTCACCTCAATTCATTGTCCAATTTGACCAAATTCTAAAAGATATCTCGAAAATACCTAAATTCCCTGTGGATTCGACCCTTATTTACCATTATACCCCTCAATTCTCTCTTAATTCTCCAAATTGGTAAGTTCGGATTAATTTTTTACACGAGACCGTGTGAAATCGACGACCTCGCGGTCTCGTCTCGTCACAAGGCCACGTGGTAGAGCCACGTGGACCCACGCAAGCGCCTGCGTGGCGCGGAGGTGACATGTGTGCGCATATTTATATTTACTCGTAATATAGGGTTATAGTACATATAAGCATCCCGATTATCGGAACTCGCTAACCCTTTATTTCGTCGCATCTTATATACCCGAGCATTTGCTTTCTTTTTCTCCGTGTGGGACTATGTTCCACTCTAATTTTTAATTGCAGGCGACGTGGCCGAAGGTGATGCGTTGGATCAAAAGCGCGTGGAATATCCTGCGTGGATCGCGTTGACGCAGAGTCCAGCGGATCACCAATCATGCACGTGACATTATGGGGAGTAAGTGAAATGATCGCGACCGTCCATCAAAGAGTTATAACGGTCGAGATCAAATCGCGATGAAACGCATCAGGAGCATCGGATCGTGACCTAACGGGGCCGGTTTCACGCGTTTTATAACGCATACACACGTGGCATCATCTCGCGCATCCATCGACGATCCGACGGATCCGACTTAATCATAACGGTTCGCGATGAACCATTTCATCAGAACCATCGATTAAATCCGATCGGACAGTTACGCCCAAATGTCCTATAAATTGAGATGTTCTTCCTATTTGTAAAGCATTCGAGAGGAAATCAATACAATTGATCTGTTTAGACACCAACCCTCTTGATACCTTGATCCTAACCTATTCTAGACTCAATTCCTTATCCTCAAAGTGCTTAAGATCATGATTTGGGCGAAAGACGAAGAAGAAATCGACGCTTGAACTCCACGATCACGATTTTTTGGATTTTTTTATGAAAAACCTTGATCCGGCGATTAATTGGGTTAATCCGATCATAATCATGGGTTAGTGGAAGAAGTTTTTACTAATCTTTCATCTATTCATGTTTAATTTTTGTTTAGATTAGTATTTTAAGTTTAATTTTGCTTAACTTTTCGTCAATATCGTGATTTTAAGTTTTGAAAATTACCTCCCACTTCGATCTTCAATTTCTCCACGAAATCAAAGTCAAATTTGATGATTTTTGATTTCGCAGAATCCCCTTGAAGTTCTCTTTCATAATCTATCATTTTCCCTAATTTCTACCATTGATTCATTGTCCGATTTGATCAAATTCGAAGAGATCACAAGAATTTCCTTTATTCCCTATGGATTTGACCCTTATTTACCGTTATACCCCTCAATTCAAGATATTTTTATCAAATTGGTAAATTTGGAATTATTTTTGACACGAGATCGCGTGCAATTGACGACCTAGCGGTCTTGTCTCGTCACTTCTCCAAATATATTTAAAATTCTTAAAATATCTTCTCTCATATATTAGTACTATTTCTATTGATAATATCTCATTTTTATTTCTTAAATACTCAAATTAGACTTAAGTTTGACCAAGTCAACTCTTTCAGTAAAAGTCAACCGTGCTCTCTGTGGTTCGACCGATCTCATTGTTGTACCTGATTTCTGATTTTTAAATCATCGTGAGTTTGCAATTATAAATTTTGTTTGATCGACGATCGTGTGTTTCAACGACCGCACTTAATCGTTTCGTTAGAGACCCTATTGTCGCGAACTCGAGGGGTAGAAATGGACATCGTTGAGGGAGGAGGTATATTGCTTAGAGCAAAAGAGAGAGGGAGCAAAGGCATACCTGTCGTAACTCGAAGAGCAACAGAGAAAATGGTAGTGAGGCTAGGGACATGGTCACCAAAGAGAAGAGAGCCCCAAAGCTAAGAGGCGATGGAGGGACGAAGCCCGCTAGAATAGATGCCGGCATAGAGCTCTGCACGGTAACGCTTCAACATCACGAGATCTATGGTGGGTGGCTGATAACGTTCAACCTCTTGAATTAAGGCCTGCAAGCGACCAAACTGGGCCTGAAGAGAGAGATTGCCTTGCTTAAGAGTGAGAAGAGTCTCAAAGATCTCTACCACATGGCCGATGTTTGTCTGATTGGGGTACATTGTTTCAAGGGTTTGCCAAAGGTAGCGCGTCAGTTTGATGCGCGCGAGAGACTCGGCACTGCTCTGCTTGATGCTGTGAAGCATCCAAGTGATAATGGCTAAGTCAGATTGCGACCAAGAGGCATTAGATGGGTCGCGAAGTGGCAGAGGGTCATCTATGAGATGATGATGAATTTTGTGAGACTTAAGAAAGAGCTCAATGCCAGAATCCCGTGATGTGTAATTATGGCTGGTAAAATTATAGGCAGGCCGAGTAAGTTGTGCCGTGATTGAGAGACGAGGTGCAAATGTCAATGGAGTAGGAAGCACTATAGGCGGGAGAATCACCTGAGTGTCAACTTGAGGTGTCAGGACATGTGGTAATGAAGAATCGGAACCCGGAGCTGAAGAGTGTGGAGATGACATAGAATCCCCAAATGAAGCCATAAATTATTGATGTAGACCTTGTAATAGGTTGGGATAAAAGATGTAGGCGTGAATAAATGCGCCATTTGGAGCGAAGTGACAAACGATGTGTAGCGGCGGGTAGCCGTGAAGCGAAGTAGAGCGGAGGACACCGCGCAACGGCGCACATGGCGAAGCATCATATGGAGCGAAGCAATATACATCGCCCGTGGTTTCGATGATGAGAAGGCTTGATAACGGTGATGACTATAGACAAGGAAGGAGAGGATATTGCATCGAAGTGGGAGGAGGCGGCATGCTGGGAATGATGACTGTAGCTTTTGATGGGGGGTGGCGGCGACGGCAAGAAGAGTTTATGGCTCTGATACCATGTTGACGATTAGATGAAGAAACCCTAGAATCGTATATGGAAATGAGAGTACAGAGGTCCTTATATAAGAGGTGAAGATGAGAGGAGAATATAAATGTGCCAAGGAGAGAAGATAAAGATGACTATGTATGGAGGTCGGCTTACCATCCATGATCGGGATGGTGCTCTATTGGTAGAAGTCCATCGCACAGAAGGAAGATTATACTTGCTTAAGCTCAAAGTTGAAGACAATTGTCTCCTCACTGAGGCAGATGATAATTCAAGTCGGCTATGGCACCTCAGATATGGCCACTTGAATTATCATCTGCCTCCGTGAGGAGATAATTGTCTTCAACTTTGAGCTTAAGCAAGTATAATCTTCCTTCTGTGCGATGGACTTCTGCCAATAGAGCATCATCCCGATCATGGATGGTAAGCTCGACCTCCATACATAGTCATCTTGCATCCTTCTTCATCTAGGCTCCCAAGACTGAGTATGTTAGCACACGATTTCGGGACAAAGAGAACGTTACCAAATGAAAGTCTTTGTCCATCTTGACGTAGTACTACCACATTGCCACTACCTTTGATTTCAACACGTGAATCATCCCCAAATTTCACAAAGCCGTCGGCTAATTCATCAAGAGTAGTGAAGAAATTTTGTTGACCAGTCATGTGGTTTGTGGCGCCTGTGTTGAGGTACCAGTAGATCAGAAGTGTGATGATCAATCTCGAATCCTTGAAGCAAGAAATTACTTTCGAACTTCTTCAATGGCCATGAGGAGGGAGGACGTAGCAGCCGGAGCAGGTGCTTGTGGAGTTTGCGCTAAAGTTGGAGCCGAGTTTGTCACATAAGCCCGGTCCTCTCGTTCCCTTTTGAAATTCCTACACTTGTAGGAAAAATGGCCATACTTTTGACAATTGTAGCACTGAATGGATGATTTGTTAAAAGTCTTCTTCTCTTTCTCCTCGTCATTCTCTGGATGGCGTCCTCGGCCATGACCTCGGCCCCTTCCTTTTGCCACGACTGCGATGACCTCCTCAGCCGCGAGATGAGGACTCCTCCTCACTCATCAATTTTGTCTTGTTCAGTGCCTTGGCTAGGAGCGTTTATTCCTCTTCACAAGATTCCCTTTCTTTGAGCCGCAGCTCATGAACTATAAAAGAGCCAATAATATCATCGAGGCTCACCTTGTCAAGATTGGCTATTGCTCAAGAGAGAGTGAGAGCGTCAAATTTTGATGGTGTCGCTCACAAAAATCGCCGCACGATGTCCTTCTCATCCATTTCCGCTCCCAAATTCCGCAATTCAGAGATGATGAGCGTGAACTTCATCGTGAAATCTACTATGGAGTCGGTCTTGGCCATAGTGATCATCTCAAAGTTTCTCTTGAGACCTTGTATGAGTGACTGAATCATTCTGTCAACGCCGAGATTCCTTTGCCGTACAATCTCCTCGTTTTCTTTTGCGGTCTTCTTAGCATCGAGAATGCCTAACATGTCTTCCAGGATGCCGCTGATGATTGCCGAGAGAGCCATACAATCCTTCTTCTTGGTGACGTTTTCACCAATCATAGTTTGCCACAGATCACAAGAGTCGAGGTAGACTTCCATGGACATTGACCAAATGCGATAGTTAGTCTTCGAGAGCTTGAGAGATGGCATCGGCGCCATCATTTCTCCGCCATGGGCACCGGAGGTGCTTGCTTTTGCCATGCTAGATCCCAAGGGGTCGAATGTCTCTGATACCACTTGTTGGCTTTGAGAAGCCTCTAACTACTTCAGACAATATACTTGGGAGTTAAGAATGCAGAGAAGTAGGAAGAACTCTATTCACTTGATGTTTTGGTTCATACATATGGAGCCCTTTATATAGGGCAGCCATTCACACAAGAAGACGGAGTTAGAGGTAACGCCATGCAAAGCTGAGACAGCTCAACATGCTCTGCCTTGCGCGCCACGGCTGTGCCAAGCGCGCCAGCCACGCACGGAGATAGAAAATCACCTCCCACAGATAATGATTGTCTAGTGGTTTTAAGCTCCGGTCCAGAACGGCGGCCAACCGGACGATATTTGTGGGCGACTGCTTTATGCGTTTGAGTAAAGGCAGTATTCCGGGCTAAGATTTACACGCTTATCCGGGCTAATATTTCCGCTATACGCGAACCTCTAGGTACCTGAACGTATTTATATCAATAGACGCACAGAGAGAAAGTGTACACTGTAGAGTGTAGACAGAGACTCGTGTGCTCTTACCGTGGGCATCGGTAAAGGCAGAGAGAAAGGAGAGGAGAGCGAGCTGGTACACGGCCATGGAGAGCGAGCTGGTACCGTGCCCAGTTTTATTTTTTCGAAGGCTAACTCCGACTTTCTCTAACACGCACGCACACACTCTCTCTATTTTTCTCGATGTTCCTGGAAGCCACAGGAAAGAATGACGAGTTCGACGATACGTCTCTTACTAAAGCTTATATTGAGAATGGAACGAGCTTTCAAACTCAGCAGCTCATTTCCGTCCACTACTCTATGCCAAAGTAATCACCACAAATATTGTCAATGGTTGCTCTCTCTCTAGAGTAGGAAAGAGTTGGATAAGGACAGATCGGATTCTGTGGATACCGCCTTCACAGATTCTGGTCCACCATGGTAAGTTCTTTTAGAGTATCGCAGCCTAGATTCTTCTCAGCGCCTTGCTTTCTCTCTCTAAACTTGCTTCGGTTCATGAACTAGCGTGGAAGATAGATAGAGGGAGAAAGTGATATATCACGGTTATAGTCCTTGGATCTGATCCGGAACTTGATAAAGTCAGCAAGAACTTGTGGCTTGAAGCAATTTTGGAGTAAGATAGAATTAGGATCAAGATGGAATACGGGGAAGGCGAGTCGCACCTAGTCGGAAGTCCTTTTCTTCCTGACGGTGTAATGATAATAATAGCTGGAGGGAAGAGAGAGAAAGAGAGAACTTCCAAAAGTCAGCGAGAGATTGTGGTCTAAAGTATTTTGGTATTAAATTGCATATTCCCCAAGACTAACATACCGAGAAGATGATTCACTAAGTACCCTCTTCCTCGAAATTCTTTGTCTTGATGATAATAAAAGTTACAGAGAGAGAGAGAGAGAGAGCAGACCCATCTAGGGTAGGTGTCTCCGGGTAGGAACTTGACGTAGCTCATCTATTCCGTCACCGGCAGGATTAGCAGTCCTATCAACCAGCGAGGGGACACAGGAAACACATTAATCCACTGGATTGGTCGGAGAGAGAGAGGGGAGAGAGAGAAAGAAAGAGGGGTTTAGAGAAAAAGAGGCGGAGGAGAGAGACACCCATCAAGGGAGGGCGTCTACGGGGGAGGAGCTTTTCCGGCTACTTCGCATCTTTCGATATACTTGGATGAACAGCTGGTTTCTAGGAGCGAGAGGACAGGAGAACCACATTTTGGGGGGGGGGGGGAGAGAGAGAGAGAGAGAGAGAGAGAGAGAGAGAGGGGGCCGGGGGGGGGGGGACTTTGAAAAGTCAGATTCAAAGGACCTGATCTTGAACCTCCGAAAGTCAACGAGAGGTAGCGTGAATCAATTTTCTCGGTGTCCTGATTGGTGGTCCTGATGATGATGATGCTGATCATCATCATCATAATAATGGTCGGGGAGAATATAGCGGTAGAAAGAGAGAGAGAGAGAGAGAGAGATCTTCAAATGTGGCCAGAGCTTTCCTGGACCTGATCTTCAACCCTGAAAAGTCACCAAGGGCTGGTGGCCGGAAGCAACTTCCCCGAAATCCTTTTCTTCTTGATGATAATTGACCATTTCTCGATTAGTGCGTGTCATCCTTGCGCAGGGACCATGCCAATCTTCTCTTTGTCGTTCCAATTTTATCGGATGTCCCGGAAGGAACCTTCCTCATGATAATGATGATAATTGTAGGTTTAGATAGAAATCCACTCCCTGGAATCATTTCTTTGAACCACCTGACTTGGTAATAATTCAGTAGCGCAGTGCACCGTCAGGTGACTGCGATTAAGTCCAAAACACTAAGATTTGATCTTGCCGTTGTCTCTCTAATCGTTTTCTGTTGGATTAGCTCGAATGCCTGAATGCATGACACAGAGAGAGAGAGAGGGATAGATAGATACAAATCAGAGATGTAAAGAGAAAGACAAAGAAGTTGAAGATGAAGATGAACGACTTCATCGATGCTCATTTTTAATTTACAACGATGATATTTACATTGTTCAACGTCTAATCTGGCTTCAACGACGTTTTTCTTGGTAGAGACCGTCAGTGCTTGTCGACGTTGGTCAATGGTTGCTTTAGCATGCCCCTGTAAGAGCAAGGCCGGAATGATAATGAGCACGGAGCAGAGCCAGAGAAATCAATGTTTGGGAAACCCTGACCTGCATGGTTGACGCCTCTTGGGAGCAGCTGTGTCTGCTGGTTGATGAGGACGAGAGCAGCTCTCAGGAACTTGAAGCTAACTTACAAGCACCTCACTACATTCTCTGTGCTTGTACGCGTCGATTAAATAAAACACGTAAAAGAATTCTGCGTAGAATAAAGAAAACACGGCGCACGCACGAGTGAAATAAACCTACATCTCTCTCCATCTCTTCCCTCTTCTTATGGCCATTCAATCGGATCAAAGCGGCTTCTCTGTCCTCATCCTGATAAAATCAGATGTTCATTTGCGTGTGGCACGACAGATGAACAAGCCCAGTCGAGTTCCTCCCCGGAAGATACCTACACTAGATGGGAATCATAATAAAATTATAGTGAATAAAAAAAGAACGCAGAGTTTCTCTCGCCAGTCCTTTTCCTCTTTTTAAAATTATCTTCCTGATATTCTACTCTTGGTCAACGGAGAATCTTAGTCCAAGTTGCTTGTGCCGTTTAATAAGAATAATGTCAACCACAAGCCCCGCTCGCCTAGCATTTTATTGGATCAGGTCAACGGGCTCAGGGTGCTCTATCACTTTCTCGTTATGGCCCTAACTAGTCATCATTCTCCCGTCCATGGGATAAGGTATTTTTATTGGGCGAAGAGAGGCAAAGGCGATGGGAAGAATTGAGGCCTGGATTATCTCTCCCTTTATTCCAGCATTTCGTACTCTATCGCGGAGGAATAGCCAATGAAAGAGAGGGAAGAAGCGTTGACGTTACATGTGGCTGGGATTCTACCAAAAAACTACTGGACAGAAGCGGCAAAGCTCGTTCCATTCTCCTTATAAGCTTTGATAGAAGTTGCATCTTCGAACTCATCCTTCTTTCCTTTGGTAGACTGACAGATAGAGAGAGAGAGGAGTGATTCTTCACAAACGTTGGTTAGCAGCCTGACTGGTCTGCAATATCTCAGAGAAGATAATCCTCCTTACTTCCATTTCATGACCACTTCCATCCCCGCCTGCCTGCTCGCTCTCCTCTCCTTTCTCGCTCTATGTGCCAGTGCCTACGGTAAGAACACACGTCTCTCTGTGTCTCACTCTCTCTCTCCTCTCCCCCCAAGAAATCTTTCTCTCTGTACTGACGTAAACAGTTTTAGGGTCTTCGAGGTTCGCCTACAGCGGGGGTATAAGCCCGGATAAATGGGGCAGTCTTAGCCCGGAATATTTCCTTTGCTCCAATGGTAGCCGGCAGTCTCCCATTAATATCGTCCGGTCCGCCGCCGTTCTGGACCGGAGCTTGAAGCCGCTGGACCAAGACTACCACCAAGCTAACTGTTCTCTAGTCGACAACGGCTTCAATGTCATGGTGAGAATTCTTAGAGTTCCAGTGGAAGTTTTTCTTTCGTTTTAACGAGAAACGAAGTTGACTCTAGGTGAAGTATGGCGCCGACGTGGGTACCATGGTCCTGAACGGCAAGAACTACACCCTTGAGCAGTTGCACTGGCACTCTCCTTCTGAGCACACCATTGATGGCGTACAGTGAGAAATCTTCTTCTTGCCCAATGTCATCATCATAATCATCGTCGTCGTGATCATCATCTTCTTCTTCTTCTTTAGGTACCCCGTGGAGATGCATCTGGTCCATGTCAGCGCCGACAAGAACATCACGGTCGTCGCCATCTTGTACAAGTACGGACACGCCGACCCTTTCCTCCTCCAGGTCAGAGATTCAAATGAGAAGCCATGTTCAGTATATTTATGAGGGTTCTGATGAGCGTTTTCATGGAGCGGCGCAGTTTGACAAGGAGGTGGATGAGATAAGAAGGGAACTGAGAGAAGGAAAGTATCACCCGAACGTGACGGCGGGGCTGGTGCAGACGGCGGCTCTCAAGCACCACGCCAGACAGTACTACCGCTACGTGGGCTCCCTCACTACGCCACCCTGCTCCGAGAACGTCGTCTGGAACGTCCTCGGCCATGTAAGCGCTCTATCTCTCCCTCTCTCTCAAATATCTCTCTCTCTAACGTCAAAGTATTTCTTTTTCTCTTCTCACACCTGCCACCTGTCTCTTTCTCTGTCTCTAACATGTATCTCTATTTCTCTCTCTAACATCTCCCTGTAAGTTCACTCGGGAATCCCTCACTTTGTCTCTCCAACATCTCGCTCTTTAACTTCACTCTAACATCCTTCACTTTCTCTCTCTAACAACTCTGCCTAAATTCACTCTAACATCCCTCACTTTCTCTCTCTAACATCTTTCTCTGAGTTCACTCTGGAATTCCTCACTTTCTCTCTCTAACATCTTTCTCGAAGTTCACTTTGGAATCCCTCACTTTCTCTCTCTAACATCTTTCTCTTAGTTCACTCTGACATCCCTCACTTTCTATCTCTAACATCTCTCTCTAACCTCACTCTAGAATCCCTCACTTTCTCTCTTTAACATCTCTCTCGATAATCTCTCTCTCTAGCCTCTCCCGCTCTAACATCCCTATCTATCATCTCTCGTTTTCTTTCTCTCAAACATATCTCTCCCTCCCTCTGTCTCTCTCGGACGCTTTTTTCTATTCCTTTCTGATTAATGATAGAAACTTTTCCTTCAGTGGGTCCCTTTCTAACGTTGTTCGGTCTCTCTGGTTTATTGACTCTCGCGCTATTTCTTGCAGGCTGTCTTCCTCACCATCTTTACTTTTTTTTATTTATTTCTCCGTATGGCTTTGATTTGTCGGTCCAAATCGCTCTCCTTGGCTTCACTCTCTCTCTCTCTCTCTCTTGTTTCTCTCCTAAACTCTTTCCGGCAGGTGAGGCAAATCAGCATGAAGCAGGCGACGGCGCTAAGCTCGCTTCTAGAGGACGATTGCCGGAACAACTCAAGGCCGTGCCAGCCGCTCAATGGCCGCCAAGTCCTCCTCTACAACCAGGAGCCTGACCTTGGCCGATTCAAGCACAGAAAAGCCATGAAAGAAAATGTATGCCTAGCTCCATGGAAAACAATTCTATTGAATTTCCCGTACTCAATAAAATCGTCGATCTTATTTATCCTTTTTCAGAAGAAGGCTTACGACCTCCACCGTTGATGTTGAGTCAGAGCTCCACCCCCAGGATAGACAATGAAACAGTGAGCTACACACGTCCATCTTGAGTGTTTATTAGAATATGGTTGCAGACGAACAGCAACGAGAAACCCATAAAGAAAGCCATGAATATCCTTCACCCGAGCTTGCCCAGTAACCTGTTGAGAGTCACCTGCCAGATCACATAAAAACCAAATTTTCAAAGAAAAATTTGCACTTCTTCTTCCTCCGCTTCGCATTTTGTGCGAACAGAAAAGTCACGTCTGAGCATTAAACAGAAAATGTCGGCGTGTGATGCGCGCACTTCCCACTTTGCTGGTTAATGATTGGTGTTTGACCACAGGATAAAATAGTTAAAACGAAAATAATAATATTATGTACCTGCTGCGAGAAGCTGGTAAGGGGAAGCAAAGGACTTCATTGGCTAATCTGACTGTTTCACTAAGGAGAAGGGTTTTCCCAAGGAACTTTTTAATTCATGCGTGAGGGGTGAGTCGTAAGCGATGAATGAACACGCGACTGCCTAACGAGTCCAAATCATGGGCTGGAATACATAGGATTAGGCACCAATAATGATTATGAACTCACCTAACTGGATGATTATTTAAGTATAATTGTGATTAAAATTTACTAGTCATTGGGTTTGACTTTGACGTGTGATTAAAGTCATTGTATTAGGCGACGGAAATGCTTTAGAATTATGACCTTTCCAATGAATCAAATGGCACACAAATCTGACTAAAATAATGAAGAAATTGAATAGAAGTTAGGGAGAGAAAAATCAAAGATAACGATAGAAAAACTTATGAAAATAATGAAATTTTCGTAATCAAAGAGTTTAAGATCAAGTATATCCCTAATCATCACAGGAAGCCTAAATCATGAAGAAATCACCTGGTGAAAGCCCTGTTATTTCACAAATATTCATGGCCTTCATAGACTTGAGGCCATTAATCCTTGATTTCTTGGGCCAAATAGACCCAAAAAAATCTAGAACAAAAATATACCTATTCTTTTTGATATTATTGTCCATAAAACTTTTTTGAGATTTTTGAGAACTAACCACTTTAAGTAGAGAAAAAGATATTCAATAGAAAATAAGCTTGAATATCATTAATAAAATCAGTGGCTTCAATATGTTCAAGTCAACCTTGAAGAAAGTGATGGATATTATGTGGCCTATAAGCCAATCACACTTTCATGTATCTTGTTTATGTTCATTGAAATGATATTTATTCATTGTCATTCTTGTGTGATGTTTGCAATGAAGTCCATGAGCATGTGCAATGACTAAGTGAATTATGATGATATCATAATATAGTGATCACTAGTCTTTAAACATATGTTCTAAACATTCCTATTCGTGGGATATTCAAGAAGGACATCGAATTATCCAGAAAGAATAACACTATCTAATCAAACTCATATGATGAGTATGGTTGATCCTATAGCCATCGGTGTGGAGACACTAAGGATAGATAGTGGGTGCTCTTTAGAGAAAGAGTTCACTGAATTGATCCGTATGAATCCCTTAAGGGTATTATACCTAACTGTCAATCAGTTGATTCATGTCATGGTTGTGTATGTGGTCCTTTGACTTGAGACACCAAAGACATCTTGTGGATGGATGATTGTGTTTTGATTATGACTTACAAATCCCTAACCACGGGATATCTAAAACGTCATATATTGGATACGACATGAAGTCCACGAAGATGATTGTGTGATCAAGATGGGATCATCCACCCTCGGTATTTGAGGAGATTGACTCAAAGGAATGAGATGCGATGAAATCCTTGGCCAAGGTAGTAGAAATATCGAAGAAAGAGTTCTTGATGATTTCTACACGCATCAGTACTAACTTGAGTGACCGATTAGGGTTTGACGGTTGACCATACCCTAAGTCATTCATGAGTCTAATGTGGATGAAGGATTATACATACGTGATAATCGATGACGGGAAGGTTCCATAAGTGAGTTCTTACATACTCCATATCTCCTAGTGTACGTGGTGTAGCTTGGCACCCAACGGGCTGGCAACTCAACCTATCGATTGTTTAAATCGATCCTTGATTAATTAATCTATATGTGGATGTGGATGATTAATTAAGGTTGACCAATAAGGTGTTATTTGGTCTATAGAGTTATTAACTAGTGAGATATATGGACTTAGAGGGTCTCACACATAAGGCTTATGGATGTTGGTGGATATAGACATAATTATGAGGGTTTTTATAAAAAAACTTTATTCCAAATGTCTATAAATAGGGGGAGAACGACCACAACTGAAGGTTTCCATGCAAGCCTTTTAGGAATTCTCTTCATTCTCCTCTTTCTCTCTTGGTAAAGATCTTTGAAGAGGAGATCCAACCATCCAGAGACTGTGTGGATACCGCTAGAGGCATGACACTTGAATAGCTTCAAGAACTCCTTCAAGGAATCCCTTTAAGTATGTTTTCTCATTCATACTAGATGATAGGATCATCTATTCTTGGTGGCTTGGTATTTTGAATGTTGGATTCAATGTTTTCCGCTGCATTTGATGTCAACCCTTATTTACAATTATACCCTTCAATTCGTGAATTAATCTTTAAATTGGTAAGTTTAGACTTTGTTTTGACACGACATCATGTGTATTCAATGACCATACATATTCATTTCGTCAATCATCCTTCCACAAGATGTCATTGGTGTCTCAAGTCAAAGGACCACATACATAACTGTAACATGAATCAACTTGATTGACAGTTAAGTATAATACTATTCCGGGATTCATACGGATTAGTTTAGTGAACTCTTTCTCCAAAGAGCACCCACTATCTACCCTTAGTGTCTCTATATAGATGATTATGGTATCAGCCATACTCATCATTCAAGTATGATCAAATAGTATTATTTTTTCCAGATAATTCGATGTCCTTCTCGAATATCTTACGAATAAGAATGTTTATAATATATGTTTAAAGACTAATGATCATGATATTATGATCTCATCATAATTTACTTAGTCATTACATACATTGCAAACATCGCACAAGAATGACAATAATTTTATTTCATTTCAATGAACATAATGAGATACATGGAAGTGTGATTGGCTTATAGGCCACATAATACCATCAACGACTAGAGGATGGACTTCTTTACACTTTTCAAGAACCGATAAGCATAGATTTTGATATGCACTAGATGATATGTTCATTATTTCATGACACTTAATGTTTTAAACCCTTGGTTCAAATGTCTTCCATTGAACTCAAATTTTCTCTTAAACTTTTGAGAGTTATCAAGCTCTTAAATCAATAATACTAATGTTTAGAAATATATATATATATATATATATCAAAGAATGAGAAATGATATTAGAAATTGATAGATATTATGTGACCTATAAGCCAATCACACTTTCATCTATCTTGTTTATCTTCATTACAATGATATTTATTCATTATCATTCTCATGTGATGTTTGTAATGAAGTCCATGAGCATGTGCAATGACTAATTGGATAATGATGAGATCATAATATAGTGATCATTAATCTCTAAACATATATTCTAAACATTCATATTCGTGGGATATTCGAGAAGGACATCAAATTATCCGGAAAGAATAGCACTATCTAATCCAACTCATATGATGAGTATGGATGATCATGTAGCCATCGGTATGAAGACACTAAGGATAGAAAGGGGTGGTCTTTGGAGAAAGAGTTCATGAAATTGCTCCATATAAATCACTTAATAGTAATTATATCTAACTATCAATTAAATTGATTCATGTCACGATGGTGTATGTGATCCTTTGATTTGAGATATCAAAGACATCTTGTAGATAGATGATCGTTTTTTATTATGACTTCGAATCCTTAGCCAAGGGATATCTAAAACATCATATATTGGATACGACATGAAGCCCACGAAGATGATTGTGTAATCAAGATGGCATCATCGACACTCAGTATTTGAGGAGATTGACTCAAGGAATGAGATGTGATGAAATGTTTGGCTAAGGTAGTAGAAATATCGGAGAAGTAGTTCGTGATGATTTCCTACACACATTAGTACTAACATGAGTGACATATTAGGGTTTGATAGTTGACCATATCCTAAGTCATTCATGAATCTCATGCGGATGAAGGATTATAGATACATTGTAACAGATGAAAAAAAGGTTATATAAGTGAGTTCTTACATACTCCATACCTCCTAGATTATGTGGTATAGCTTGGCACCCAACGGTCTGGCAACTCAACCTATCGATTGACTTAAATTGATCTTTAATTAATTAATCTATATGTGAATGTGGATAATTAATTAAGGTTGACCAATAAAGTGTTATTTGGCGTATGGAGTTATTAACTAGTGAGATATATAGACTTAGAGGGTCACACACATAAGGTCAATGGATGTTGGTTGATATATAAATAATTAGGAGGGTTTTTATGAAAAAAACCTCATACCAAATGTCTATAAATAGGGAGAGAACGACCACAACTCAAGATGTCTATACAAGCCTTGTGAGAATTCTCTCCTTTCTTCTCTTTCTCTCTTGGTGAAGAGCTTTGAAGAGGAGATCCAACCATCCAGAGACCGTGTGGATACCGCTAGAGGCTACATACTTGAATAGCTTCAAGAACTCCTTCAAGGAAACCCATGTAAGTATGTTTTATCATTTATACTAGATGATAGGATCATATGTTCTTGGTGTCTTGGTATTTTCAATATCCAATTCAATGTTTTCCTATGCATTTTATATTTTAATCAAAATTTTGAAAGTTTATCGACGTCATAATCCAACATAAATGATAAGAAAAAGTATGAGATAATATGAGATGAAAAACAAAAGAAAAACATGAGATAATATTTCTTAAAATATTAAAATAAAATAGAATATATTAAAAAATGGACAATGGTAATTTTTATCAATAAGAATATATAAAACTTATTATTCTACAATAATAGTAAATAAATAAAAATAGATAGAATTATAAGGATTATGAAGATGAAACTTAATATCTATGTATATGACTAATATCCATCTTTATGAGACGATGATGATGATGAGAAAAATTCTAAATGTGATATTATAAAATAAATTATATAAAGCATATTCATGGAGGTGTCTGTGTTTCGATGTCAACATGGGTCAATTGCTCGAGTTGTCAATGCTTGCTCTTGCAAAGACATACCTTTATTGCATTATTTTGGCAAAGATATCAATCAAGTTCTCATATTAATTAATATAGTATTTCATAAAAATTCATCAATCAACAATGTAAATTATCAAACATACATTGAACTTACAATCCATGATCTCTTGCTTTGCTCCTAGTGCTGCTTCGTCTTCACCATCGACCAATGAGCCTCTCGCCCCCTAGCCAATACTCCATGTGTTCCCCATGATTTTCTTCATCTCCTATCGCCCTTCACAAAGATACATTTGCTTGTACCCAAAATCACATCTCTAACTTCATTTCCTATGATTGCCTTTACCCCTCCTTTTGTGCCTCAACCCTTTTTGTGACCTTTGAGTCAATTATACTCGTGCATGTTGAGCCCGCACAACTACCCAAGGAGAAGGTTGCTATGGATTATGAAGTGGATGTTCTGATCTCTCATGGGACTTGGACACTAATGTCTCATTTGAGTGTTGCAAATATCATCATATGCAAATGAGCATTCACCCTCAAATGCAACTCAGATGCCTCCATTGCATGAAAGAATAAGGCTTGCTAGGTTGCTTGTGGTTTCACCAAAATATATCACATTAACTACACCAAGACTTTCTCCCTAGTTGTTTGGCTCAACTCTATTCATGTGCTCCTCTTTCTAGTAGACAATCTGTTGGGTTCTAAGGTCAATAAGCTTTCCAAAATTTTAATCAAAACATCAAATATAGTGGAATACATTAAATAGGATATTCAAAATATTGAGGCACCAAGAACAGATGATATTGTCATCTGGTATGTATGAAAAAATACTTACAAGGTTCTCTTGAGAGAGTTTTTGAAGCTATTCAAGTGTCTAGCCTCTAGAGGTATCTACATGATCTCTAGATGGTTGGTGATAACATGCAATATTAACATGATAAAACATGATTATTAATGCAATTTAAGGCATAAAACATTACATTTATGTGCATGTTATCATACTTTGAGTGCATTTCTATCATTCTATGCATATTTATGTCATAATCTCAAAATGCACTAAATTAGGGTTAATTATGATGAATTAATAATAAATAATTTTATAACCCATCTTTACTTGAGATTATGAATGGTTTTTAAAGTTAAATAATAAGAGAAATCATATTTATGAACATTCATTTAATTTTCTAAAGTTAAAATCTTAGAGAAATGAATGTATTTTTGAAATATAAATTAAATCTCTTGTTATTTAAATATTTTGAATTTTTAGAATGATAGATAATTAAATTTCAGATCCAATGAAAGGAATTTGGATTAATTTGGAGTTATATATTAAAAGATATGATTTTTACAATTTTAGGGATTTTTTCTGGATTTTTCCTAATTTTTCTGATTTAAATTTCTATTTAAAAACGTTAAAAATAAATATAAAAAAAGGTAAAAAGCGCGCGGGGCCCACGCGGGTGCGACGTGGCACGCAAGGCCACGTGGCAGAGCCACGCGGACCCGCGCAGCGTGCCCACGTGGCGCGATATATACTATATATATATTTATTTAACATATATAAATGGTTCTTTGTCCTTCCCTATATGGGAAGGGTCATACACGTATAGGTCGTCGGGTATTATAAACCCGACGATCGCTTATTTATTTCTCCGTGTGGGACTAAATCCCACACTTTTCTTACCTTTCAGGCGACGTGGCGCGAGGAGGAGCGTCGGATCGGGCGATTGATCGAGCGGTGGGCGTCGATCACGTAGACGCGGACCACCGATCGCGATCAGAACACGTGGGATTTGATGGAGGACCATGCACACGATCAGGCGACTGCACGTGCCGAGCCGGACGGCGCGCGAGTACTACCGCGCCGGAGCACCCGAGCCGATGCCCGAGACCCCGGCTTCAAGTACACCGCGTGATGCGCCCTCCCGACGGGGTTTTCCCCATTTCTTGCTTTATTTGTTTCATGAGAACTATTTGTGTGTGTGTGGGAGGGTTTTTCCCGTGTTCGGGCCCTCCCTAGTGCTTATGGGCCGGTCCTAGGCCCTTTAGAGGGGTTTAGCCCATTCTTTTGGGCCAAACCCCTTGAATTACGGGACTGCCCTTAGGGCAAACCCCTCTCTTTCTCTCTCCTATATAAGGGAGGGAGGAAAGAGTGTCACGTATGTGCTGTTTTTGAAGAAGAAGAATGAATTTCTTGTGATGGGACATCCCCATGACGCGAGAGGGTAGGGAAGAGAGAGAACCCCCGATCTGGGTCTCCCCCTAGAAGCGACGAGGAGAAGGCGCGCCCAGGCTGCCGCCCACCTGCAGAGTCGCCGCCGCCATTTCTGCCGTCTTGCAGAGCTGACGCCGCCGCCTCCACCGTCCTGAAGATCCGCCGCCGTCGTTTCCGCCGCCCGCGCTTCCGACATACGACGCCGCGACACGCTCTTCCCAGTCGGGATAGGAAAGAGGATACGCGCCAGATCGCCGCTGATCTGCAGAGCCGCCGCCGCCGTTCCGCCTCCCTGCGGAACCATCGCCGCCGCCTCCGTTCCGCCTCCCTGCGGAACCATCGCCGCCGCCGCCGTTCCGCCTTCCTGCGGAACCACCACCGCCATCGCCGTTTCCGCCAGCGCGCCCGACCGAGCATCGCCGGCTCAAGCCCGTCCCCAGCCACGCCCGCGGCCCTGCTCGGATCTCACGCCGAAACGCCCGCGTCGCCAACCCGGCCTACGACGCGCCATCCCTCCGTGCTGCCAACGAGCCGGGCGCCACTTCAGCGCCGGCCGCCCGGACGCCACTGCCGGATCCGCTGTCTCGCCTAGTGTTCGCACCGGATCAGCCAAAGTGCGAAACCACCACACCGAGACGCCCGCGTCGCCTAGCCGCCCACCATCGGGCCACCCTTCCGGGCTGACGACTAGTCGGCGCCCTCGCGCTCATCGCTCCCCGGACGCCACTGCCAGGCCCGCCGCCGCGTCCTCTTGGTCACGACGGACCGCCAGACGCGGACGCTGCCCTGTCGAGTCGTGCAGGTCGCCCCCGCCCAGGTGCCTGACTCCGGTTGTTCGACGATCCAGTCCACCGCCGACGGACGGTCGATCCTCACTGCCGCTGCTCCATCGGGCTACCGGAGTCGAAACAACTCCGCCACCGCCTGTCGAGCCCCGCCGCGAGAACACTCTTGCCTTTGATTTCAGGTTCTTCGACGCCGACGAACCACAGGCGACCGGACCGCGCCGACGCTCGCCGTCGTCTGTTCGATCGCTTGCGATCACTGCGTTCTTAGCGTCGACTTACAGGTCAGACACTTCGGCCTGATATTCGGGCCACCCGACGCCTCTGCTGATCGAGGGTTTCGCCGCTGGGATTCTCCTCGCCTTCTAGATAGTGCCGTGATATTCTTTGTGCCTCTCCTCACGGCGGATAGCCTTTCCCCCTTGCAGGTTGGTACTACCCGCGTGCGAGGGTGCTTCGGACCACTGCGATCTTCGGATCACGACGCCGTCTTCGTTCGAGTATCATCACCTTCCCCAGTGCTGTCCGCGCTCGCTCCACCGCCGGGGACTAGCTATTTTAGGTACCCTCACTTGCCTGGGTGGGTCGGGTTTATTCCTCGGTTTCGCTCGAGATTTCATTCGTCGTACGGGTGCGGACCACTCCGGTCGTGGACTTCCACCGTAGTCGTTGGTAGACGATCTAACGGAACGTGGGGAAGTCGATCCATCGAGCGTCGCTTGGAGAGCTTCCCGGACATCACCCTAGGTCAGCTGCCGCTCCCTGTGCTTCTCGTTATTTCGAAAATTTGCATCATTACATTTTCGTGCATCTTGGTTGCTACTTAGGCCAGATTCTTGTGTTGTAACACGAGCCGACGATCCCGGCAACTGTCGTGTTACATCAGGATTTAAGTTTATTATAACGGCTAGATTAGAGCCACGTGGCGACATCACGCACGCCGATCGCGTGGAGCGCGGACCACGGGAGATCGATCAAGACACGTGCTGTAAATCAGGGCGTTATAACGGTCCAGATTAAAAGCCAGCGGGAGAATCTCGACCGTCAGATCAAGAATAAACGGGCGCGATCGGAGCGTTTCTTATAAGCGTTTCGGTCGATTTAATCGTGGCCGTCCATCACGATCTGACGGCCACGACTTAATCGAAATGGTCCATCGTGGACCGTTTCATCGTAACCGTCGATCAAAACGATCGGACGGTTACGCCCAAATTTAGTATAAATAGAGTTGTTCTTCACAGTTCTATGTATTCGAGTGAGAATTCAGTGAAATTGACTATCTAGACACCTCTCTCACTCGTTTCTCTCAAGTTCTTCCTCCTCCTCTCTCAATTCCACATCCATGGAGGGGTAGAAGTCGAGATTTGGTGGAAAATCGAGGGAGAAATCGACGCTTGAAGCTCGGCGTGACGATCTTGACGTTTTCGGTGATTAATCGGCTTAATCACCTCGTTTTGATCGCTAAACGGGTTTAGTGGAAGCGGTTTTACCTCAATTATCCTCCTATTATCTTTAATTTTCGTTTAGATTAGGTTTTAGATTTCAATTTCATAAATTTTCATTCTAAATCACGATTTCAACGTCCGAAAAATTCTCTCCACTTCAAATTTCGATTTCTCCGCGAAATTAAGTCCAAATTCATCGATTCTTGATTCCGTGGAATCGATTTGAAGTCTTCTTTCTAAAAATACCATTTTCCCTAATTTCTCACCTCAATTCATCGTCCAATTTGACCAAATTCCAAAAGATATCTCGAAAATACCTAAATTCCCTGTGGATTCGACCCGTATTTACCATTATACCCCTCAATTCTCTCTTAATTCCCCAAATTGGTAAGTTCGGTATTATTTTTGACACGAGACCGTGTGAAATCGACGACCTCGCGGTCTCGTCTCGTCAGTTGGAACTCATCTTCAAAGGTCTTCACCAAGAAAGAAATAGAATAAAGGAGAGAATTCTTATAAGAATTGTATAGGCACCTAGATTTGTGTTCATTCTCCCCATATCTATAGATATTTGGTATGTGGATTTTTCATTAAAAACCCTAATAATTATATCTGTTGGGATCTGAAGCTCGAAAAGCTCTCCAAATCTTTGTCCAAAATAATGATTGCAGCGAAAGGTGTTGAATCAAAACATTCAACATCGTTGAAGCACCAAGAATAGATGATCTCATCATCCATTCTAGGTAATCCTATCATCTAGTATAGAATGAAATTCATACTTACTTGGATCATTTGAAAGAGTTCTTCAACCGCTCAAGCGTCCGGCCTCTAGCGGTATCCACACAGTCTCCAGACGATCGAAACTCCTCTTGAACACTCGTCACCACGAGAGGAAGAGAAGAGGGAGGAGAATTTTCACTAGGCTTGCATGGGCACCTCTATTATGGCCGTTCTCCCCCTATTTATGGACTTTGGGAATATAAAATTTTCACAAAAATCCTTATTATTATGTCTATATCCATTGACGTCCATTGACCTTATGTGTGTGACCCTCTAGGTCCATATATCTCACTAGTTAATAACTCTATAGACCAAATAACACCTTATTGGTCAACCTTAATTAATCATCCACATCCACATATAGATTAATTAATAAAAGATCGATTTAACCCAATCGATAGGTTGAGTTGCCAGCCCGTTGGGTGCCAAGCTACACCACGTACTCTAGGAGATATGGAGTATGTAAGAACTCACTTATGGAACCTTCCCGTCATCGATTACCACGTATGTATAATCCTTCATCCATATTAGACTCATGAATGACTTAGGATATGGTCTACTGTCAAACCCTAATCGGTCACTCAAGTTAGTACTGATACGTGTAGAAATCATCAAGAACTCTTTCTTCGATATTTCTACTACCTTGGCCAAGGATTTCATCGCATCTCATTCCTTTGAGTCAATATCCTCAAATACTGAGGGTGGATGATCTCATCTTGATCACACAATCATCTTCGCGGACTTCATGTCGTATCCAATATATGACGTTTTAGATATCCCGTGGCTAGGGATTTGTAAGTCATAATCAAAACACAATCATCCATCCACAAGATGTCTTTGGTGTCTCAAGTCAAAGGACCACATACACAACCATGACATGAATCAACTGATTGACAGTTAGGTATAATACCCTTCAGGGATTCATACGGATCAATTTAGTGAACTCTTTCTCTAAAGAGCACCCACTATCTATCCTTAGTGTCTCCACACCAATGGCTATAGGATCATCCATACTCATCATATGAGTTGGATTAGATAGTGTTATTCTTTCCAGATAATTCGATGTCCTTCTCGAATATCCCACGAATAGGAATGTTTAGAACATATGTTTAAAGACTAGTGATCACTATATTATGATATCATCATAATTCACTTAGTCATTTCACATGCTCATGGACTTCATTGCAAAAATTACACAAAAGGACAATGAATAAATTTCATTTCAATGAACATAAACAAGATACATAAAAGTTTGATTGGCTTATAGGCCACATAATATCCATCAATATCTATATCTACCAACATTCTTAGACCCTCTAGGTTTATATATCTCACTAGTTATTAACTCTATAGACCTAATAACACCTTATTGTTCAACCTTTATTAATTATCTATATCAACATATAGATTAATTAATCAAGGATCAATTTAACCCAATTGATAAGTTGAGTTCAAGCCCATTAGGTACAAAGTAACACCATGTACTCTAGGAGACATTGAGTATATAAGAACTCTCTTATGGAATCATGTATAGAAAATCCTTCATCTACATGAGACTCATGAATGACTAAGGGTATAGTCAATTATTAAACCCTAATTGATCACTCAAGTTAGTATTGATATGTGGAGGAAATAATGGAGAACTCCTTTTTGATATTTTCACAATCTTTGTCAAACTTCTTCTTAGATGATACTCTTTATTGCTGCTTATTAGGAAAGTTGATCTACCTCACCATCACTCGCCTGACACCATGTGCATCATTAGGGGTACTATATAGGTTTATATAGGAACCTCGACGAGTTCACTAGGAGGGAGATGTATAGGTTCTAGCATACATTAAGAGAACTCCATAGAGAGGACTTCTTTATTGATGACATGAGAATCTCAAGATTGAAGCCCACTTGGATGCTAGATATGCGGGTGATAAGGGAAATCACAAGTATCCCTTGTAGCACATACGTAGGTGGCAACCTTGTCACTTGGTGGTCACATAATTAGTGGGTAATATCTTGCTCCAATGTTGAGTCCAACTGTCAAGACATGGTTGAGACAACTCAAAGAATTTGACATTTCTCCTCCTTCCTCAATGCCCAAGCATTGTGACAACCAAAAAGTCATCTTCATCACTAGAAACTCCATTTTTATGAACGTACGAAGCATATCGAGATCAACTGACCCTACTTTCAAAACAAGGTGATGTTTGAACTCATCTCCACTCATCATGGGGATTATCTTATCAACTTGAAAATTTCATCACCAAAAGCTGATAACATGCTATTTATACATGAATTTACGTGATTATTAATGTAAATAAAAGCATTAATTATTCTAATTGTATGCATGTTCTAATATTTTAAGTATATTTCATGTTATGATTTAAAAGTACATCAATTTATGGATTATTATACATAATTGAACAATGTGATTTTAATCCTAATTATATTTGAGATCATAACTATGTTTATATGATTAAAGTATAAGAGAAAAGATCTTTATTTGTATTCATGTATTTTTCTAAAGTTATTTTAAAAGATACATGAATGTATTTATTTAATTAAAATTCATTCTCTTGTTATTTTGATTTATTATGATAGATAATTCAATTTCTGATCTAACAAAAAAATTGAATTAATTTGGAGTTGTATTTTAAAAGTTATGATTTTTACAATTTTCTAGAATTTATCTGAATTTATTTAATTGCATTTTTATTTTAAATTAATTAAAACGAATTAAAAAGGGGTTTTATATTACCGCGTGCTGACATGGTGGAGCGAAGCCACCTGGCATCGCGTGAGCATGTGTCTATGTGACACGTGGACATGCGTGCGTACGTGTGTGCGTGTGTGCTTGTGTGCTTGTGTGCGTGTGTGCGTGACGTGTATGCATGACACGCATGTGTGTGTGTGCGTGAAACGTGTGCGGACATATAAATGGGTTAGGAGCATCCATAATCGGATTTAAGGTAACCACTTAAATACGTGTGATGTGGAGTTATTTAAGACGTCCGATCGCGTGATTTAATCACGCTCGTCGGATGTCACTTACTCAAGGGGTACGTGGTGGCATCTTATAACGCATCGATTCAAATAAATGGAATTTAATCGCAGTCGTCCATCAACCGAGTTATAACGGTCGAGATTTGAAGCGATCGGTGGACCTCCGATTGATTGCGATCGTTGGATGAAGATCCAACGGACGAATCAAATGATGCGTCTCTTCAAAGCGCATGACGTGGATGCATCCTAACGCTCCATTGCCGATTGGACAGATGCGACTTAATCGCACCGATTCACCAAACAATGCATCATCTCAGCCGTTGATCCCGATGGACCGTTGGATCCGACGGTTACGCCCAATTCTTCTATAAATCTGAATGTTCTTCACGATGGAAACTTACCCATAGATTTTCGAGTGAAATCGAACTATCTAGACACCACAATTCGAGAGTCTTTTGATTTCTTTACCTTCTTGACACGTTTCCGCATCCGAGGAGTGTTTGAAATCAGAAATTGATCGAGGGCGTAAGGAGAAATCACATCTTGAATTCCATCTTCGTCTTCAAAATCGCGGAATGAAAAGCCATGAATCCGGCGATTAATTGGATCATTTCGAGCGCGACTTTGGGTTAGATTGTGTGTTTTCATCTTAATATTTTGTTATTTAGCATTAGATTTAAGTTTTGAATCGTAGATTAAGTTTAATTTCAGTTTAATATTGGTTTTAAATTAATTTCGCGATCGAATTTTCATCCCAACTTCAAACTTCGATTACTCCGCGAATTCTAATCCAAATCACTCGATTTTTGATTTTGTGGATTCGCAATTGAGTTATCTTTCTTAATATTATAAATTGCCTAATTTCTAAGCTCAATTCATTGTCTGATTTGATCGAATTTCAAATATATCTATCAAATTTTCCTAATTCTCTGTGGATTCGACCCTTATACCCTTCAATTCGTGAATTAATCTTTAAATTGGTAAGTTTGGACTTTGTTTTGAGACGATATCGTGTGTATTTAATGACCGCACACATTCATTTTGTCAAAAGCCTTGCTAGGATCTCCTACGATGGCATGTGTAGCAATTGGAGATATTTGACTTATATGCTCCAACTTGAAGGGAAGTGCTTGTAGGCATTATCAAGCTTCCAACACATTTGGGCCAGCTATCTCTCTTTCTTGTCTATAAAAATCCCATGTAACCCTCCTATTCTCTTTAAGAACTCTATGGTTTTCCAATCTCATTGTCAACTATATATATAGTTAAAAAATCTTTTCTTGTGGAACGAGCTTGTTCTCCCTTTATTGAAGCACATCTATTTTTTGGAGCGTGGATGTAGCAATAATTATAGGCCATCAATTTTCATTATTTGGCTAAGGGGATCGTGCTTACACCTAATTTGCCAATCTAAGACATGGATCCTCATGTCCATGAGTGGGACTTGTGGCATTGTAGGAAGCACCAAATCTTCATTAAAATTTGTTGACATCCAAGATTTGTTGCATATCTTGATTCTCTTTCCTCTTCCAAGACATGACTACATTGAGACAATTGGATGCAAATTTGGTGACTGACAATCCTAGGGGATTTCTCTCCCCTTTTGACACGAGCCCCAACTCCACACAACAAGATTTTTAGATCTTCAAAAATAATTTTCACAAATTTTTAAAATTGAAAATTAGAATTTTTTTCACACGATTACGTGGCATCGTATATGTGTGGCAAGAAGTCAAAGCACCCAATCAGCGGACATGTAGTACCGTTAAGGGGAGTATTAGTCTAAAGCATTTTTTCTATTAACTTCTTAATGGGCCTCAATATTTAAGGCCCAAAATAATTTTTATTTATCCAAAGTGGGACTATTTAAATTTTCATGGGGACATGTGGTGTATTGTAGAGTGTTCGATCTAGAGGACAGAGTCCATGGATCTCTGACGCAGCGTTTTATGCGGTCGTTAAAACATACAAAGGTCAGTCAAAAAAATTTATAATTCCAAACTCACAATGACAAAGATATAAAATCAAGTAAAGTGTAAGTACCGGGTCGATCCACAGAGAACACGGTTGACTTTTATTATAGAGTTGACTTGGTCAAACTTAGGTTTAATTAGGGTTTTAAAGAAGTGAAAATGATATTTATGAATAGAAATGATATAAAATATACTAGATAGGGTATTTTAAGATTTTAGACCTCTGATTTGACATAGAAAAGTCAAAAGTCAAGGTCAAAGCATAGACTTTGACCAATAGTTGACTTTATGTAAAATCAGATAATTAAAAGAGCTCAAAAGATTACAAAAATTATACTCAGAAACTAGAGAGAATAGAATTTATTGATATAAAATTCATGATTTTTAGATAAGAATTGGATTTATTATGAATTATTGAAAATCAAAGATCAGAAAAATCTCGAAATGAACACTTCGGTGTAAATCTTCAAGTTGACTAATCAAATGATATCCAAATCATGAAATTGATATATAAATAGAAATCTAACAACCAGAGGATTTCAAAGAGACCAAAATTGTCAAATTCTAATTTATATTTTAAGAGTAATTGATCCCACAAGTCAACGCCCAAATTCAGATTGAAAATGAACAGTGGTTGGTGAAACGTTAAATTGAGGGGTCAAACAATCATGGAATTTTACGAATTTACTATCCACGGAATGCTGATAAAACAAGGAATCCAATGAAATAAAAATCAAGTAATTTGGACATAAGATCAAAGAGATATCCTTGTTTGAAAATTGATGAAAATCTATCACTAAAGTTAGGCGAAAATATAAATTTAACTACTTCTACACTCTAATTACCTTCCTAATTCTAATCTAAATTATATTAATTGCAAGAATAACAAACAAATCACACTACTAACCTAATTGATGGGATGATTTGGCTTCAATTCACATCGATTGAAGAGTATTCTTTGGTCATCTTCGACGTACGTTCGGCTTTCAAGGGGAGATTACGATCGTTTCTTGCAATCAATTCATGATTATCATGCTTCAATGGCTGCGGAATTCGAGTCTAGGAAGCACTTAAGACCTTCCTTCAAAATTACTTAATTTATTCACGATTCGATCAAAAGTTAAGTTTACAAGGGGAGAGAACATCTATTTATAGAGAATTTCACGCGAAATTGGTGGAATCGTGGCCCACGACGCGGATTTTACTCCGTGCGATTTCAGCCATCCGATCGCGCAAAATCGGTGGGATCGTGGCCCATGACACGGATTTCATTCCGTGTGATTTCAGCCGTCCGATAGCGTGAAATCAGTGGGATTATGGCCCATGACACGGATTCCACTCCGTGCGATTTCAGCCGTCCGATCTTCATCAAAGAATCCTCATGAAGCCACGTGTCTCTCGAAGATTAGCCGAGTGTGCGATTTAATCACTGCCGTCCGATATCACTGTTCACTCCATGTAGGCATCCACGTGGGCTCGCGTGGCCCCGCCACGTGTCCGCGTCGCGCCACGTCACCTCCGCGATTTAATGAAATAAATTCTGAAAAATCAAAAGAAAATCTAGAAAATTCTGAAAAATTAAGAAATTCATAACTTCATTTATATAAATCCTTTGTAACTCAAATTTTCTCCATTGGATTACAAATTTCTTCATTTTTAATTTCATGGCACCTAAAAATATAAATTTAAACAAGTAAATAGGGTGAACTCAAAATAATCTTAAATAATGCCTTAAAAATTCTATTTTATATCATCCCATCATTCTCTTCCTGAAATTAATTATTTTAATCATATACTAAAGTCAAAATAACTCAAGGAAAGTGATTAATTTCTAATCATTTAGCTTTGTAAAAGATTAAACATTCATAATGCACATAATTAACCCTAATTAATGCATAAATATGGACTTTAGTAGAAAGGCATACCAATGCATATAAAAATTATGATAACATGCATCATAATTACATAAAATAAGCATGAATACTAGTTAAATAAGATAAGAATTTAAGTTAAATATGCATGTTATCAATCTCCTTTTCTCTTGCTGCCACAAGGCACCATCATGTGCATTTTGTACTTATTAAAGGTGATCCAACAACTCAAATCTTACTTGTTATTTCTCTCTCCTCCCAATGAACCACAACATAAAATGTGGCACAATTTGGTGCATTTTGATTATTAAGTTGATGAAAATTAATGGCTCTGATCAAATCAAGCAATTTTTAAGGAATTTTTTACTACTAAAAATGTTCCAAATTGAAGTCATGGTATATCATGAGTCCAAAGGGGTTAGGATTTGATCTTTTATGGACATAATTTTCATTTTAACCTCTTTAAATCTATTAGGGTTACTTTAGATTTTGAGGTAGAAAAATTAGGCTTTTGAATGGTTTATTGTGTGCTTCTAGTATTGGCTAGCTAGGACAAAAGAGGGCACTAATTGATCATTTTTTGTGTATAAAATATCATTTCTAGTGATTTTCTTCTCTTTTGTATTCATTCCTTGTGTTGGATGTAAGATGCCAAGTTCGAGCAAAATTTGCAGTTTCTCGAATATGTGTTTTGATTAGAGAGTATAGCTAGAGTGTGCTTCCTCCTGAATCCTTAGATAAGAATCATTTTCCATCAATCCTTTTATTCTCCCTCTTTTTATCAACATTTTCATATTTTCAAAACCTAAATCACATTTCTACCATCAAATAAATCACATATTTTATAATTAACAAAAGGAGATTAGATGCGTTTGATCGGTTCATTTCATGCATATATTTTCTTCTTTTCATCGATCATCTCTGCTTTCTTAATCTAAAAATACCAAAAATTTTCATTGCTTTCAATATTTTAACTTTCTTCCCTATAGATTCAACCTTGACCTGCCTCTATTTTAAATTTCAAAACCAAATTCAAAAAGTTGAGTATAATTTTTGATATGTGAACTGTGCATTCAACAACTGTAATTTTATACATCTCAATTATCAAGCCTTAGATCCCAACTCCTCCATCGCTTATGTCCCAATGCACATGGGCCATACGAGACCTAGGATACTCAAACTTAGGCCACTCATCTTAAGACCACATCCTAAAGGAACTGAGAGGATATCTTCATTTAAATTGGTGCCTTTTAGCTTTCTTGTTTTAAAAAGAAGAAGTGCATAAAATCTAGGCCATCATCTCATGATGAGATCCTTTATCTAAGCCGTTCAATGGAGAGTAAATTTGATTATTTGATTAGAGTAAATTATGATCTTACCCATTTTCTTGTTGCTTTTTCCTCTCTCTTTCTCTTTTGGAGATGCTGCCTAAAGGATAAGGAGAGAAATCCAAGCCCAATTTTTACATGATCATGTTTGAAGTTTTGCATGGAAACGAAGCAAGCACATGTTGAAGATCCTTGAAGAATTACATGGAAAGGGTGTTAGAATAACTTCCAACATCCTACCTCAATTGAATCCCATGCATTATAGCTTGGATTTTGTTAAGAAATAAATTAACACCCTTGCTATCATATACGACTATTGGCAAAGTACTAAATATTGATCCTAAAAATTGGTTTCATAGCTAGAGGTCATGGTTTCAAATCCTAGGAACAACATGCTATTGTTGGGCCAATTTTAGTGGGCATGCTTGGTGCATAGTTTAGCAGCAACATGGTGGGGAAAGATGGTTGGCCTATCTTATACGATCTTGCCTTAATGAATGTCATGTGTCACAACTTTGAATTTGTAAAGAAATAAAGTATCACCCTTGATATCATATATAGCTTTTGGCATAGTGCTAATCACTTGATCTTTGCAAAGGATTGGGCTTCAAAAAGATTTATGTGAAATTTGGGTCTAGAAAATTGCAACAAAACTCCCCATTATTAGGTTATAATCATCATTTCAATATATTATATTTTTATTTTATTGACATCTTCCTTTTCTTTAAAAATTTTCACCCTTCAATTTTTCTCATTTCTTATCTTCTTTCTTTATTACTAGTTTCTAGTTTCTAGTTTTCCTCTTCTCTTTTCACCAATGTGCTTAAGTATTAAGTACTTCGATCATAATATTAAAAAATCCTAATGTATCACCCTTCCCATTGTCTATATTTTTTTAATATCTTTATCTACCCTAATACCTTTTCTCTTTACCTAAGTTTCTCAACTTGCGCAATTATGTGTTGGATTTTCCACGAGAAAAGTAGTCTTTGACAAAAACGAATCCTTGAGGTCATTGAAAACATGCGAAGACGTGTAAAAAATATATATTCAAAACTCACCAATTTAAAGTTATAATCATGAATTTAAGAGTATACTGGTGAATAAGGGTTGAATTCACGGAGAATTAAGGTAATTTTGATATATTTATTCAAATTTGATCAAATTTGATCAAATTGAGGTGAGAAATTAGAGAATTTGATAGATGTAGAAAGATAACTTAAAGAAAAATCCATAAAATAAAAAATCACTCAATTTGGATTAATATTCACGGAGAAATCAAAGAGCAAAAATTAGGTAAAATTTTCAAAGGCAAAGAGAGAGAAAACCAAAATTAAATCTAAATTAACCTAATCTACCATTCAAAAACAAAATCTGATGTTGTGAAAATAAAGATTAAAAGGAAAACATAAATTATAACCCAAGAAAGCGCTCGAAATGATCCAATTGATCGCCGGATCAAAGGTTTTTCATTCCGCGATTTTGAAGACGATCGTCAGCATTCATGAAGCAATTTATTCCTCTTCTCTCCCCGGAATCTCACTTTCAAATGCTCCTTGGACGCGGAAATTGATCTAAAAGATGAAGAAAGCAAGATATTCAAGAATTGAGATGTCTAAACAGTATGATTACTCAAAACACCCATGAATGCTTTACATCGTTGAAGAACATGTGTATTTAGAGGCTAAATTGGGTGTGGCCGTTGGATTTGGCTCTTCATCTTCAATCAATGGCTCAGATGAAATGCTTGGATTTGAATCGTTGTCATTAAGTCGTGTCCGTTTGATTGAAGATGGAGCACTAAGATTTTGCCACGTCGCATAGGAAGAAGAAGTGTCACTTAACGTCCGCAGTTTGACTTTCATTGAGCATTCAAGATGAGTTCACATGTCTGATAACATGCAATCTTAATATGAAAAAAAATTATTATTAATGCAAATTAAGGCATAAAACATTTCATTTTTATGCATGTTATCATACTTTGAGTGCATTTCTATCATTTCATACAATTCAAGTGATAATCTCAAAATGCACTATTTTACGGATAATTATGCATTTTTAAGAATAAATTTTAGATTATATTATTCCCATATAAATTTGAGATTATCATTAGGTTTTAATGTTAAATAACAGGAGAAAATATTTATATACACTCACTTATTTTCCTAAGTTTTGTTTTTCAAGTAGAAGTGAGTGTATTTTCAAAATGAAAATTAATTCTCTTGGTATTTAAATATTTTGACATTTGATAATGATAGATAATTGAATTTCTGATCCAATGAAAACAAATGGATTAATTTAGAGTGATATTTTGAAATTTATGAATTTTCTAATTTTTAGATATTTTTCGGATTTTTTAATGAATTTTTCTGAATTTCTAAGGATTTTCTGGAATTAAAAATCAAAATTTCTAATTAAAATCAAAATTTTTATAAGTGCACAAGTGACATGGCACAATTTGGAGCATTCGATCAATTGCGATCGACGACGTGGCAGCACGTGGAGCGTCAGATCGAGCGTTAAATTTAAACTGCCGATCGTCACTTAAGTGAAGGGGGTACGCGGTGCATTCTGATTGGACCACGATTCGTATTTCAAAATGTTTTAATCTCAGCCTTCATCAAAGGAGTTATACCGGCTGAGATTAAACGTATCCGATGGACTTCTATGGACACATGGAGACATCGCAGACGTTCAATGAAGATCGAACGACACTTGTTACGTGACGATTCAACTTCACGTGACCACGTGGCTTCATCTCGGCAGTCCATCTCCGATCCAACGGCCACGACTTAATCGTAACAATTTGCATCTGCACTTTTCATCAGAGCTGTTGATCGAAGATGAAACACCCGATCTAACTGTTATTCCCAAAATCACTATAAATTGAGATGTTCTTCGACATTTTCATGTATTCTTGGATGATTTCGCTCAATTAATCTATCTAAATACCTCCATCCTTGAATCTCTTGCTTACAATCACTTCTAGACTCATTTCCGCATCCACGGAGTGATTGAAAGTAAGATTTCGTTGATCGATTAGGGAGAATTCGCCTCTTGAACACCGACGATCATTTTTGAAGTCGCGGAATGAAAAGCCTTGAATCCGGCAATTAATTGGATCATTTTGATCGCTATATTGGGTTAGATTACGTGTTTTCCTTCTAATCTTTCGTCATGTATCATCAATTTATAAGTTAGGATTATTAATTTAGTTAATTTAGTCTTTAATTTTGGATTCATCTTAAACTTGTGTTCGGAAATTTTCCTCTCATTCGCTCATCGATTTCTACGCGAATACTGATCCAAATCGAGTGATTTTTAATTATGTGGATTCGTCTTTGAGTTATCTTTCCAAATCTATAATTTTCTCTAATTTCTCACCTCAATTCATCGTCCGATTTGATCGAATCTCAAAAGATCTCTCAAAAATCCCTTATTTCTCTGTGGATTTGACCCTTATTTACCAATATACTAATTCAATTGGTGATTAAATCATAAAATTGGTGAGTTTGGCTTTATTTTTTATATGAATCAGTGTGTAGCTGACAACTGCATCGATTCGTTCCGTCAATGTCCAAGGGAGTCCATCAAGAGCTTTTAATCTCGACCGTTATAACTCCCTAGATGAGTGGCTAAGATTAATTTATTTTAAAATGAATCATTTCCTCATCAGATGCAATCACGTACCCTCTCGAGTAAGTGAAAATTGATTATCGCGATTAAATAGTACAATCATCCGCTCGAGATTGTGCCACATCACCTGCAAATAAAAACAGAAACAAATAATCCCACATGACAAAAATAAGAGTGAATTGACTGGTGTATAATGTGCGAGTGATTAGTGAGTTATCGATAATCCTGAAAAGGGTGTTTAATCTCACTAATCACACACTCACACACATACGCGCACACGTGCGCATACGTGCACACGCGCGCACACGCATGCACACACGCACACCTGCGCATACGTGCACACACGTGCACACGCACGCACACGCACATGCATACAAGTGTGCCATGTGGCATGTACATACGCCTCCATGTGGTGACATGTTTTCACCCTAACACGTCAGCTGCCATGTTGATGTGATTTTTCATCTGATTTTTTTATTCTTTTTAATTCAAGATAAATCCAAATAAATTGAAAATAATTCGTAAAAAATAAAAAAAATTCTAGAAAAATCCCTAAAAATTAGAAAATTCATATCTTTCAAAATATAATTGTAAATTTGTCTTGTTTGATCAGAAATTAAATAATCTATCATTCTAAAAATCTAAATTTAAGAAATAAAAAGAGAATAAAGTTTTATTTAAAAAATATACTCATTTATTTTAGTTAAATCAAATAAAATGAGTGTATAAGAAGTATTCTTTCTTATTATTTAACATTCAGACCTAATTATATTCTCAAATATAGATGAGAATAATCTAATCTTTAAATATTTCTCTCAATTATCCATGATTATCCCTAAAATAGTGCATTTTTGAGATTATAACTTAAATTTTCATAGAATGATAGATATACACTCAAAACATGATAACATGCATAAGAATGGAATATTTTATGCCTTAATTTGCATTAATAATCATATAATTTTATGGGTAAATTGCATGTTATCAGTCTTCCCCAATTTATTCATGGCCCAACTTTTGGGGCGCCACATACCTACTCTCATAGGATGTTCATCGTCACCGCCACAAAATTAAAAAGTTTTTTCTATCTCATAATCACTCGTCTAGATATTGTGTTTACTATGAGCTTTATCAAACAATTTTGGCATGAGCTGCAACAAGTTCATTATTTTAGCCACCTCAAGAAAGCTCTACGGCAAGGACTTCTTTACAAATGACAAGGACATCTCTAAGGTGCGACCTAGTAAGACTCTAGCTATGCAAGTGATAAGGGGGATTACATATCCACTTCTTTATATTGCCCATTTATTAAAAGAAACCTTGTCAAATTGTTTGAATGAAAAGAAAAATGGAGTATCTTGCTCAAGAATTCAAGTTGGGGTTTCCATAGGAAAAATATTAATAGCTGCATCCATGAATCAAATCCCATTTTTAGGCATTAATCACTAGTTCAAATAACATAAATATCCCTCTCTTAGTGACTAAATATGTTCTAAAAATGATTTTAGTTTACATGCTATTTTTACATTAATTTACATGATTATTAATGCAATTAAAGGCATTAATCATTCTAATTATATGCATGTTATCATATTTTAAGCATATTTCTATCATTTTGTATTAATTTATGTTATGATCTTAAAATACACTAATTTGTGGATTATTATAAATAATTAAACATTATAATATTTAATCCTAATTATAAGTGAGATCATAAACATGTTTTAATGATGAAAATATAAGAGAAAATACCTTTATTAACATTTATGTATTTTTATAAAGTTATTTTATAAAGTACATAAATCTATTAAATTAATTATAATTTATTCTCTTACTATTTAAATAATTTGACTTCTTATAATGATAGATTATTCAATTTCTGATCCAACAAAACAAATTTGAATTAATTTGGAGTTATATTTTGAAAGTTATGATTTTTACAATTTATAAGAATTTTCTGGAATTTTTCCTGAATTTATATGAATTTATTTCGAATTTTTATAATATAAAATAATTTTAAAAAAAGTGCAAAAAATTGGGTTAATTTACGCGCGGGCCCACATGGATGCGACGTGGCACGCAAGGCCACGTGGCTCTGCCACGTGGACGCGCGCGCTTGCCTGTGTGGCGCGGATGTGACACATGGACGCGTATTTATATTTACTATATATATTATTTTATAATATATAGAGGTCTTCCGATTATCGAAAGACAAATTATTAACCTAACTAAACCGGCGTACTTTATATACCCGATTGATTCCCGTTATTTTCTCCTTGTGGGACTAAAATCCCATCGAATTAATGTTTGCAAGCGACGTGGCAGCCTCTCGTGCGTTGGATCGACATCGCGATGAATAAAGTGCGTCGATGCAGTGGACACGAGGTCCACCCGATCTCCAAATAGCGCACGTGCCTTAATATTCACTTAAGTGAATAAATCGCAGCCGTCGATCACATCCGTTATAACAGCTGAGCTTAATCGACGCGGATGGACCTCGGATCAATCTTAACCGCACGATCAAGATCCAACGTCGATTAAGTGAAGTGCCGTTTCGATCAAACGACATGCGATCTGAGCCGTCCATCGCGAAACATCCTTTCATCCAACGGCCACGCTTCATTTCAACCTCTTTAAAAACGAATTCTTCGCGACGGAAAAATGCGCTCGTGGAGTGTCTTCAAATTCATCTCGTGTACTCAACCATTTCACGCACTTTTTGATTCTTTGTGTTCGTAACTCATTTCCGCTTCATTTCAATGCTTGAAATCCAAATTTGATTGAGAGAGGAAGGAGAATTCCCATCTTGAACGCCACTTTCGTCTTCGAAAATTCGGAATGAAAAGCCTTGCATCCTGCGATTAATTGGATCATTTCGAAGGCTAATTTGGGTTAGATTGTGTGATTTCATCTTAATCTTTCATCATTGAGTGTTAATTTTACTTTTAGCATTGTAGATTAAGTTTAATTTCATCTTAATTTTGGTTTTTAATCGTTTTACGAAACGAAAATTTCTACTAAACTTCAAACTTCGATTACTCTTCGAATTCTCATCCAAATCATCTGATTTTTGATTCTGTGGATTCGAAATTGAGTTATCTTTCTTAATATCATAAATTCCTTAATTTCTAACCTAATTTCATCATCCGATTTGACCAAATTTTAAAGATATCTCTCAAATTTCCCTGATTCTCCGTGGATTTGACCCTTAATTACTATTATACTAATTAATTAAATTGATTAATCATAAATTGGTAAGTTTAGGAAATTGTTTTGACACTAAGTCGTGTGCATTCAATGACCATACGATTTAGTCTCGTTAGGGTGCAACCCTATTCTTAGGGCAGCCCACCTCCTTAGAAAGTGATAACATTACACCTCTTAGAGAGTGATCACCCTACGTCCTTAGGAGGTAGTTCTAGGCACCACCTCTTTAGGAGGGAACCTTCCACCTCCCTAGGACATGGTTATGGATGTCACCTATTGATTGAATATGTACTATTCATTAGGTGGTTCTTCACCATTAGATGAAAGGAAACCTCTTACCCTATCATTTAAAAGATGATTTTCTACTACTCTGGTTTTTTTTTGCTATCTCTTAGCATCACGTTACCATTAAAAGGGGAAGGACCAAGGCCCATTCTTGCGCATTTCTTGATGTGCAAGGTTGTTCTAGAGAGGAGATCAAGTGATAGTTCAAGATCTTGGCAGATCAAATAATCTAGACATCAAAGACAAGGTTTGTGTGAGTTTTAGATCAAGAACATCCTTGTAATCCCTCCATGGTAGTATAAAACTCTTATCTATAGTTAGTAAAATGATATTTCATTAAACTTTCTTTCTTTCTCACCATCACTTGTCTCATCTATTCCACTTCTCTTTATTATTATCTATTATGTCTTCTCTTTCCCTTCAATATCCCTATCCATTTTTACACACACTAATGCATGCACGCACACACATATCTGTACATATATATACCAATATATTAATTACCATACGATCATTTTTCATAATCTCCATCACAAATTCATAATCTAAAAATCTCATATTTCATCTTACCATAGCTAGTAGTATCTTTTCTCTCTACTATAGTCAATTATTCTCATTTACTTAGGCTACTGGAAGATCAATCCTTAACCACTATACTAAGTGAGGAATTTAATTTTTTTGGATAAATTAAATTCACTACAACGACTAATTCCAACCGTAAAATTGAGTTCATAATTATTGTATTATGGCAATGACTGCTTATAAAATCATGTGGATATAGTCTCTACAAGAGCTACTTATGTGTATCTACTCCTCTCCCAATGTATTGGAAAAATATATTTGTATTGTGCTTATTATGGAATTAAGAGGCTATCTTCACCACAAAAGCTCAAGTTTTTCACAGGAAAAAACATATTCAGATGGATTGTGACAATGTTTGAGAGAAGGCGCTTAAATGCCTCATAACTACACTGCACATCATGTCCTTTGAGTAGCTTTTAGATATTTTCACCTATATACCAAGGGAATTTTTTCATGGCAATCTTTTTATCCAGTTGGGCATGTTTGAAATCTATGCTCTAGCTTAAGGGGGAATGTGAGGAGGCCTGTAGGACTGATGGGCCTATTTACACCTAGTATGTATCCCCATGTTCTATGGCCGTCTCTTCCTCTATATTAGGAATGGAGGCTCTCCTTTGTTATTTGAAATTTTTTCTTCTTGAGTTTCATACACGTGCACGCAAGGAGACATAACTCAATCGACATGAAAATATATGGCTTAGATATTATATATATAGATGAATTAGCCATGTAGATCATATTTATATAATAAATATGATCTACATTATTCATTCTATTTAGATATGCATGATCTATATCTATATCTACATGTATGAGAATGATATACATCACATCATGTATACATAGAAATTCTTTATCATATGCACAATATGTGCTTCCTTGAAGTGCCTTTTCTTTTCTTTGGAAGAGGGATTGTCACCAAGTAAAGGGCATGGTTAAATTGTAATACCATTTCAAATCCTTTGACTTTGAATGATGTGTATCATAAAGATAATGGAAATGGTGGTGGTCATGAAGATGATCATAGAGAACTAAATAAGGTTAGCACTTACAGAGATATTCTTAAAGAATGGCTATAAATGATCAAAGTTTTCACAATGATACATTTTGTATGCTCTCCCATTACTATTCTAGAATGTGGATGATGCGCAAATTATTTGTTTGACAAAAACTTGTGATTTATTGATTTAATCAATAGAGTTGGACTTGACTGTCGTTATCCAAACTTGTAGATTTCATTTCATTGAAATATCATTTTAAGACTATGAATATCAATATATCTCTATTTCTAGAGGACCCAACATTTGGTTTAAGTTTTGAAAGTTAGGATGAAGCTATGACAAAGTCTTGTCTGATGGTAGGCTTATGTTTTCAAACCAATGGGGTTGAAATTGAGAATGCAGACCTCTAGCTCTAAGAGACTAAAAACAAAATTACTAAAGGGTTTGAAGGCGGCACTATGAACTAGGGATGTGGTAGTAGATTTGCACACCAAGGTCTATCAAGTGTTCAACATATATGCTTAGTGATGCCCAACATTGAGGCATTGGGACTCGGGTAGAGCTTCGCATGAACACAAAATCATGAAAGAAAAAATTGTGAGATGCAAAGGGAGTGCTCGTGTTGAATGTTACGGACGACAATGAATGTTGAAGAACAGCGAAGAACAATGTAAAACATACCTCAAAAGGAAACGATTATTCCTAAAATCCCAAGAAAAAGAGTAGTTGGCAGGACGTAGTGGAGAGCTATATTTGAACCCTACTACTAGACAATAGGTGGAGCATACTTGTTGGGCCAAAGTAAAAGTATCCCAATCATTTACATTATAATTCACAAGTTTCTACACATGCTCCTACCCTAATTGAAATGTTTAGTCCCTTAATTAGCTTAATTGAGATGTATAATCACTGAATTGAGAGTACCGACAACTTACGATGAATCAATTTTGCATGGGAACTAAAACTTAACGAAAACTCGGTACATGAAAGTGTGAATGATCTACGACTACGCCTTATTCCATGACGTACGTCGGTCATTGGACCTCAAAGGAGACGACGAATCATTAGTCTGATCGATTGATGAACAGAAATTTAACAAGAAATTATAAAAGTAGATGGATTGCACTTTAAAATAACTCTTCTAAAAGGCAAGAAAAAATAACTGAACTCTTAAAAGTCAAGACTCACTGCATGAACTCATGAAGAATAAAAAATAGGGCTTTACTTTGATGGAAATTAGAACTTGAATGTCAGAAGGAAGCAAGGAGTTTTTAGTCATGTAAATTTCCAAACGAGAAATTTCCAAGTATAAAATAAGTTTAAATTTAAACTTTTAATTTAAAAAATAGTTGATTTCCATGGATTTGAATCGGGTCCTCATTTAATTCGCTGAACCCTAGGCAGAGGAGTGGCCGCAGGTTTCTCGATTTCTGCAACGGAAGCCGGCAGCCCGACAGTGGGGTTCACGGAGAGAGAAAGGCCCCCGGCTTCCTAGTTCAGGCATCAGTGTTTCTCTCTCTAACATCCAATGATCCAAACCCTCCTATCGTCGGTCTAGATATTAGATATAGAGCTTCTGCGCTGAAAGTTCAGGAGATGGTCCAGTCCTGAAAACGATTACTGCGATCTCCATTGAGACTCAGATTGATAACATGTATTTATTGGTAGAGATAGCGAGTGGGGACATTTTTATCAGTTCTTGCAGGTGATTTCGGCTGGAAAGGCTAAAAATCAACGGACACCAGAAATCAGAACACGAGAGGATTTCCAGCGATTGAATAAATTCACCAATGAGCCCGCAGATTCACGAGCGACGGGACGACCATTTCTTTACTCTGCCATCCGATCCAGATCCGGGAAAAAAATAATCTGCCAGTGTTTTCTCTAGTCCTGCCTGGAAGTGGATTGCCTTTTTCTTGCTCTGATTTTCGTCTTCTGAATATTCTGCAGAAGCTATTAGAATCTCGATAATTTTGCTCTTTGCAAAATCTAAAGCAGCGTGTCTCTCTCCAACGCCAAATTTTATCGATCGGCTCTCTCCCTCTCTGTCTGTCGCTCTCTGTCTCTCTCTCCCTGATAGTTTTTAGTCCCCAGATAAGAGCTTCTTATTGTAGCCGCAATTATATCCCCATTTAATGCAGCAAGCAGCGTGGGGCGTCTCTGTCACGCAGAACCACCATTTCTCGCAGCGTCGGCGTCATCTCTCACTCTAGTTTCTCTCACTACCCTTTCGACCTATCCGTTAATCCAACAAATCCCGCTTTTTCTCTCCCGGATGAGGAATGCGAAATCTTGGTCGGCGACATGATACTGTTTCTTCAACCCTACTCCTCTCCGAAATCTTCAACCTGGGTAAAGATCGCGGATATTTGAAGAGAGAGAAAGAAGCCTTCTCCGACAGTCTCTCCCTTGCTCTCTCTTGAATCCCCGAAACCATGATAGCCGTGCTCCAGTCTCCGGAATCCTCCTCTTGCGTCTCAGTTCCTGATAATGATTCCAGTGGGGGACGAGCCGAGAGAAAGGATCTTCAAAGAGGAGGAAGAAGAAGGGAAGTGAAGAGAGAGGAAGAGGTCCAACTTTCTCTCTCTTCAGCGCTGGCGGCCGTGTTGAAGAAGTCCCTGGTCGGCTGCAGGACGGAGGACGAAGACGAGCTCCGTGCGATGGAGATCGGATGGCCCACGAACGTTCAACACGTCGCCCACGTCACCTTCGATCGTTTCCATGGATTTCTCGGGCTTCCAGTTGAGTTCGAACTCGATATCCCTCCGAAGCCCCCAAGCGCGAGGTATTATCATTTATGAGCAAAACTTTTAACCTTCTTCAATAAATCTAATTAGAAATTAGATTTTTTTAAAATTAGGATTGTTTGAATTACAGTGCTAGTGTCTTTGGAGTGTCGACGGAATCAATGCAGTGTTCATACGACAAGAGAGGCAACAGCGTCCCCACTATACTCTTGCTTCTGCAGAGGCGGCTCTATGAGCAGGGTGGTCTTCAGGTAAAGATCTAGGGTTGACTTTTTGGTTCCCTTCTGGTCAATCGTCCAAATCTTGAATTGTTAAATGATGACGAACTATATTCAGGCCGAGGGCATATTCAGGATCAATGCGGAGAATGGTCAGGAAGAACAAGTGAGGGATCAACTGAACAGAGGAATTGTTACAGACGATGTTGATGTTCATTGTCTGGCCGGCCTAATCAAGGTATGAAGTTGCACTTTAAATATTTTTAGCGATATGAATTTCATGCTTAGGCGGCTAAACAGGCATGGTTTAGAGAGCTACCAAGAGGGGTTTTGGATTCTCTTGCACCAGAGCAAGTGATGCAATGCCAGACTGAAGAAGAATGCACCGAGCTTGTGAAGCAGCTGCCCCCGGTAGAGGCTGCTCTCTTCAACTGGGCCATCAACCTCATGGCTGATGTTGTCGCTGTCGAGCCTCAAAACAAAATGAATGCTCGAAACATCGCTGTGGTTTTCGCTCCCAACATGACCCAAGTAATCCACTCCCACTTAGCAAATTACACCGGCTGTTTCAATTTTTCTAAATTTTAACGATGGATTCTATATATCATACAGATGGATGATCCGCTGAGCGCGCTTGTCTACGCTGTCCAAGTGATGAACGTCCTCAAGACCTTGATCTTAATGACCCTCAAGGATCGAGAGCAGGTGGCCGTCTTGGCTTCATCTTCGTCTTGCCATGATCCCTCTGACAATGGCGGTGAATCATCATCCGACAAGCTTACTCTCAAGGGCTGCGAAAACTTGCCGGTCGAGTTAGTGGAAGGCCCAAACAGGTCAAGTGGCCGAGAGGGAAAGACCCGAAAAACCAGCAAACAGCCAAGGAAGCAAATGAAGAACAAGCCTAGGGGGATTACTCTGGTCAGCAGTATCAATTCAAGGATGGAGAGAGTGGAAGCCTGGCGTTGACTGTTCTTGCTTTTTAGTCAATGCAGTCCTGTATGGTTGACTTGCGTTTGACTTTGTGTTCGTTGTTGTGCACTACATTGAAAATCCAAAGGCCCTACAGTAGAAGAACAGATGTAGTTATTGCGTATTCATATCAGAACAAGCCACGTCATCAGATAACCGGTGGCACCAGCTAACTGCCATCCCCTTCTGTTCCTCGTGACCGTCCGATTAAGGATCCACGGCTGGATCTCACCGGTACGTGGCTCACATCTGAACGGCTGAATCGATCAAACGGCCAATATTTGGTCATGGGGTGTCAGATGTCATCACTTTACCTAGCTTCCCTTAAAGAACCGACGTGTTATCTCTAGAACATGCCACGTCATTTTACATTCTGAATATGCCATGAATATGCCACGTCATGGACAGCCTATCCTCGACAGAGAGAGAAAAAAGGATGGGGGGTATAAGTAGGGGGTTAATGCGTTAGGAGAAGATGTGGCCGGGGACGTCGCCCACACACGGCGGGAGTTCCCTCGTCCAACCGCCGCGCTCGATCGCCCCATGTTCTTCGTCATCCGGCCGGTCAGGTCGATCATCCTCCGCTAATATGACAGCTCTCGCCAATCTCGGATCGCTCTTCGGAAATCCTCCTACATGGAAGGAAATTACGGTGGAAGGATCCGCCGTGACGCAGATCTTTGGCGAACTGCATTTCCAGGAAGATCAAGATCGGGTGCCAGAGATTTCCCCCGATTGGAATTCCGAATCTCTGCAACTCTGCACCGAAGGCCTAGGATTCGAGAGCTCTGACTCAACGGAAATTTTCAGAGGCATTTCGGGAGAGACGACGCGCCGGCGATCTACCTGCTGCAGTCGTCGACAGGAGAGGCCGAACGTGGAGTTTCCGCCCCCAATCTCCAGCATAGGCGGCGGGAAGCCACGTGTACGGTTCAGATCTTTCCGGCGGGACGGGAGATTCGTGCTGAAGGAGTTCCGGTTGCCTTCCCAGGAGTTCTTGCGAGCTTTTCGCAAGGACGGACGCCTCACGCTTCACTTCGTCCATCCTGGAGACGAGAGGCGAGATCGGGATGCGGAGAAGATCGAGGGAGCAGGTTCCGCCGTGGAAAAGATCGATTGACTTGAAAAGATTTGATTCCGCTTCTGAAAAAACTAGAGAGCGATGTCGAATCTCCTGCTGCTGTAATTATGATGGCGTAATCATATCTTTCTCCGGCAGTTTTCTCCGAGAATTTTCTCGAATCTTTCCTCGAGAATAATGAATACTCGGGAAGTTACAGGAAGCGGTTAGGTCGCCAATGGCTAGAAATATTTCACGATCCATCTCTTCTTCAAACGCGCGGAGACCGGATTTGAATGAAAAATTTTGAATAATTTGTCCAATCACGAATTTAATCCGATTTATAAGGTCTTGTACATATATACAAAAATTTCAGGTGTTAAAAGTTAATAGGAATTGAAATTTCCCTTAGCAAGCACTCAAGTAGATAGCGAACCTCCATAATCCACATGGCCAATCGATTGAGAGTGATTGATCTGATCATTGATCACTGATCATCTATCAGATTAATGATCATCACTCTAAAATCTGACCGAAATTTGAGATAAATATAAAAAGGATAAAAAATTTAAAAAATGACAAATATACCCCACGATGTCATTTTAAGGGAGTGATCGCTGATGGACCGCAGAATCAATCACTCCCTTGATCGATGAGCTCGCTTTGATCTCTGATCGATTAGATTGACACGTTCGATCACGATAATCCTATCCAATCGAGTCAATCCGATCACTGATCGCTAGAATTATGAGGTCTTGTACGTATATTTGAAATTTTCTGGTCTAAAATGCCACGTTCGTCATCACAAGAAATAAATCGCTGGATTTAAATTAAGGAATTTGAATTTTATACGTCTGACAACAAATTTTATTTTATTTATAGGGCCTTGTACGTGTATTTCAACAATTTCAGGCTATAATAGGTTAATTTGGAGTATAATGTCGTTTGAAAACCAGATAATGGACTGCAAAACCAGGGAGAACTCAATATATAATTTCTAATTCAATCGATGTGGTGACTAAATGTAGGGCCTTTGGCATATATTTCAAACTTTTGAGGTTCTAAACGTTAATTTAGTCTGAAATTTCAGTTAAAAATCAGTTGGTGAACCGTATTACCGCCACTTCTTGTGTTCCTCAACATGCTCCGACTTCTCGCCTCTCCTGCTCCCTCTCCCGCGCTCAAATCCTCCGATCATTCCCGACGCCTTCCCTTCCCTTCAATTCCATCAAGTTCGCGGCACGTTTTTCCATCCAGATCATCCTCAGACATCTGCAAATCGACAACTTCTCTCGTTATCTCGTTCACCAAGCGGATACCTTATCGCGCTTTTCAGGAACACCGATTTGCCAATCCTGATCATAATTCTGCTTTTCCGCTTCAGAAAATCGCTCCATATGTGCAATCCGAATGGAATCTCGTACTCTTGGGATGGATCTGCAGCGGTATCTCCGTTATCTGTCTTTCTAAAATCGTTCCTGCGATTGGATATTTCTCATCTAATATTAGCCAGTGCGGATCTGAGAAATTTCTGGTTGAGGTTTTGAAGATGGCGAGCTTGTTTCTGGTCCGATCCGCGTCGTGCTACTTCCAGCAGGTTTTCCTCTGGGAGGCGGCGTTGAAGGCGGCATATAGGATCAGAGTAGACGTCTTCTGCAAGTTGTTGCGCAGAGATCTTCATTTCTTTGAAGGTAGAGGAGGAGTTTCTTCGGGAGAGATTTCGCACCGGATCACAGCTGAAGCTAAGGATGTGGCTGATACTGTGTTTGCTGTGTTAAATGTTAGAAATTATCCGCGGACAAGATGGTTTGCTCGAGATAGTTATTAATTATTCCGTGTCTTATAACCATGCTTAGAGAATCTTTTATACTGATTGTCCATTATTTTGCGACTTTTTTAGTCACGCTTAGCGAATTTCTTATACTTATCGTCCATTATTTTTGTCTTATGCTTAGAAAGTCTTTTATTGTCCGTTGCCTTTTGTTTCTTTTAGGGACTCTTTTATTGTGATCTTCCCTTATTTTTATGTCTTTTAGTTGTGCTTTGGGAATCTGTTATTTGTCTGTTATTCCGTAGTCATGCTAGCATATTTTGGATCAAATAACTGATCCTTCATTTTGGTTGAATCGGTTTTAACCTCTTTCTCTAATGAAATTTTCTTCAAACGCAGACAAGTTTACCTAATGCTCTCCAGCTTGTCGTTATGGCAACGCAGATGGTCATGATCAGTCCAGTTCTTTCCATCATTTCAGCCTTGGTAAATAAAGATACATAGAATTCATCTTCTAATAGATAGTTTTGAACTTGCATTTTTAATGGACGAACTAGGTCATACCTTTAATGTGCACTGTTGTTGCTCTTCTCGGCGAGAGGATTAGGAATATTTCTCAGGAGGCACATTCTAGTTCTGCGAGGCTCTCAGCTTATATAAATGAGGTCATCCATAATCTCATCATGCATAATTTCATCATACCTTGAATAAATTTCATCAACTCTTCAGGTCCTTCAATCGATGCTAGTGGTGAAAGCCAACAATGCAGAATTGAGAGAAAGCTACAGATTTGAGAAGCTTGCTCTCGATGATCTGACTAGACTATTGAAGAAGAGACAGGCGAAGGTTCTTGTTCCAGAGGTTGTGAAGGTTATGCATATCGGTGGAATTCTGCTTCTTTGTTCTGCAGCTGCGCTGACTTTGAGTGGGCTTTTTGATTCAAATCGAATGACGTCATTTGTAGTCTCGTTGGCTCTTTTGGTCGATCCCATTGAGGTAAATATAATTCAGCATACTAATTTTCAGAATTAGTGACAAATTAATAATGGCCGAGGCATTCACATGAAATTAGCCGGTCAGTGGTCCAAGGCACATTTGATCCCATTCTCAAGGGATATGCTGGATAAACCCAAAGGGCAATGGAATGATTTGTCATCTATAATTCAAAGCCTTCACTTTTCTTTTTAGTGATTTAAAGGTGTGCCTTCAGGGTGTTGGAAAAACATTCAATGAGGTAAAGCAAGGAGAGCCTGCGATAGAACGGCTGTTTGCTTTAACAAACTTCTTCCCTCAGGTACTCTTGAAAGAAAAAATCTAATTTCCATTTTTTACTAAAAAAATATTCCTAAATAGTGTTCCTAAAAGTCATTAGGTGTAGATACGCCATGTTTATTTCTTTACCTTTTTCTATTAAAGTGTAACAAGTATTATGTTACTAAACCAGCCTACTCAAGTCGGGTCAATTTCAAAAGCACCCTTTAAGATTTACTAGATTGAGGAAATATAGGGCTCTCTCTCTATTTATATATGTCTCTTTCCATAGATTTCAATTGAATTATTTTAAATTTTAAATTTTTTCTTGATTGAAAGGTAATTGAGAGGCCCAATGCACTGGACAAAAAGTCTGTCAAGGGGGACGTAAAATTCTGTGATGTTACTTTCAGATATGAAGAGAATGCTCCCCTTGTTCTTGATAAATTAAATCTTCACATCAGACACGGGGAGACTGTTGCATTTATTGGGCCATCAGGAGGGGGGAAGACAACGATCACTAAGCTCTTGCTTCGACTCTATGATCCTCAATCAGGTTTCAATATTTGGAAATTACTGTATAAAATTACTTTATTGTATTCTGAGATAAAAATTTTACTTTTAACAGGTAAAATTCTCCTGGATGGAGAAGACATTAGAGATATTCAGCTGGCGACCCTTAGAAGGCACATTGCATTAGTTTCTCAGGATGGGGTAGGGGTCCACTAGTTTTTTAATTATTGGATATTTTTTAAGTTTTAGTTATAATAATTATTTTTCGTTTTATTATATACGTTTAGGGTTTGTTTTCGGGGACCATTGCAGAGAATATTGGGTACAGAGATTTGACGGGAAGTATAAAAATGGAAGCAGTTGAGAGTGCTGCCAGAGCAGCCAATGCTGTAGAATTCATCGAGAAGCTGCCTGATGGGTATGATACGGATCTTGGGTCAGCGAGGTTCTGTTCTTAGTGGAGGTCAACGGCAAAGGTGATTCCTCTTCTTCTAGTTCCGTCCAGTTAATCCTCTGCTTCTTTGATTTGCACCTTTCCTGCATACTCTCTCTTTATTATTAGTTCTTTCTCTGTCTCCTCACATATGAGATTCATTAACCCAAATATATTATCTCTCTCTCTCTCTCTCTCTCTCTCTGCTGGTCTCTTTCTCTCTCTCTTTCTCAGACACTGCTCTCGCTCTCTAGGTTTCAGGGGCTGTTTTTTCCCAAAAAATTTAGAGAATTATCTCTCCACTTGTCTCTCTTTCTTGTCTTCATATTGGGAATATCATTCTAACTCTACCCTACGCACTCAGGTTAGCCATTGCAAGAGCGTTGTACCAAGAATCAAAAATTCTAATTCTAGATGAGGCAACCTCAGCATTGGACAAGAAAAATGAGATGCTAGTGAGACAGGCCGTGGCATTGTTGACCAAGAATCATACTGTAAGTCAATTCTAAAAAATGAATACATCTATTTTTAATATATTAAAGTCTAAAATCCCATTTTAATGTATTTTTAATCAGTAGTTACTATCATCATTTCTCATCAGCTTAAGGTTTCAACTAGGTGATGGTGATTGCTCACCGCCTGGAGACTGTCTTAATGGCTGATCGAATACTCAAGTTGGATGGGGGTAAACTGGAAGAAGTAGAAAGGTCAGCATTTCTAACTTGGGAAGGTCAAAGTGAGGTATCAGCTGCCACTCAGCTCACCAGCTGATGGCCAATAAGCCAAGTAGAAACGCAAACTTTGGAGATTAGTTCCTCGATAACGATTTTTCTATATATATTTTAGTTTTTTGATGACATCTGACCTCTTTGTTTCTAAGAAGTATAGCAAAGTAGAAACAAGAGAGAAAAGGCTGTTGTAAGATTATAGTGCAAAAGTTTAATTTTTTCATGATATTTTTACCATTGCACAAGTGATTTTTACGTTTGGAACAAGCACATTCCAAAGGCTAGTTCACTAGATAGTTGTGTGAATTGGGACAACATATGCAACTATTACAAAGTACTAGGTATTGTAGCAACTGATTCTACTTTTAACACTTCCCATATAGATAGAGAGTAGATGTCAAATATTCATTGTTTGATGCAGATACTACCATGGAACGTTCCACTCAAGCACTCTTGGTTTCTTGAGTATGTGAAATATAGTCTTTCTGTAAATCCCTCAAGCATCTTATCACAATCACGCTGACCATCTAACAATATATTATCAGGATGTTTGTGATGAAGATAGGTAAACACATGCTCATTGGTACAAGTACTTTGAATCCAAGTTCATCACGCAGGGAACATATTCTCATTATCTCAGGTAAAGTATGCTAACATGGTAAGGCACATTTTTTTTTCATGCATAGCCATGCAACAATGTTTCAATTGATGTAACAAGTGTTGCAGGTAGAAGTAGATTTTTTTTCATCAGCATATCTTGAATCAAAGTAGCCTTTGCACTCTGACAATGCGCTTGCCTTGGCTCGTGCATGAATTTTCTCAGGAAACCACCTGCCTAGATAATTGTGGAGATGAGAAGTAGATCAACTTTTTTTTATCAATTTCTTGAACTAGCTGGAAATATTAGAGGGATAAACTTGTTAATATTGTAAAAAAATTGAGCATGGAGGTGATTTGAGGGATAGTAGGGTGCATCCCTTTGGCTAGTCTCATTCAACTTATCAAGAAAATATTTGTCTATAGATAACCTCTCATGTCCATGACAGTAGAAAATACGAACGCATGAAATGAATGTGGAAGGATAAATTGGTTTGCTCGATACCAGCTTGGCTGACGATTATGAGGAGAATTGTCACTGACATGAGTTCTTTGTGTTGGGATTTGTGGCAACCGAAAAAATCCAAAATGTTTAGCAAAGATGAATCTTATATTACTGTGGTCATGTGGTAGGAAATAAAACCAAAATGAATCGATAAAACAAAAAAAAAGTTATTACAATTGCCTTGTGCATAATCAATTCAACAATTTTTGATTTCCATGAATGCGATTTTGCAAGCTTAGTTTACAATCTCAGTTTTTTTTTTTTTTTTTCTATCCATTTAATCAATTCATATTCAATATGAATTAACTTTTCGGGGATTGATTCGTCCTAATTGTTAGGTTAAGCTGCTAAAATATTAGGCGCCAAGCTATTTCGTGTGGTCTGGAAGGTAATGGAGTTATGCTAACCACACGTATAATCTATCTATTTGTAGTTATCATATACGTATAATCCATCATTCTCCACATCATGGTCAACGATCAAATCCCGATTAGACATTCTAGTTGTAATTGGTGCAGTCAAAAATCATAATGGAAGTCCTTTTCTAGTGTTTCCTTTTACCATGCCTACGACTTGCATGCACTTAAATGATCATGAGATCAACCATCTTCATCATATGAGCAAGAGGTAGCATTTATAATATTTTTTTATGGTTAAGTAATGGATGTAATATGATTTCATCATGATTTACTTGTCATTTTACTTATCCTGGGACTTCAATACAAGCATCATCCATGTGCAATAAACAAATATAAGATTTTTAATAAAGTAAATTTTGTTGACTAAAAGTTAATAATTCTTGTCACCTAGAGTATTTCTCTTACCCTTACAACTAAATATGACTCATGAGTTCAAGGGTATACCTGGATGTACAAATTATACCTAGGCTAACTAACTAAAAGCATGTTATTTTATAATCCTTTGGTCAGAACTAGGAAGGGATCAAAAAGAAAATAAAATTCACAAAAATATAATACATAAATTAAAATAAAGTCTCCATTTACAACTAGAGTTGACTTTGATTTGGCTTTGACTTTGGTGCTGCCTTGGTCTATTGAAGTGTTTACCTTGGTTTATTGCTTTGACTTTGATCTTTGACTTATGAATTTTGGTGATTGGACTTTCATATTTTCCTTAATGCTTTTTTTTAATTTGGCTGTTATTTTTAATCCTTTAGATTTTACTTTTGACTTTGAACTTTCTCCTTTTTGCCCTTTGACATTGACTTTTAGATTTCTCTTGATCAAAGATTCTAAGATCTATTAATGTGAACAACCAACTCCTTAACACACCACTTCAAAGATTCTAAGACTAACTAACTTAGATCTAATAATCTTGATAAGAATAATACAGACATGCAAGTAGATATTGATGTATATATATGAGGAAATATGCAGTAAGATCATATATATATACATATATATGTATATATATAACTGAAATTAAATGCAAGCGCAAAACAACGAAAAAATGGTTTGTATAACTAAGAAATTGTTTCTATGTTCTGAAACAGAATTTATGAGCTAATAAATATTACACTTATGAAACAATGTAATAAAACCTCTAATGGAATGGGTTTCACCAATGAGATATGATGAATGGTTTACTATATGTGATTGATATCTCCTCATAAACCTACATTGAGGATAATAAATAATACAACTTAAAAATCTCAAGCAAGAACTAACTTACCTCGTGCTTATTTGAACTATGAAATTCAAATGTACATTTTTTTGAAAGGCCTTATGTGATTAAAGTAAAATTGAGCATAATAAAATCAATAAGCAAGAGACTATATACAGATAAAATGACCAAGAGAATTAGCGATAAAAAATAGGATGAAATCTAAATCACAATTGAAGCTAATGAGTAAAAACTCAATATGCTAAAATCAACATGATGCAGAAGTTTGTAATAATGTGAAATTCAATCAAACCCAATAAATAAAAACTATTTTCACCAAGAAAAACCAAGATTACTGACAGATAATTTGCTCCAGAAATTCAAGATAACCTAAAGCTTATACGGTACTGGAAACACTTTTTATAAAATTTATAATAGAAGCATGACCTTAATGGTGGGAAAAATTTATGTTGGATGAAAAAAACTAACAAAAAGAAAAGAGAAAATCTCACACAATGACGAGTGAAAATGTTTGGAAAATCATTGGAAAAATCTAGACTAATAGAAAAAAGTGTAGAATAGTGAGAGAAAATTTGCATAGAATACTGTTTCTCTAAAAGATTCATTGCTAAGACTGTTGAGGAAAAAGCTTGCTCTTTGAGATAGTTTTCTCACTTTCCTTCTATGATGCGCTAAATAGAGCCATTAAGAGGGACATTCATTCCATTCAAAAATTTAAAACATGTTTCCAATGTTATTATAAAATGATGTAAATATATATAAATAATAGGCTAATAGACTAAGATGCACAAAGATAGTTACATTAATCTAGACTGCCAATAAAATACAAATAGAATAAACACATTTTTATTTAACTGAATGGTTGTGATATCCTATTAAACTATATTTAACATATTCAAGAGATAGTATATGTGTGATGACACTTTATCCATTCTTCATTTACTTGCTTACTTCATCAATGTTAATTGACTTCTCGATTTGGATCCTCGCCTCCACATTGACCTGAAAATGTATTTATTTTATTATAATCTTACTTATTTTTATACATACATATAAAGAAATAAATAAATTCATGCTCAATATTGCAATCACAATCAGTTCATCAGAATCACATTAATAACATCCGAAGAGAGATCACACAATAAATGATAAACTCAAAGATATCTATTATGGTTAAATCTTGTAATACTTTTTAATGTCTTGAGAAATATTAATCCTAGAAAAAGTACCTTTGAATTGACAAAGCATAAAGCATTTCTTGGGAAACGTTAAGACCCTATCTTGAAGAAGGCATGTAACAATTGAACGTAAAAAGTTTTTAATTTCTCTTTCTTAAATGTTAGAGTAAAGCTGAATAAGCCTTTTAGAGGCATGAGTCTTTGTCTTCTCTCTTCTATGTAATCACAATACTCATTTGATTCTATTGATTGATTAGGGTTTTTTTCCTCTCCACGTGGTATCAGAGTCAAGTTATCCCCTGGGGCTCAATGTTTTTCTTTCTCTAAACCCTATTCTTTCAACTCCATAAATTCACCATTTCAATAGCTTTCCAAGGCCTATCATTATGTCTAGATCAAATTTTATGGGCCTCCATTTGGCATTTCTAGAAACAATACCTAAGAACTTGTCAAAGACTCCCAATCCTTATGGATCTAAGGACTTGGATCTCATGCATATTAGCCAAAGATCTTGTCCTAATAAGTATATCTATACAAGGATTTGGGCACGTCAACCAACAAGAAGCTCATTCCCAATATCATAACAAGCTTGAAATTTACTCATGAAGTACTGATTGAAGCATGAAAACGAAACAAGAAAAAAACTAATAAGATGGTGCCATTTGCGTTGTTCTTAAACTTTATGGTGAGCAGGGCATTAGTGGGCCATGTGGTATTCTTTCATAGCAAGGGTAATTCTCTCATAGGAGTAGTGATTTGATCAAGGCCACTTTCAAAAAGATGACTAAGACCTAAATTGAATCTCACCGATGTTTATCTAGAAAATCCTTATATGTCAAGGATGAATGGATTTCTATCTAATGCAGTAGTCCTTAAAGAACAAGCAATGAAGATCCATTAGATGTGGATCCATAAGTTCTTAAAAGGCATGTCAAGTAGAATCCCAAAACATCTTGCCCAACAGAATCAATGAATAATTAGGTTGAGGATGCTTCTTCAAGAAAAACTTGAAGGGTCATTTACCTTCCCAAGGCCCTTGAAGATCTTAGAAGCAAAAGAGATGTCAACAATTTTCAAAACTTAGAGGTATTTTTGTAGATATCCTTTCTATACATGCATTAAAATGTTGGGCACATGAGGGGAGTTTTTTTTACCTCTATTTGGAGTAATATAGAGGAAAGATTGTCCATGGAGGTATAGTTCTATAGGAATTAGGGTTTTTTTACAAAAAACCTTGACTCACTCTATTTTTTTCTGTAAGCTCTTGCATTGTAGTGTTTTAGTAACCTTTTGATCTGTCATGTTAAAAATATTACTACAATTTTATGTCTTCTCATCATCACAAGAAAATATTTAACTCTCCTAATTGTTGTCATCATCATCATCATCATCATCATCATCATCATCGTCATCATCACCATAATCACCATCATTCATCATCATCAACCACAACATATTAAACATTATTCTCATCCTTCTTTAAGTATTTAATGTCATGATAATTAATTTTTTCATCAACATCATCAACACTATTAAAGAAATCCATCACCATCATTACAACCATTTAACACTTGTAACATCAATTTTCACAAAATATGATATTTTATTATGTAGAAAATTGATAGATAAAACATGTTGAATTTCAACATGGGCATTTCAAATTGACTTAACAGGTTATCAATGCAAGGTTAAGATTAGTTCATGGATCCATAATGACACATGTAATGTATGGGCTGAGTATCATCAGACAATCATGGTGATGATGGTGGTGATTGACATCCATCATGAATTCTCTTGATACAATCTTCTAGCCCTACATTTTGGCTATCTCTTTATCCCTACAGGGCGCGGAGAGAGAGAGATATAGATAGCTAGATAGAGAGAGAGAGAGATAGAATGGAAGTCTTAATGGGCTGCACCCATCGTGAAAGGCTTGATCTCATTCGGAGAATAAACAGTCAAAAAAGTCGTAAGACACCAAAATTGCAATATTATTCCCTCTACTACTTTCCAAAACCCTAATTACCAAATACTACCATGGCAACTGACGACAGAGCATCGCCGCCGGGGAATCTCAGCTGGAGAGAAAGAGCAGAGAACCAGTGGAGGAAGACCAGAGAGCACGCGGAGACCTACCCCTACGTCTGGGGCTCCTACATCCTCGTCTACGGTGGCCTCGGCGTCTACATCACGTGGCGGTGGAGGAAGCTCCGCCAGACGGAGCAGAGAGTGAGAATTCTCCAGGAGCAGCTCCGAAAACTCGTCGAAGCCGAAGAAGCGGCCGCCATCTCAAAACCCCTCCCTTCTGATGATGGCCCCAGTTCCCGTGGATTATAATTATAGGGTTTATGGGGTTTTGCAAGGCGAAATTGGGTATCCAGGAAAATTTTGAGGGATGGAGAGAATATTCGAGGAGTTTTGATTGGCCAAGCCCTTCTGTTATTCCAAAGAAGAAATTTCGTATATCCTCCATTTTTTTGTCAGCATTTCCCCCTATTCATCGATCTCAGATATGATTTGTAGACTGCTGCATGAACAACGGTAACGCCCAAAATCTGCCCATTTTCAATTGATAACTTTTTCCCATAATCTTGATTATGTACATCTTCGGTGAAACACTATCGAACTATTTTTCAGTAGAATTGGCGAAGTTGAGTGCGTACTGCTGAAGATTTCTTAGACAAGTTGGGGAATAATTGATTTCATTTGAAGAATTCAGGTGTTCTCTAAAGATCTAGTCAACATTTGTCTCTAGTTCTTGACGAGGATTTGAGGGGAAGTATGTGAGAAGATCCAAGGCAGATGAATAGAATCCCATCTCAGTGACCCTTTCAATACTAAAAAGGGAATAATGAGCGTTGGCTGTTTTAGTCTAAAATTAGTTAGGCTCTCATGTATTCAATCTGACACAAATCATATGCATACGATATCACCATTCTTACCAATCTTCCTCGGATGATCTTCCTTTTATGTTTTAGAAAAAAACCATCTTTACCAATCTTCTGTCTCCTGAGGAGCAGTGTATGAAAATGTATTCAACACATGTATACCTACTATATCTAGATTTTAAGTCTAATCTGGGAATTATGGTTGCCAATCAGATCACCAGGACATCACTGATGCCAATTCAAGAGGTTTTAACAGAATTGATGCAAAAAGGTTATCATAGAAATGAGTTTTCTAGTCTAATTCCTCCTGTCATGGTATGAACCATTCTTACAATCGCCTCTCGTCTTTTGTTAGTGAAGGGGTTAGAAAAGAAAATGGAATGACTAGTGAAAGGAGAATTAATGCATAAAAAAATGATAATCAACAGGAATTTTCTACAATCAATATGATTTCTTTCTAAATTATTATTACTATTATTATTATATGTGTCTGTGTATCTCTTGTATTTTGGTTTATCGTAGGTCTCTTCCTATAATAAATGCTTATAAGTTTGTGATGATCAGATGTTGTTTAGTTCCATTTGCCCTTTCTCAAATTTGGTAATCATTTGCATGAACTTTTGTGGTGATCTTAGCTTATGATCTGCATCGTTTCACCTATAGCATGCCAGTGTGATGTCACTCGCATCTTGTTTGTGAAAGATTTATGTAGAGGATTCTTATTGGCTGCAAGCAATGACTTTTGATCGTATTGTTTGCATCACTATCACCTTTAACTATCATTTCCATATCATTTCAGTGACATTTTTTGAGATTCTCTTGGAGGCATCTAATTGGTCCAAAAAGGGGGAAGTCAAATTTTTTGCAGGAGCCGTCGACAAATTTAATGAAGAGACTCTCATTTTCATTTACGATTGATAACCTCCAGCATCAGTCTCTTCTTTATAGTGATAATACCTCAGTTCCTCTAACATTAGGACTCTCGAGCTCTCTGGCATGTTGCTCTAAATAGGAAAATTTTGAGTATCAGAGAAATTTCTGCAATGGTGGTGTGGCAAGCCTTCATGGGTAAGTCTTTCAACGCCTTCTTTTATGTTTTGTCATGTCTCCCTCATTATCAAAGGTAAATCAAGTGAATCCTCAATGTTTTATCCGAAGGGCCATATCAAAAGTGGATTCCTACCAATCCTTCAAATCCCTTTGGACTTGTTTTTCTAGTCCTTTGAATATTATACTCTTTAAAAAATGCTGGAGAACCATAGAGGAAACCTAATCGATCTCGGAAAATCCAATGCATCCATTTGCCCTTTTCGGGGGTGGAATGACAGCTCATCAATCCCATTAAATGATTATTTTAATCATTTATTTAAATCTCTCATTAAGCTCTAATTTTAGGGGACAGAAGCTGAAGCTTCTACACCCAAAGTTTCTTTCTTAGTTCTCTCAATAAGACACTAAAGTAATGAACGCTTGTGAATCTTGAGAAGACAAGGCATCCAAGGTAGTATAAGGGCAAGTGGCCTCGTAAAAACTCTTAGAGGTGTTGTATGCAGTGTATGGTGGTTATGGAATAGTATCCTCTTAGAAGGATACTCATTAGTCCTTAGATGAATAATTTACACTTATTGAGGAATAGTATCGCATCATCAAAAAACATGGAGTGCAAAATAAAAAGGCAACCCCACCTGAAGTGATATGGTTGGATAAGTCCTTGCATGATTACTCTACAAAAAGTTTAACCGATAACCTCTTCAACCAGAACAAAGAGGGTATGGGATAGGATCACCTTGAAATAGGCCTCTAGTGGTCATAAAGAATAGACTAGGGTTACCATTCATTTGTGGAGATAAATAATTTTACGGGACACACCCATTTACTAAGTCGTATGTATAATGCATCCACTATATTATGTCGCATAAAAGTCAATCATACTTTTATGTCTTGTTTATATTCAATTAAATGAGATATTATTTATTGTCATCTTGATGCAATGTTTGAAATGAAGTCCATGAACATATCCAATCATTGAGTAAATAATAATGAGACCAAAATATAGAGAGTACTAGTATTTTAAACATTGATTCAAAATATTCCTATTTGAACAATACTTGGGAAGGACATTGAAAATATTACAAAAGAATAGCACTACTCTAATCTCGCTAATATGATTAGTATGGTTGATCCCATGGCTATCAGTATAGACGCTATTCCTTTGTGTTTGATATTTTGATAAAAAATTTTAAAGCCTATCGAGCATCACATCTCAATAGTAAATTATATTTGATAAAGGATATCTCAACTCTCACATTGATGAAAAATAGAGAATAACATAAAACCATTGAGTTTAGAATAATATCGATAATTACTAAATAAGAGATAGGGAATCACATTGTCACATAAGTTTAGAATTTCTAGTCATATCTATATAGCGACTATAAATCACCTACATATGCATGTGATGTACTTTAACTATATAAGGAAGAAATGTCATAAGAAGAGGAATCTTTGTGAACACATGAAGCTCTTACATTTTGTTGAGTTTTGACATTGATAAGTCTTCTAAAATTTTGATCTAAATATCGAATGCAGTGGAATATATTGAATCGGATATTCAAAACATTGAGGCACCTAGAGCAGATAATCTTATTATCTAGTATGTATGAAAAAACATACTTATAGGGTTTTCTTGAAGGAGTGTCTAGCCTATAGCAATATCCACACGGTCTCTAGATGATTAGATCTCCTCTTTAAAGCTCTTCACTAAGAGAGAAATAGAAGAATAGAGATAATTCCCACAAGGCTTGCATGGGCACATTGAGTTGTGGTCGTTCTCCCCCAATTTATTGACATTTGGTATGTGAATATTTCATAAAACCCTCATAATTATATCTATATCCACCAACATTCATAGATCTTATGTATGTGACCTTCTAGGCCCATATATCTTACTAGTTAATAATTCTATAGACCAAATAACACTTTATTGGTCAAATTTAATTAATTATTCACATCAATATATAGATTAAGTAATCAATGATTGATTTAACCCAATTGGTAGGTTGAGTTGTGATAACATATAATTTCATGCATTAATATGATGTATTTAATGCATTTCTTCTTAAAATATAATCATAAATGCATGTTATCATGATTTAAAATGATTAAATTGAAAAATTTCTATGTTTAAAAGCTATTATTGATTTTTCACAAATTAGTAGCATTTTAGAGCATTTAATGACATTGATTTATCAAGAATATATAATTTTTCTATTATTATTAAATGAAATTTCTATTTAAAATACCCTTATTGACATGGTAATATTATAAAGTGAATTTATCATGAAATTTTATTGAAATGAAATTTATTTTTAAGAAGAAATTAATATCTTTCTAGATTTTTTGGAATTTTTTAAAATATTTTAGAAATTAAAATCATTGAAAATGTTTTCTTAAAATATATAAAGAAAGTAAATTAATTATAAATAATGTATATATATATATATATAATGAAAAAGAAGAGAGGAGAGAGAGAGTCGTTCTCTCTCTCTCTCTCTCTCTCTCTCTCTCTCATCGTGACAAAAATTACTTCCGTCATGAGGCAACCATGAGGAGAACTCACTCTCCTCTCTCTTCTCGCGCTTGCGTGTGCTCGAGCTGCTAAGGGGAAGAGGACGTAAGAACAACCTTCCATCTTACCCCCCTCCTTTGCTTCTCTTCCTTCTCCCTCTTCTTTCCTCCTCTTCCACCCTCACCAGCTTCGTCATCCTCTTCCTCCACTTCTTCCGCTCTCCCCTCTTCCTTTTGTCATGCGCGCAAAAATTTCTCTCATCATCTCCTTATTTCCTTCCTCTCCCTTGCTCCCCGGTGTTTTCTCTTTTTGTGCTCTCCCGGTGGAATGAAATTCCCGCGGCATGACGGAATTTCTAGCGCAGTATACGCCCGTGTTTTTTTGCCATCAAGAGAGAGCTGAGGGGAGAGGAGAGAGGAGAGATGACGAAAATAATCCGCGAGATCATTGAAAACATGCGAAAACGCGTCAAAATATTTAGCAAACTCACCAATTTTAAATATTAATCATGAATTAAATAGCATAGTTGAATCCACAGAGGATTAAGGTATTTTTTAAGTATTCTTTGAAATTCGATCAAAGCGAGCGATAAATTGAGGTGAGAAATTAGGAATTTTGATAGATTTAGAAAGAGAACTCAAAGAAAAATCCACGGAATACAAAATCACTCGATTTAGATCAAGATTTGCAGTGAAATCGAAGAGCAAATTAGGTAGAAATTTCCTAACGCAAAGAGAGATAAAATTAAAATTCAAAATGAAATCTAAAATTAATCTAATCTACGGTTCTAAATTACAATCTAATGATACATGATGAAAGATTAGGATGAAAACACATAATGTAACCTAAGTTAGCGATCGAAATGATCCAATTGATCACCAGATTAAAGGCTTTTTATTCCACGATTTCGAAGACGATTGTCGGCATTCAAGAGGCGAATGCTCCCTATTCTTTTGACAAAATCTCACTCACAGGAACTTCTTCAATGGGGAAATGTGTCTAGAAGAAGAAGAAAGCAAGAGATTCATGGATGGTGGTGTCTAGATAGTTCGATTACTCAAAAACATCCAAAAATTATTTACATCTTCAAAGAACAACTCAATTTATAGTAAATGTGGGCGTAAGTGTCGGATTTGGCTTTAACTCTTTGATCAACGGCTCTGATGAATCGTAAAGATGCAAATCGTTACATTTATGTCGTGTCCGTTGGATCGGAGATGGACCGCCAAGATCTCGCCACGTCACGCATGAAGAAGTAACGCATGAAATGCTCGCCATTTAATCTTGATCTAATGCTCCATATGCGTTTCATCGATTTTAACCTTAGTCGTTATAACTCCTCAGATCAACGGCAGAGATTAAATCATTTGAAAATGATTCACCGACGAATCAGAATGTGCCATGTACCCCTTCACTTAAGTGAAGATCGACAATCACGATGAATTAGCACAATCGGACATTCCAAACGATGCCACATCACCTGCGCATATAAAAACATAAAAGTAGTTCCACATGACAAAAATCAAAGAAAATGTGCATGTATATAAGGAGTATGCGAATAAGGAGATAGCAAAAATCCTTAACATGGTGCTTTCTCCTTATTCCCACATGCGCGCGTGCACGTGTGCACACGCACACACATACACACTCACACACGAGTGCACATATACACGTTGTGTGACATGTGGCAGTCTCATATGTTTTCACGTGGCGCCGTGACGAATCGAGACCATGAGGTCGTCAATTGCACATGGTCTCGTGTCAAAACAAACTCTAAAGTTACCAATTTAATGAAAATATCTCGAATTGAGGGGTATAATGGTAAATATGGGTCGAATCCACAGGGAATTAGAGAAATTTCTTATGACCTCTTCAAATTTGATCAAATCGGACAATGAATCGATGATATAAATTGGGGAAAATGGTATTTTATGAAAGAGAACTTCAAGACGATTCCACGAAATCAAAAATCATTGAATTTGACTTTGATTTCGCAGAGAAATTGAAGATCGAAGTGAGGTGATTTTTCCGAAATCATAAATCACGAAATTAACGAAAATCAACTTAAAATTACTCAAATTAATGATTCTAAAATGAAAGTAAACGGTAAGAGACGATAGATTAGGATAAACCGCGATCACTAACCCACAAGTGCAATTATATTAATCCAATTAAACGTCGGAATCAAGGCTATTCATCAAAAATCCAAAAATTACGATTCCTGGAGTTCAAGTGTCGATTTCTTCATCGTCGATTGTCGAAATCTTGATCTTAAGCACTCCTTGGATGCGGAAATGAGTCTAGAATTGTTGGGATCAAGATATTTAAGAAATTGGGTGTCTAAACAGTTCAATTTGATTGAATTGCTCTCGAATGCTTTACAAATGTGAAGAACATCTCAATTTATAGGGGATTTGGGCGTAACTGTAAGATTAAATGTATCAACGGCTCTGATGAAACTCATGATCGCGAATCGTTACCGTTAAGTCGTGGTAGTTGGACCAGGATCGGACGCATCAGATGCGTTTTCTCACGATTTAATCTCAACTGTTATAACTCTTGCGATCAACGGTCGAGATTAAGAGGATCCGGTGAACCTTGATTTCGCCACGTGTCCAATCGATTTTAAATGAAAATCAAGGGCCACGATTCATCGCCTGATCGGACGTCCCTTACGCTGCCACATCACCTCCTTCATCGACCATTCGACCACGACGCGATCGGACGGCTCTGATCGCGCCACGTCACTTGCGCACTTAAAATAAATTCAGAAAATTGATTTTTAATTAGAAAATTTGATTTTTAATTCTAGAAAATCCTTAGAAATTCATTAAAAATTCATAAAATTTTTAGAAAAATCCCTAAAAATTAGAAAATTCATAAGTTTCAAATTATTCAAAATTTCTTTCATTTGATCAGAAATTTAATTATCTATTATTCTAAAAAGTCAAATTTAATAAATAACAAGAGATTTAATTTCTATTTCAAAAATAGATTCATTTCTTTTAAGATTTAACCTTTAGAAAATTAAATGAATCTTTATAAAAAGAATTTCTCTTATTATTTCATTTTAAAAACCACTTATAACCTCAAGTAAAGATGAGTTATAAAATTGTTTATCTTTTATTCATCATAATTAACCCTAAATGAAAGTATTTTGAGATTATAATGACTTTTTCATACATTGATAGATAAATACTCATAAATATGATAACATGCATAGGAATGAAAACTTTTATGTCTTAATATGCATCAATAATCATGTATTATCATGTCTAATTAGCATGTTATCACACCCCCCAACTTAAATGATTGCTAGTCTCTTAGCAATTTACTATGTAATCTCCCTAGAAGGTTCTTCATCCTCTGATCCTACTACCAAAAAGGCGAAGCGTATGAATGTATGATTACGCTTTCCTCATAGTGTAGGCCATAATGAGCTAGATTCCATCTCTAGGTTGAATTTTTTAGTGCATATTAGGGTAGTACTCATTGGCTAATGCTCGAGTCTAATTCTCAATTGTGATCAAGGTGAGCATATCTAAGGTATGATGCTATGGTGATGAAAAGATACTCACTCTCTCATGAGCGGATGTAATTCCTTACCCTCACCATAGATACATCACTCCTTCCCTCAAAATGGAGGCTACTTAATGTTTTAGAATACCCCTCAACTCGCTTTCCTCCTATAAAGAGTGGAATTCAAAAGGTTTCCTATCTTTGGGATGCATCGTGTGAGGTGGCTGAAGGAAATAAAAAGATATTATTTCTAAAGGTATGACGTGGTTAAAAGCGAATATGCTGATAAAACAAAGTAGATTTTAAAAAAAAAGAAGGTGTCACTTATGATAATTATACTCTCAAATGAGGTGGATGGTGATGGATAGGGTAGATGGTGGAGATGATGGTGGAGGTAGAGATGATGGTAGAAGATTTTCCCACTTATTTTCCTTCTTGTAACTTCTTATTTCTCTCTTTCTTTTGACTTTTCTCCTCTTTATTTTCTTCTTCTTTTTTTTTCTTTTAAAATTTCAAAAGATTGACATAAATATATGGAGGATTTTTAGGATTTTTGAAGAGAGTATGTAGCAAATGTGAAGTTTTGTGTGAAGGTATACATACATGTGAGGGAAATATGGAAGGAAAATGTGATGGATGCGTGAATCACTTGGGAGTGTTATTATCATGAGTGAAGTTTAAAACAAAGTGGTGTAACTACTTGACTGCTTTGGAAAAGATAAACTACATGCCTACAAGGAAAGATAGGTGCCTTAAAAAATGGATCATTGCACTCTTTAAAAGGGAAAGTCTAGAATCGAGGAATTCCCGCACTAAGCAGTTTTGGCTGATGTGAGGTAGGGAATAAAATTTTATCTTCTCTCAAATACTCTCCTTTTCAATCCCATAGCATTTCAACCTCTGATTACTCTTTTTCCTTGGTGCCTGTTAGGTACCCAACCCCAAATAAGTCAACCACTAAGTATTATTCATGGTTTCTCTAGATCATTTAGCTTTATTACTCAAAATGTAATCATATGGGCTATAAGGCCCTCACTTCTACATCTCTAGTAGGTTGGATCTCTAAATGTCAAGACTTCTAAGGTGAGGTAGAGTAGATCAAATTTTTTAAAAATAAGAGTTTTTAGAATGTAGAATTTTAAAAAAATTTAAAAATAGTAGGGATTTTTCTAAGTCATCACCCCCCAACTACAATCTTTCATTGCCCTCGATGAAAACTACATGTTGATGAAAAAGATAGCAACAATACCGAATCACTGCATTACAAAGGTACGAAAATGTGGTGAGAGGATAAAAGGTTAGAAAAACTCATTAATCTGTGATGCTCGTTTATGGGATTTTGTGCAGGTGTGCCCTTTCCTAGTATATTTATACGATATCTATAAAAGCAGAAAAAAAAATAAAACTAAAAGAGTAAGATAATCTTGGGGTGCCTCCCAAGAGCGCTAAGTTTACCGTCTTCAGCCAGATGAAACTAAAATAAAATCTATGACTACTGATGGGTCGAGGGTGATACCGTCACGTCCTCGAGTGCTCGAGAAGATGAAGATTTACCTTATATGCTGGTGCGGGTGGCTCTGATGTCAGGTATGGCTTGAGACGATAGTCGTTTACCTTGAATTGTTGACTGGATTTGATGTTGGATATGAGTACCGATTCGCCATCGAACAACTCCAGAACCATGTACGGACCATCCCATCGAGAGCGTAGCTTTCGAGGAAAGAGCTTGAGGCATGAATTGTAGAGCCACACCTTATCATTGACCTGAAATGATCGTCATTGGATGTGTCATTCATGAAAGGCCTTGGTTTCTCCTTGTCGATTGTCACGTTCTCGTACGCGTCATGCCTCAGCTCCTATAATTCCTGAAGCTGGAGAAGTCGTTGTTTCCCTGCTTTGTCCAGTGAGTGGTTGAGCTTTTTGATAGCCCAATAGGCTCGATGCTCTAGCTCAACCAAAAGATGGCAGGCTTTCTCGAAGATAATCCGGAAGGGAGAAATCCCGATGGGTGTCTTGTATGCCGTCTGGTATGCCCATAGTGCGTCGGGAAGCTTGTGTGCCCACTCCTTCCCATCTGGTCGAATTATTTTCTTTAATATGCTCTTGACCTCTCAATTACTAATATCTACTTGCCCATTCGCCTAGGGGTGGTATGGCGTTGTGACGCGGTGGTGAACTCCGTACTTCTTCAACAATGCCCGGAAGTGAGCGTTATTGAAGTGTGAGACGCCTTCACTAATGATGGCCCTCGGACAACCGTACCGGGCGAAGATGCATCGCGTAACAAATCTCAACACCTCTTGATAATTGTTTGTCCTAGTGGGGATCGCCTCAACCCACTTGGACACACAATCCACCGCTACAAATTTTTTTACTCTTTCCGTCGAAGGTGGGAAAGGTCCCATGAAGTCTATCCCCCAAAGATCGAAGATTTCCACTTCAAGGATCAGCCGCATCGGCATTTCATCTCTCTTGGAGATGTTGAATGCTGCTTGACATTGTAGGCATTCCGTGTAGAAACGGTGGGCGTCCTTGAAGATGGAGGGCCAGTAGAAGCTGCTCTACAAGATTTTGTCCGAGGTCTTGCGTGCCACGAAATGTCCTCCGTACGTCGATGAGTGACACATCACTAAGATGTCTCCTTGCTCCTCCTCTGGTATGCATCGTTGGATGATCTGATCGTATCCTAGGTGGAATAGAAGTGGTTCTTCTCAAAAGTAGTACTTGAGCTCATGGAAGAACTTATCTTTTTGATGCCAATTCCAGTGCTCCGGGATCGATCCAGTGACGATGAAGTTGACAATGTGTGCGTACCACGGGCGTGGCTCGAGATGGCAAGGAGATGCTTGTCGAGGAATGTGTCACCAATGTCTCCTTCTCCCGAGATGTGGAGACGCGATAAATGGTCTGCCACCGAGTTTTCTCTGCCCTTCTTGTCTTATATCTCCAAGTCGAATTCTTGAAGGAGCAGTACCCATCGTATCAGTCATGGTTTGGCCTCTTTCTTTGAGAGTGATAACATGCTAATTAGACATGATAATACATGATTATTGATGCATATTAAGGCATACATGATTTCACTCCTATGCATGTTATCATATTTATGAGTATTTATCTATCATTATATGAAAAAGTCATTATAATCTCAAAATACATTAAATTTGGCTTAAATATGATGAATTAAAGATAAATAATTTTATAACCCATCTTTACTTGAGATTATAAGTGCTTTTAAAGTTAAAATAATGAGAGAAATCATTTCTATAAACATTTATTTAATTTTATAAAGTTAAAATCTTTAAGAAATAAATGTATTTTTGAAATAGAAATTAAAACTCTCATTATTTATTAATTTTGACTTTTTAATGATAGATAATTAAATTTCAGATCAAATGAAAGAAATTTTGATTAATTTAGAGTTATATTTTGAAAGTTATGAATTTTCTAATTTTTAGGGATTTTTCTTGAATTTTTCTGGATTTTTCTTAATTTTTAATGAATTTCTAAGGATTTTCCGGAATTAAAAATCGATTTTTTTAATTTAAAATCGATTTTTTGGAAATTTTTATAATGCACAGGTGACGTGGTGTGATCAGAGCCTTCCAATTGCATCGCGATCGAGCGGTTGATGCGGGCGATGATGTGGCGGTGTAAGGGATGTTCGATCTCGCGGTGCGACGTGGCAGCTTGTGGAGCGTCCGATCACGCGCGATATCAATCGTCGATCTTCAGTTAAGATTGATGGACATGTGGCTTCATCGGGTTCACCGGATCGTGTTTAATCCACGCCGTTGATCTAACGAGTTATAACGGTCGAGATTAAAACGCATTGAAACGCATCAGAGGCGTCAGATGAAGATCTAATGGCGATGGATTCAAGGCGTTTTATAACACGCGACACGTGGAGACATCTCGCGTGTCCATCGGCGATCGGAAGGACGCGACTTAATCATAGCGGTTCGCAATGAACCGTTTCATCAGAACCGTTGATTAATCCGATCGGACAGTTACGCCCAAATATACTATAAATTGAGATGTTCTTCCGATTGTAAAGCATTCGAGTGCAAATCAATCAAATTGATCTATTTAGACACCAAATCTCTTGAATCTCTCAATCCTAACCTCTTCTAGACTCAATTCCACGTCCGCGGAGTGCTTAAGATCGAGATTTGGATGAAAGACGAGGAAAAATCAACGATTAAACTCCACGATCGCGATTTTTGGATTTTTGATGAAAAACCTTGATTCCGGCGATTAAATGGGTTAATCCAATCGTAATCTTGGGTTAGTGGAAGTGGTTTTTACTAGTCTTTCATCTATTCATATTGAATTTTCGTTTAGATTAGGAATTAGGTTTAATTTCGTTTAGATTTTCGTTAAAATCGCGATTTCAATTTTCAGAAAATACCTCACACTTTGATCTTCAATTTCTCTGCAAAATCAAAGTCAAATTCGATAATTTTTGATTCCGTGGAATCATCTTGAAGTTCTCTTTCATAATCTACCATTGTCCCCAATTTCTATGATAGATTCATGATCCGATTGGATCAAATTCGAAGAGATCATCAGAAATTTCACTAATTCTCTGTGGATTCAACCTTTATTTACAATTATACCCCTCAATTCGGGATATTTTCATCAAATTGGTAAGTTTCGAATTATTTTTGACTCTTAACTATGTGTAATTGACGACCACTCGGTCTTGTTTCATCAGAGAGCAAGCATTTTAAGGATGCATGATCAGTATAGATGTTGATCTTGCTCCCCAAGATGTAAGGCCGGAACCTCTCGAGTGCGTAGACCACCGCCAAAAGCTCTTTCTCCGTAGTCGTATAGTTAATTTGAGCTTTGACGAGAGTCTTACTTGCATAGCAGATGGCTGTCGGCTTCTTGCTGAGTCGTTGCCCCAGGACTGCAATTGTCGAAGCGTCGCACATGATCTCGAATGGTAAGTCCCAATTAGGGCTTTGAAGTATCGGTGCCTTGATCTGTGCTTGCTCCGGTATCGTGAATGCACGCTTACCTTCTTCATCAATAATGAAGTCTTTGTTTTTTCAAAGAAGGGTGGTGAGTGGCTTGGAGACTTTGGCAAAGTCTAGTATGAATCGCCGGTAGAAGCCGACATGCCCGAGAAAGCTTCTCAAGTCTCGTACGGTACTTGGTAGAGGGAGGTTTTGGATGACCTCTATCTTGGCCTTGTCTTCCTCTAGTCCTTTGCCCGAGACGATATGCCCAAGCACTACTCCCTCCCATACCATGAAGTGGGATCTTTCCCAACTTAGCACCAGTCGTTTCCTGACGCAGACCTCGAGGATCTTTGTCAGGTGAGCCAGACAGCTTTCAAAGTCATTTCCAAAGACAGAGAAATCATCCATGAAAACTTCTAAGATGTTGCCAAGAAAGTCGGAGAAGATTGCCGTCATATATCGTTCAAAGGTCGCGGGGGCGTTGCACAGTCCGAATGGCATGCGTCTGAAGGCGAATGTGCCAAAATGACATGTGAATGTTGTCTTCTCTTGATCGTTCGGATGAATAGCAATCTGATTGTAGCCCGAATATCCGTCGAGGAAGCAGAAGTAATTCGATCGTGCCAGTCAATCCAGGATTTGGTCGATGAACGGGAGCATGAACTGATCCTTTTTTGTTGCAGAATTCGGCTTCTGATAGTCGATGCAGACTCTCCATTTTGTTGGAAGGCGTGTCTGGATCTCTTTGCCCTTCTTGTTCGTAGTGACCGTTACTCCGGCTTTCTTCGGAACAACGTGCACCGGACTCACCCATTGGCTACCAGATATGAGGTAGATAATTTCTGCGTTTAGCCATTTAAGAATTTCTTCTTTCACCGCCTCCCATACCTTCGGATTGAGTCGTCTCTAGGCTTCCCTGACAAGTCTTGATTCATCCTCTAGGAAGATGTGATGAGTGCATAGTAAAGGGTCCAACCCTTTTAGGTCCGTAACGAAGCGTTTTGTGCGGTCGTTAAAACCAACAAACGTCGGTCAAACAAAATTTCTAAATCCAAACTCACAAAGACAAAGATATAAAATCAAGTAAAGTGTAAGTATCGGGTCGATCCACAAAGAACAAGGTTGACTTTTATTGCACAGTTGACTTGGTCAAGTTTAGGTTTAAAAGAGGTTTTAAAGAAGTAGAAATCAGATTTTATGAATATAAATGATATAAATATACTAAATAAGAAATTTTAAGATTTAAGATCTCGGTTTTTGACAGAGAAAAGTCAAAAGTCAAAGTCAAAGTATTGACTTTGACTAATAGTCAAATTTCTGTAAAATCAGAGAATCAAAAAGATGTCAAAATTATATATTCAGAATCTATAGAGAAAATGGAATTTATGGATATAAGATTCGTGATTTTTTATGGAGAATTAGATTTATTATGAATTATTAAAAATCAAAGATCAGAAAAATCTCGAAATGAACACTTCAGAGAAAATCTTCAAATTGACTAGTCAAATGTTATCCAAATCTTACAATTTAATGATGGTCAATAGAAATTGAGGGGGTAAACAGTGCTCGGATTAAAAATAAACAGTGCTCGGTCAAACATTAAATTGAGGGGGTAAATGATCTCAGAATTTGACGTATTTGCTATCCACGGAAAGCTGATCAAATAAGGAATCCAATAAAAGCAAAATCAGGTGATTTGGAATTATAATCAGAGAGATATCCTTTTCTTCAAAATCAGTGAAATTTTGGACTAAAATTAGGCAAAATTGAAGAACACTATAAACTAAAACTCAAAATTAAAGATCTAAAACTAATCAAAACTCTAATTAACACCAGATAATCGATCGAATTTCAGTACTAACCTGATTGCCCCAAAGATGGGGCTTCAATTCACTCGGATTGAAGCGGATTTTGCTTGATTTCTTCTTCGTGGACGTTCAGCATTCAAGGGGAAAATTCGATGAGATCCGATGGAAATTCGTGATTAATCCCACTCTGATTGGATCAAAATCGAGTCTAAACGCAGGGGGGATCATGATGAACTCAAGATTTTTCTTTCAAATCACTTAATTCATTCATGATTCAATCAAGAGTTTTGTTCAAAATGGAAGAATACATCGGTTTTTAAAGGGCATTTCGCTCGAAAATCTTGGCCGTTTGATCCAGTGATAGGGACCAATTGATGGCCACGACCACACAATGATCCTGGGCCATCAATATGGGGCAATCGTGGATCTGATTGCGCAGCGATCGGGCCACGATCGCGTAACGATCGGCTCATGATCGCGCAGTGATCGTGGGCCTTGATCGTGAGCTACGATCTCTTCAAGATCGATTCCACCGTCTGATGAAGATCGCGTCGTTCTGATGCACCCACGCTTAGCCATCGATTGCTGAAATTCGGACCAATCTCGAACTTCCGATTTTACTTAAAGCGATCAACGGTCTGAATTTAAGCACGTGCTGCTGATGAAGATCGGGTGGACTTCGGTCCACCCGATTGACGCGCGTTATGTGGACGCTATCAAATCCAACGCCTACGGTACTGCCATATCGCCTGTGAAAAATAAAACTCACGGGAACTTAGTGTCACACGGAAGAAAAAAATGGGAACTCTAAGTATCAAATGTAGAGGGGCAGTAAGCACTTGCTTTACCGCCCCAATTCTCTTACCAGCGTCGACAAAACCGTGGGCCCTTTGACGAGACGAGACCGCGAGGTCGTCGATTTCACACGGTTTTGTGTCAAAAATAATTCCGAACTTACCAATTTGGGGAATCAAGAGTGAATTGAAGGGTATAATGGTAAATAAGGGTCGAATTCACAGGGAATTAAGGTATTTTCGAGAGATCTTTTGGAATTTGGTCAAATTGGATGATGAATTGAGGTGATAAATTAGAGAAAATGGTGGATTTAGAAAGATAACTTCAAAAAGAATCCACGGAATCAAGAATCATCGAATTTGGACTTAATTTCGTAGAGAAATCGAAAATTAAAGTGGAGAGAAATTTTGGAACGTAAAAATCATGATTTTGAGCTAAATTTGATGAAATTAAATCATAAATCCTAATCTAGACAGAAATTAAATATAATAGGAAGATAGTCTAGGAAAAAACGCTTCCACTAAACCCATTTAGCGATCGAATCGTCGCGATTAAACTGATTAATCGCGAAGAACACTAAGAACGTCACGACGAGCTTCAAGTTGCGATTTCTCCTTCGATTCTCCACCAAATCTTGATTTCAACCCCTCCGTGGATGCGGAAATGAAAGAGGAAGAGGATGGAATCAAGAGAAACGAGAGGAATGGTGTCTAGACAGTTCAATTTGATTGAAATCCAACTCGAATACATACAACGATGAAGAACAAGTCAATTTTTAGCAATTTTGGGCGTAACCGTTCGATCGTTTCGATCGACGATTACGATGAAATGGTCTATCGTGGACCGTTTCAATTAAGTCGCGATTGTCGGATTGAAAATGGAGCGCCAGGATGATCCCATCAATAAGTGTTATAAAAACGCTCCAATTTAGCCCCTTGGATCGCGATCCGATGGTCTGGATGCTCCCACCATGGTTCGATTTGGACCGTTATAACGCCTCCAATCAAGCACGTGCGTCGTGATTGATCTGGTGGTCCGCAGCACAGAAGATCGACGCGTGTGATGCCGCCACGTCGCATGAAATCGGACCGTTATAATTCTTTTAATAGGCACGTGCGTTGATCAAATCGGTGGTCCGCGTGTCCACCCGATCAGCGTCCTCCGATCGCGATCCATCGCTCCTCGTCGCGCCACGTCACCTGCATTATGTAAGATTGTTTGGGACTTTAGTCCCACACGGAAAATATTAGAGATAACTCTCAGGTTTATAATACCCGACGAACCTAAGGGGTGAATACCCTTCCAAGCTACGGAAGGCTGAAAACCTCTTTATATATAATATGTGTAATATATGAATATAATATATATGCGCCGCGTAGGCGCCACGTGGGCCCGCGTGGCGCTGCCACGTGGCCCTAAGTGCCACGTCGCATCCACGTGAAACCCGCGCGAAAAACAAAATCATTTTGTCATTTTTTTAATTATTTTAAACATTTTAAATCAAAAAATAAAATCGGAAAAATCCAAAAAAATCCCTAAAAATTTGAAAAATCATAACTTTTAAAATACAACTCCAAATTAATCCAAATTTCTTTCATTTGATCTGAAATTTAATTATCTATCATTCTAAAAAGTCAAATTATTTAAATAACAAGAGATTTAATTCTTATTTCAAAAATACATTCATTTCTTTAAGATTTTAACTTTAGAAAATTAAATAAATGTTCATAAAAATGATTTCTCTCATTATTTAACTTTTAAAATCATTCATAATCTCAGGTAAAGATGGGTTATAAAATCTTTAATCTTTAATTGATCATAATTTACCATAAATTAATGCATTTTGAGATTATAACATAAAATTGCATAGAATGATAGAAATGCACTCAAAATATGATAACATGCACATAAATGGAATGTTTTATGCCTTATTTTGCATTAATAATCATGTTTTATCATGTTAAAATTGCATGTTATCACCCTTCACACGCCAGCCCCCCTGGCCACATGGCGCCCCTCACGGGAATCCGCGTGTACCCGCGTGGCCTCTTGCCACGTGTCCGCGGCACCTACGCCTCGTGTGGACCATGCGCGGCCCTGCCACGTCGCATCCGCGATGGTCCCGCGTGCCACATCAGCTCCGCGGGGTCTGTGGAATAAAAACTCCCGTTTTTGCAATTTTAGGTAAGAAATAATTAAATTAAAAAATCAATAAAAATCCGAAAAAAAATCTAAGAACTTCAAAAATTAATAACTTTGAAAATACAACTCCTTTTAATCTCAAATTTTCTCCATTGGATCACAAATTTTTTCCTTTTTAACATCATGTCATCTAAAATATAATTTCAAAGAAGAATCTATGATGAATTAAAAATTAACTTGAATCATTGCTTAAGAAATCTTCTTAATATCATCATCCTATTTTCATCTTGAAATTTATCCTTCAGAAACATGTACTAAAGTCAAAGTAAGTCAAAGAGATTAACTTCTATTAATTTCAATTTTGCAAAAGATTAATCATCAATCAAGCATAAAATGAACCCTAAATTATGCATAAATATAGACTTTAGTGAAATGACATACCAATGGAGAAAATTCCTTAAAACTATGATAACATGGATCATATTCACATAAAATAAGCATGAATATGAGTTAAATAGGGTAAGAATTTCAGCTATAAATGCATGTTATCAGTCCGTCAGGGTCCATCCGATTGTTCCTTAAGACTTCCAGCAATTGTTCCTCCTGCTTTATATCGAGCTTGGACAAAATAATCACCGCTTTTGCTTTATTTTCATCAAGGAAGGCGTATTTGAGTTTAGATGGGAGAGTTTTGAGCTCCAAGGTAGGCTCGTCCATTGGCAGCTCGTCAAATCTTGCTTCCTCATAACTTCTTCTACGGAGGCGTAATAACATGCTATATTTACATCATAAAACATGATTTTTCATGCATATTAAAGCATAAATGATTTCATTTACATGCATGTTATCATATTTTTATGTATTTTTCTATTATTCTCTTAAAAAGTCATTATAATCTCAAAATACTTTAAATTAGGGTTAATTTTTTATAAATTAGAGTTTCATAATTTGATAACCCATATTTTTCTTGAGATTATAACTGTTTTTAAAGATAAAATAATGAGAGAAACAACTTTTATAAACATTCATTCTATTTTCTAAAGATTAAAATCTTAATAAATGAATGTATTTTTGAAATAATAATTTTAACTCTTATTATTTAATTAATTTGACCTTTTAGAATAATAGATAATTAAATTTTGGATCAAATTTAAGAAATTTGGATTAATTTGGAGTTATATATTAAAAGTTATGAATTTTCTATTTTTAAAGGATTTTTTCGGATTTTTAAACAGTTTTTCTTATTTTATTTTCAATTTTTAAATAATAAAAATAAATTAAAAAAATTAAAAAAGGGGGACGCGGGGCCCGCTTGGATGCGACGTGGCACACGAGGCCACGTGGCAGCGCCACGCGGACCCGCGCAGCGCTACGTGGCGCGTATATATCTACAGTATTATATCTATTATATTTAATATAGTATAGGGGGTCCCCCGTGTCTAAGGGGACAAGATTTCAAATGCCTTAATTCGGCGTACGTTATATACAGGTAAGTTTCTATTTTTTTTACCATGTGGGACTAATCCACACGTCTTATTTATTTCAGGTGACGCGGGCGATCGGGGAGCGTCGGATCGCGATCGGAGCGCGGCGATTAAGTGTACCATCGGACCACCGGATCACGATCAAGCCACGTGCTTCAATTTGAAGCGTTATAACGGCTGAGATCAATCGGCGCGGATCGAATCTCAGCCGTTGGATCGCGATCGAAGGGGCGAAATCAAAGGCGTTTTATAACGTCTCTCTGACGATCAGATCTGGACCGTCCATCGCGATCAGACGGCTACGATATTTTCGAAACGGTCCACAATGGACCGTTTCATCGTAATCGTCGATCGAAACGATCAGACGGTTACGAATTTTCGCCCTATAAAACTAAGTGTTCTTCTTCGTTCTTAGACATTCGAGTTGGAAATCAAGCCTTTTGATCTTTTTAGACACCTCCCCACTTGAATCTCTTGATCTCCTCGCGTTCCCACCTCATTTCCGCACCACCGGAGCCTTGGAAATCAAGAATTGGTTGAGTAAATCGAGAGAAATCGTAGCTTGAACATCCTCTTCGCGTTCTTCGTTTTCGTGGTGATTAATCGATTTAATTACCTCATTTCGGTCGCTAATTGGAGTTAGTGGAAGCGGTTTTTCGTAATTTGCCTTCCTACCGTGTTTAATTTACGTTTAGATTAGTATTTAGAAACTAATTTCATCAATTTTCACCAAAAATCACGGCTTTTACGCTCGAAATTTTCTCTCCACTTCGAAATTTGATTTCTCCGCGAAATCAAGTCCAAATTGGACGATTTTTGATTCCGTGGAATCGATTTCAAGTCTTCTTTCTAAAAATACCATTTTCCCCAATTTCTTTCATCAATTTCTTGTCCGATTTGATCAAATTTGAAGAATACGTCAAGAAATTCCTTAATTCCCTGCGGATTCGACCCATATTTTTCCATTATACCCCTCAATTCGAGTGAATTTCCTAAAATTGGTAAGTTTGGAATAATTTTTGACGCAATACCGCTTGCAATCGACGACCTCGCGGTTTCGTCTCGTCAAGGCGTCTATATCCTGGTTGTCGGCGAAGTCGATGGCGCCCAAGTCCTTGGAAGCTCGTGAAGGGTATTTCATAAGCTTGTTGATGACGACCTTCACGGTGCGCTCTCTAATGGAACAAGACCACGAGGTTGTCAATTGCACATGGTCTTGAGTCAAAATAATTCCAAACTTACCAATTTGATGAAAATATCTCAAATTCTAGGGTATAATGGTAAATAAGGGTCGAATCCACAGGGAATTAGGGAAATTTATGATGATCTCTTCGAATTTGATCAAATTGGACGATGAATCGATGGTAGAAATTGGGGAAAATAGTAGATTATGGAAGAGAACTTCAAATCGATTCCACGGAATTAAAAATCATCGATTTTGACTTTGATTTCGCAGAGAAATTGAACATCAAAGTGAGAGGTAATTTCTGAAACCGAAAATATAATCTAAATTAAACTTAATTATTAATCTAAACAAAAATTAAACATGAATAGATGAAAGATTAGTAAAAACCGCTTCAACTAACCCAAGATTGCGATTGGATTAACCCAAGTAATCGCCGGATTAAGGCTTTTCATAAAAAATCTAAAAAATCGTGATCGTAGAGTTTAAGCGTCGATTTCTTCATCGTCTTTCGGCCAAATCTCGATCCTAAGCACTCCGTGGATGCGGAATTGAGTCTAGAAGAGGTTAGGATTGAGAGATTCAAGAGATTTGGTATCTAAACAGATCAATTGCACTAATTTGCTCTTGAATGCTTTATAAATCGGAAGAACATCTCAATTTATAGGACCTTTGGGTGTAATCGTCCGATTGGATTAATCGACGGTTCTGATGAAATGGTTCATTGTGAACCGTTATGATTAAGTCACGTATGTTGGATCGCCGATGGATGCGCGAGATGATGCCACGTGTGTATGTGTTATAAAACGCGTGAAACCGCCTTCGTTGGATCTTCATCGGATGGTCTTGAGGATTCGATGAGTCCACCGATCGCGAATAATCTCGACTGTTATAACTCAGTTGATGGACGGTCGAGATTAATCATAAGAGCTTCACTTAACTTGATTTTAAGGCACGTGCTTGATTGGTGATCCGGTGGACCTTGCGTCCACTGCATCGACGCTTTGCGATCACATCCGACGCACCACGTAGTTCCACGTTACCTGCATTTCAAAATAAGAGTGGAACATAATCCCACACGGAGAAAAACAAAGAGAAGGGATGGGTATTGACGAGACTATTTCGTATGGTCGTTGAGTACAAACGATATAGTGTCAAGAATAATTCCAAACTTACCAATTTGATGAAAATATCTCGAATTGAGGGTGATAACATGCAAAATAGAGCAAGAAAACATGCTCATCCTTGTGATAATATAGTTAAAAAAAGTCAATATCATTTATGTTTGTTGCATGTTATCATATGATTTTTCCAAAATGAACATTCTTGAGATAAATAAAGAAAAAGAGTTTTTAAATGTGCTGAATTCTCTCTTTTTTTTTAATTCTTTAAATGCTAAAACAAATTCCTTAAAATTATGTAATTTCTGTTCATTAAGGAAGCTTTTTTTAAAAACCTAAAGCCCTTAATGGGCTCGTCCGATTGAATGGGCTTCTTAGTATATGTGCAGGATTTGTATGGAGAAAACTTCAACCAATAGCAAGTGGAAGCACGGTGTTGCGTGTAATGCAACTTATACAGAGGAATAAAGCGCGTGTACCTGGCGCTTTTCATGGAAGTGCAGCACCACCAATGGTGATCAGCTCAATTACCGGCGAGACGAGATTGAAGCACACCGAGAGTGCAGAGCAACAAGCATCACGAACCTAACTAACCCGCATAACCTCGAAGCTTGGGTCAAGTTAGGTTAAAAAGGGAAAGTGGAGAATGAAGACTTGTTCTTGATTTCTCGCTCGACGACGATCGGCCAGGAGGACACAGCGGGAGGAAGAGCCAAAAACCGGTCCGAGAAGCATTCGAAATGAGGATCAAACTCACTCCAAGTGGTTAGGCATTACTCGAGGCCTTCAAAACTTAGTTGAGGTTTACTTTTTGTCTCAGTTTTTCTTCTTGCAATAATTTTGTTTGATTCAGTTAGTTGTTCCAGTTATTTTAGGATTTAGTAGTCTTTTACTTTCAAGATTCTAATCTACCTATTTTAGAAATATGAATCAAGTTTGATTGTGAAATTTCTGTCTTCTGTTAAAGCATTGTTTTCATCTTCTTTCCCCTTTCGTAAATAAGATAGGAATTTGTTTCAGATTAGAAGTAATTGATTGAAGAAGGTTGATGTTCTTTTCATAACCTGTTCTTTTTTTAATTCTGTAGCAGTTAATATAGGTAAAAGAAATTTCATCAGTAGAGATTAGATTTGTTAGATTTAGAAGAGATTAGTAAGAAAGAAAAGAGCAAAACTGGTGGCGTACGACCCCGGTCGCCACCAAGACACGATACCACGGCGCCGGAGGAGCCCTTTTGCGCGCGCGGATCTATCCGCTTATCTTTACTTCTTTATTTCTTTATTATGGACCTTTTGACCCGCACGTGTTTAAGCGGGTCCTCGTTTATTTCTTCTCTCCCTTTATGCTTCGGGTGGGTTTCTTCCCCTTTTCGGGATCCCATTTGTGAAGCCCATCCTTCTTTGTGAACCTTTTTATTCTATTTCTATGAGTATGGGTGTGGGTTGTGGGCCTCAAGTGGGCCCCTTTCCTCTCTTCGCCCACCAAGGGCTCTATAAGAGGGGAAGGGACACAAACCCTAGCCGTCATTTGAAGAAAAGAAAGGAGTGATCTCCCTCTCCGGTGGCTGCTCAGGAAGGCCGGGGAAGGAGTCCAACCGCCGCCGCGGCCGCCGCACGCCTTCGTGCCACCGCCGCCGCCGCCGCGGCAGCTCGCCGCCACTCCGTTGCCCGGCCACGGATTCTTCACCTTCATCATCGCGACGCCGCCGTCCTCAAGCCGCCGCGCCGCCGCCGCCACAGAGCCGTCGCCGCCGCCGCCTCCGGACCGCCGCACCGCCATCATCTCCCACCTCCATCTCCATCTCCAGGCCATCCCCAGCTTCTCCTCCCAGCGAGATCCTCCCTCTCCGGTGAAGCTCCTTCACCTCCCACGTTCACCCCCTCCACGACCTTCCCCCTTCTTCCCTCGATCTCGGCAAGCCTCCGGCAAAACCTCCGCTCCACCGTCACGGCATCTCCCTCCACCTTCCGGCCACCTTCGAGGCTTCTCCGCTCACCTTCCCTCGCAACCCCAGCCATCTTCCCGTCCTTCCCCGTCGACCTCCAAGGTCAGGAACGCCGCCGCCGCACCTGCGCCGCCGCCGCGTCGCGCGCCGCCGCGTGATGCGCCGCCGCGCCGCCACGACTGTTGCAAGCTGACGCCCCGCCCCGAGGCCGCTGATTCCGCCGCCATCCCGACCGCAAGCCCGCCGCTGTCCGCTCGCCTCCGGCTCTCCCCGTCGAGCTCTGCGCACCCATCCGCCACGAGGGTCGTCGCCCCCCGCCTTCTCCCCCATTCCACTGCCCGGCGAACCTTCAACCGCTCCGGAATTGCCGCCACGAAGCCTACCTCGCCGTGCAGCCGTCCTCACCCTGCACGCAGCGAACCCTAACCGCGAAGCCGAAAATGGTCGATTCCCGGCGAGTCGACTCGGCGGGAATCGGCCCCCAGTCGCCGGTTCACCGGATCGCCAGGGACCGGCCCGAGCCAGCTGAGCGGTCCGAACCATCCCGACCGAGCCAGGCCACCCAGGCAGACCCAGCCTGGCCGGCCCAGCTCGCTCCCAGACCAGACCCGGTCCAAGCCGGCCCCCGAGCGGCTCGAGTCCGCCCGGTCCAGACGACTGGAGTCACCCAGCGGTCCGGATCCACCCGACCGGCCTGCACGGCGCAGTCCGGTCAGACCGAGCCCTGAGGGCCCAACCAGCCCCGCGTGAACCGGTCCCGGACGCGCCCGAGCCGGCCCAGGGGCGCCGCCTCCCGCCTACCTGTGTTCTGCTGCGCCCGTCCGGCTCGTCCCCGACTCATCATCGCTCCATCCCCACGCCGATCGCTCCTGGCTCACCGCCGACTTCGCCCGGCGTCCCGACCTCGCTGCCACGCCCGACGACCTCCCTTGCCCCGACTGACCGGGCCCGCGCCCCCGCAGGTTAGCTTCAACCCCTCTTTCAAGTTAATTACTTTTCGAAGCATTTCCTTTTGACTGCGTCTCCACCGCAGTCTGACGACGTAGATAGGGTAGTACGATTATAGGTTCGAGATTTCTGACGCGTACGTCAGGTCCGGTACCGAGCGAGGGCTGCAGCCTCCTGGCTACCCCACGACGAGCGACTTCCACGCCTCTGGACGTGGATCGAGAGGGTCTCACCCTACCCATCATCGCGAGTTTCCCCGGGTCACCCGGAGTCGACTCCGCTGATCGGCACGCTTGCCTGCACTTAGGCTTAGGTTAGAGGTCTCGTATTTATAGTATAGGATTCGCCTACCCATAGGTTAGGGTCGACCGGCTACCTCCGGTCAACCTCAGTCCCATTGATCAGGCTCGTGGGTTTTCACCACCGTGTCCTGCATCAAAAACACAAAATAGTTGGATATGAACTGTCCTTCACATTAGACCTTTCTGTTTAGATCATAAAGTGACAAAAATAGAAATTCATCGAGTAAGTAGTAGATAGAGTTGGATTTATCAGAGGCTCACTTAGAAGAATGTTCTTGATATATAATTATTGGGAACTAAATCTTGCTGAGAATTATCCTCCTTTGCTTAAAGATTTTAGAAAGTGTCTAAAAACCGATAAGCACATATATTAGACTGATATTAGGACTATTAAATCCTTCGTATAGAGTTTACATAAGATAAATAAATAAATAAAAAAGAAAACATAAACATTGTCATTTCGATAAAAAGGGAAGTAATAGGAATATAAAAACAAAGTGAGTGGAGACACTTGAAGATATCAGATTGAGAATCATAGTCATACATAGGACAAGAAGAGGGAAAGAGACAAATAATTTTCAACTATTCAGATCTTCTATAGACATTATCGAAGGATCTTGTGATAAATGAAAATGATAGAAAACTGATATATGATGGTGAGTGTGTTAGAAGAAGATTGAATAAATCAAAGAAGGATTAGAATTGACCTCTCTAGGGTTCAACTCCTCATTGAGCTATACTTTCGGAGGATAGAAATTAAGGGGAAAAAAATGTATTAGAAGATAATATAATTGCATAAGTCGAATTTAACCATCACAATGACATAGGATTTACATCCCGAATTGGACTTATCAAAGGGGTATAATGGTAAATAAGGGTTGAATCCACAAGGAAATAAGGAAATTTATTATGATCTCTTTGAAATTGATCAAATCGGACGATGAATCGATGATAGAAATTGGGGAAAATGATAATTTATGAAAGAGAACTTCAAATGATTTCCACAAAATCAAAAATCATTGAAATTGATCTTGATTTCGCAAAGAAATTGAAGATCGAAGTGGAGAGAAATTTTCAAACTTTTAAATCACGATTTTTAGGAAAATTAAACTAAATTGAACTTTAATTCCTAATCAAAATCGAAATGAAACATGAAAGGATGATAGATTATTAAAAACTAACTCCACTAACCCAAGATTGCGATCGAATTAACACAATTAATCACCTTAATCGTCGAATATGTGAAAAATGCGATCGTGGAGTTCAAGCTGCGATTTTTCCTTAGTCTCTCATCCAACTCTTGATTTCTAACCCTCCGTGGATGCGGAAATGAGTGTAGAAGAGGATGGAATCAAGAGACTCGAGAAGGGAGGTGTCTAAGCAAATTAGTTAGATTGATTTCTAACTCGAATGCCTTACAAAAATCAGAGGAAACACTGTCTTTTTATAAGGGTATTTGGGTATAACCGTCCGATCAAAACGATCGACGGTTATGATGAAATGGTCCATCGTGGACCATTTTGGTTAAGTCGCAACCGTTTGATCTTGGATGGAGCGTCTTGATGAGCCTTTTGAGATGCGTTATAAGGCGCCTTAGATCGCGTCCCTTGAATCACGATCTGACAGTCGAGATGTGCCCCCGCGCATTTCATCAGAGCCGTTATAACTCCCTTTAAAAAGCACGTGCGCGTGATGCAATCCAGTGGACCGCGAGTACACCTGATCAACGCGCTTCAATCGCGCTTCATGTGATATGGCGCTCCTCATTGGGCCACGTGTCTTGTGATTTAAGATCTGTTTGGAACTTAGTCCCACACGGAGAAATTTAAAGGAACTAGGTGGGTATATAACATACATTGAATATATGGGTTAGCGTAATTCCGACTACGGAATGCTTATATGTACCCATATAATTACGACAAATATAAATAACATGTCACATCCGCGCCGCGTAGGCGCTGCGTGGGCCCGCGTGGCGCTATCACGTGGCCTTACGTGCCACGTGGCATCCACGTGGGTCCCGCGCGAAAATAAAACCCAATTTTGCTTTTATTTTTATTGTTTTAATCATTAAAAATCGTAAAATTAATTCAGAAAAATCTGGAAAAATCCCTAAAAATTAGAAAATTCATAACTTTTAAAATATAACTCCAAATTAATCCAAATTTCTTTCATTTGATCCGAAATTTAATTATCTATCATTTTAAAAGGTAAAAATTGATAAATAATGGGAGTTTTAAATTTTATTTCAAAAATATATTTATTCTTTAAGTGTTTTCTTTTAAGAAAATATAAATAAATGTTTATAAAATGATTTTCTCTCATTATTTTAACTCTAATAACATATATAATCTCAAGTAAAGATGGGTTATTAAATTATTTATCTTTAAATCATCATATTTAACCCTATTTTAAAGTATTTTTGAGATTATAATGAATTTTTCATGGAATGATAGAAAAATACTCATAAATATGATGACATGCATGGAAAAAAAATCATTTATGCCTTAATATGCATTAATAATCATGTTTTACCGTGTTAATTTAGCATGTTATCAGGTATATAAGGTGTGACGGTTTAAGAGGGTTAGCGAGTTCCGATAATCGGGACGCTTACATGTACTATAACCCTATATTACGAGTAAATATAAATATGCACACGTGTCACCTCTTCGCCACGTATGCACTCGCGTGGGTCCGCGTGGCTCTGCCACGTGGCCTTGCGTGCCACGTCGTATCCGGGCGGGTCCTGCGCGATAAATAAACCCCTTTTTTGTTTATTTTTAATTGTTTTAATAGATTTAAAATCGAAAAATAAATTCAAAAAATCCGGAAAAATCCCTAAAAATTAGAAAATTCATAACTTTCAAAATATAACTCCAAATTTATCCAAATTTCTTTCATTTGATCCAAAATTTAATTATCTATCATTCTAAAAAGTCAAAATTAATAAATAACAAGAGTTTTAATTTATTTTTCAAAAATACATTTACTTCTTTGAGATTTTAACTTTAGAAAATTAAGTAAATGTTTATAAAAATGATTACTCTTATTATTTATCTTTAAAAACTATTTATAATCTCAAGTAAAGATAAGTTATAAAATTATTTATGTTTAATTCATCATAATTAACCCTAATTTAAAGTATTTTGAGATTATAATGACTTTTTCATAGAATGATAGATAAATACTCATAAATATGATAACATGCATAGGAATGGAATCATTTATGCCTTAATATGTATAAATAATCATGTATTATCATGTCTAATTAGCATGTTATCACTCTCTCACTTTGAGAATTACTTCTCCTTTCTCCCAATTTGTGACGGCTTTTGCGGTAGCTAGGAAGGGTCGTCCTAGGATGATCAGGGCTTGGCTAAGCTCCTTAGTCATTTTCATGTCAACCACTAGGAAGTCTACTGAGAAATAACAATCTTCTATTCTACGATGACATCTTCTACTAATCCATGAGGTTTTCTCACCGATCCTTCGACTAAGCATAACTCTACTAAGAAATGCTGCAACTTCCCTACATGATGACAGTCGAATACGGCTTTAGGGAGGATGTTAATACTACCTCCGGTATCTAGTAGGGATCTAGTAATGGACATTCCTCCTATTTCACTCATTATCATGGGTGCTCCCGGATCTCTCTTTTTAATTTGTAAGGCATTCATCATGATGGACGTCACCGTCACACTAAGTTGGATCCTTCTAGGGTTTTTATGAGGAGTGCATATACCTTTGAGAAATTTGGCATAAGAAGGGATATGTTTGATGGCATCTATTAAGGGAATGGTGATGGTAACCTTCTTAAAGGCATCTAGTAGATGGTCATCGGTTTCATTACTCTTGGCTTTAGGATGATTTAGTGCTTGAGGATAAGGCACATGGGGCTTGTATGTATCAGGGTTAGGTTCGGCCTTCACCTGTTCTTCCTCGTCCTCCGAATTCCTGTCATGCTCGATGATAATTGGTGTCTCTTCTTCGATAGGGCCTTGGTGGATAGAATGATCCTTGTATGGATCCGGTAGGTCTTTTCAACTTTGAAGGCTTGATATGGCTAGTGCAGTTTCCACAGCCTCCTCATCGACGTGGACATGGTTGATGTTGTGTGTTTGGCTCGACGAGGCCCCTTGATTCCTCGGGTTAGCTGTGGCCTGTGAGGGTAATTGGTTAGTAAAATTTACCTGTTTACCCTTCTTGTCGGTCGTTGGTTGGACATTCGTCTTGACGAAGTCCTGTATTTTGTCTACGCATGAGTTCATCCGCGTCATTTGCTCCATTAATTGCGAGATTGCGTCGAGGATCGGATCGGATGCGGCGGCGGTCTGGTGTGGAGCTTGCTTGTAAGCTTGTGGTTGAGTCGGCGGGACGAATGACGATTATCTTTTATTCGTGTAGGGTTGATGTTGTTGTTGCTGACCAATGTATGATGAAGGATAGGGTTGATCGTTGTTCCTCCGAAATCCTGCATTCTGTGTAGGTTTATTGAAAACAGGGGTATGTAGTTAGGGTATGTACCTGGATAATTAGGTCATCCCTGTTGAGTTAGTCCTCCCGATGGACCCTGTCTAAACATATTTTTCCCTTGGATCGCCATTACGGGACAATCTAATTCGATATGATCAATTTGCACATGACGACGCCTCTTGAAGTGAGACAAGGGCGAGTCCTTTGGAATCGTTGCGAATATTGAGTCGGTCCAGTAGCAAATTCTAGACTTCTACCATTTTATCGATTCTTTCAAGGAGCATCCCCGTCTCCGCTGATTTGGCGTCGATCCTCTTTGGCATCGCACTTCCTCCAAATGGTTTCGCCGCATTATGGTGGCTATTCTCTGCCACCGTCTCGATGAGTTCCATCGTGTCGTCTTCATATTTGCTCATGAAGGTGCCGCAACTTGCTGCATCTAAAAGATATCTATCTTGCGGGCCTAACCCGTCATAAAATATTTGAGTAAATTCGTGGTTAGACACTCCATAGTGTGGACACTGATAACATGCAATCTTAACATGATAAAACATGATTATTAATGCAATTTAAGGCATAAAACATCACATTTATGTGCATGTTATCATACTTTGAGTGCATTTCTATCATTCTATGCATATTTATGTCATAATCTCAAAATACACCAAATTAGGGTTAATTATGATGAATTAAGGATAAATAATTTTATAACCCATCTTTACTTGAGATTATGAATGGTTTTTTTAAAGTTAAATAATAGAGAAATCATTTTTTTATGAACATTCATTTAATTTTTCTAAAGTTAAAATCTTTTTAAAAAAATGAGTGTATTTTTTTGAAATATAAATTAAAAAAATCTTGTTATTTAAATATTTTTGAATTTTTAGAATGATAGATAATTAAATTTCAGATCAAATGAAAGAAATTTGGATTAATTTGGAGTTGTATTTTAAAAGATATGATTTTTACAATTTTAGGGATTTTTTCTGGATTTTTCCGATTTAATTTTTGATTTAAAATAGATTAAAAATAAATATAATATATATATAAAAATTCAAAAACTGCGCAGGGGCCCGTGCTAGTGCGGCAGTGGCACGCAAAGCCACGTGGCGAGCCACGCGGACCAGCGCAGCGCGCTACGTGCGCGTTTATATATATTATATATATACATTACTTAATTTATAAAACGGGTCTTTGTCCTCCCCTATATGGGGAGGGTCATGCCTATAGAAACCGTCGGGTATTATATACCCGACAGTTTCATTTAGCAAAGTCCGTGTGGGACTAAAAATTTGTCTCACTTACCTTGCAGGCGACGTGGCGCGACGACGGGCGTTGGATCTCGCGGATGGGTGATCGACGAGCGTCGATCGCGTGAGCTGCGGACCACCAGATCAAATCAAAACCACGTGCGTTATAAACAAGTTATAACGGTCGAATTATATGCGACGTGGCAGCATCTCATGGCGCGATCGCGTGTACGCCGGGTGCACCAGAGATCATCAGGACACGTGCGTTAATTAAAGTATTATAACGGTCCTGATTTAATCGGGCGCTACTCATCTGGACCGTTGGATCGCGATCTAAAGGACGACGTTTGATGCGTTTTATAACGCATATCACAAGATCAAATCTGGAGCGTCCAAAGAAGATCTAACGGCCACGACTTAGTCTCACCGTTTCGAATTGATGCGTTTAATCTCGGCCGGTGATGCGGATTAAACGCATCAATCGGACGGTTTTCCCCAATTCGCCTTATAAATAGACGAGTTCTTCGTCGTTCTATGTATTCGAGTGAGAATTCAATGAAATTGACTGTCTAGACACCTCTCTCACTCGTTTCTCTCGAGTTCTTCCTCCTCCTCTCTCAATTCCGCATCCATGGAGGGGTAGAAGTCGAGATTTGGTGGAAAATAGAGGGAGAAATCGACACTTGAAGCTCGGCGTGACGATCTTGACGTTTTCGGTGATTAATCGGCTTAATCACCTCGTTTTGATCGCTAAACGGGTTTAGTGGAAGCGGTTTTACCTCAATTATCCTCCTATTATCTTTAATTTTCGTTTAGATTAGGATTTAGCTTTCAATTTCATAGAATTTCATCTAAAATTCCGATTTCGACGTCCGAAAATTTCTCTCCACTTCAAATTTCGATTTCTCCGCGAAATCAAGTCCAAATTCAACGATTCTTGATTCCATGGATTCGTTTTGAAGTTATCTTTCTAAATCCACCATTTTCCCTAATTTCTCACCTCAATTCATCGTCCAATTTGACCAAATTCTAAAAGATATCTCGAAAATACCTAAATTCCCTGTGGATTCGACCCGTATTTACCATTATACCCCTCAATTCTCTCTTAATTCCCCAAATTGGTAAGTTCGGTATTATTTTTGACACGAGACCGTGTGAAATCGACGACATCGCGGTCTCATCTCGTCAGACACTCCCTAGTGAGGTCTCTATGTCGCTCCGAGGCCTCGTGAAAGGTCTGACTCGTGCCTTGGGTAAACTCGCGGATAGCTTTTCGGACGGAGGTAGTTTTCCCTACGAAATAGTATTTTCTAAGGAATTATTCCTCTATCTTGGTCCAACTAGTGAATTCTTTCCCTAATTTTAAAAACCAATCCTTGGCTTGGTCTCTAAGGGTAGCGGGAAAGAGTTTCATCTTCATCATGTCGGCTGGGACATTCTGAAGGTGATTAATCTCACATGCTTGGGAAAGCTCATCTACATGTCTATTTGGATCCTCAGAATGTTTACCATGGAAGATAGGAAGCAAACTCATCACATGTGAATCTATTCTAAAATTCGCCCCTCTATTTCGGGGTGCATGAATTCTCGTGACAAGTCTCTGGAGGACGGGCCTAGCGTAGTCACTAAGGCATTTCCTTGCATTTCCCTCGTTATTTCGGGCCATTTCAACTGGTTTTATCAGATCTACGGTGGTATCAATCTCGGTAGTGTCAGGGGATTGCGAGGATCGCTAAAAAAGATCTAAGTTTAAAGTATTATTCTGTAATCTCTAGGTCGTCCATCGTCTCATGGAAGGATGGATCGGATATTTAGATGGATAATAACTTATAAATAATTATAAAATTATAAAAAATTAAAGTCGATTGTACCTGAATGTCGATATCCGTGAGAGTTAAGCGCTCTTAACGCGAATTTGAAAAAATGATCACCCGTAATCCTTAGAAAAGGAGTGAAATCACTTAATCTTATCAAATTAAAGATCTCGAAGATGAATTTCTGCTTCGGATCACTCGGTATACGATTGATTTGCGTGAAATTTAAGAAATTAAAAGAAAAATTCACGTTGACCAAGTAAAAATTGACTAAATTGATCAAAATTTTGCCTTAGTTCCCTGGCAACGGCACCATTTGACGAATCGAGACTGCGAGGTCATCAATTGCACACGGTCTCGTGTCAAAACAAAGTCCAAACTTACCAATTTAATGAAAATATCTCGAATTGAGGGGTATAATGGTAAATATGGGTTGAATCCACACAGAATTAGGGAAATTTCTGATCATCTCTTCTAATATGATCAAATCAGACGATGAATCAATGATAGAATTTGGGGAAAATTGTATTTTATGAAATACAACCTAAAGAAGATTCCACAAAATAAAAAATCATCGAATTTTACTTTGATTTCGCGTAGAAATTGAAAATCGAAGTGAGGTGATTTTTCGAAAATCGTAAATTGCAAAATTACAAAAATCAACTTAAAATTACTCAAATTAACGATTCTAAAATAAAAGTAAACGGTAAGAGACGATAGATTAGGATAAACCAAGATCACTAACCCACAATTGTAATTGGATTAACCCAATTAATTGTCGGTATCGAGGCTATTCATCAAAATCCAAAAATCGCGATTCCTGGAGTTCAAGCGTCGATTTCTTCCTCGTTGATTGTCGAAATCTTGATCTTAAGCACTCCTCAGACGCGGAAATGAGTCTAGAAGTGATTGGGATCAAGAGATTCAAGAGATTTGGTGTCCAAACAGTTCAAGTTGATTGAATTGCTCTCGAATGCTTTACAAATGCGAAGAACATCATAATTTATAGGGGATTTGGGCATAACCATCCGATTAAACGCATCAACGGCTTTGATGAAACGCATGATCGTGAATCGTTACCATTAAGTTGCGGCCGTTGGATCGCGATCGAACGCTCGAGATGAAGCCACGTCGCCGCGCGTTATAAAACACATTGAAACGCCACCGTTGGATCGAGATCAGATGCATCAGATCCGTTTTCTAGTGATTTAATCTCGACCGTTAGAACTCTTGCAATCAACGGTCGAGATTAAGAGGATCCGGTGAACCCTTATTTCGCCACGTGTCCAATTGATTTTAAGTGAAAATCAAGCGCCACGATTGATCGCCCGATCGGACGTCCCTTACGCTGTCACGTCATCTACTTCATCGAACGTTCGATCACGACGCGATTGGACGGCTCTGATCACGCCACGTCACTTTCGCACTCAAAATAAATGGGAAAATCGATTTTTAATTAGAAAAATTGATTTTTAATTACAGAAAATCCTTAGAAATTCATTAAAAATTCATAAAAATTCAGAAAAATTCCAGAAAAATCCCTAAAAATTAGAAGATTCATAATTTTCAAAATATAACTCCAAATTAATGGAAATTTCTTTCATTTGATCAGAAATTTAATTATCTATCATTCTAAAAAGTCAAATTCAATAAATAGGAAGAAATTTAATTATTTTGAATTCATCATAATTAACCCGAAATTAAAGTATTTTGAGATTATAATGACTTTTTCATAGAATGATAGATAAATACTCATAAATATGCTAACATGCTTAGGAATGAAAGCTTTTATACCTTAATATGCATCAACAATCATGTATTATTATGTCTAATTAGCATGTCAGCGCACAATAAAAAAAATATTTTTTTATTTATTTTAATTCAAAATAAATTAAATTAAATATATACAAAAATTAAAAAAATTCGTAAAAATCCCTAAAAATTAGAAAATTCATAACTTTCAAAATATAACACCAAATTAATATAAATTTATTTCATTAGATTAGAAATTAAATTATCTATCATTTAAAAAAGTCTAATTATTGAAATAATAAGAGAAGAAAATTTTATTTAAAAAATATACTCATTTCTCTTAAAAATGAAAACTTAGAAAAATAAATGAGTATATAAAAAAGTATTTTCTCTTATCATTTAATCCAATTATAATCTCAAATATAGATGGGAATAATATATTCTAAAATATATTCTTGAAAATGTATCATTATCCTTAAAATAGTGCATTTTGAGGTTATAACTTAAAATTGCATGAAATGATAGATATGCACTCAAAGTATGATAACAAGCATAAAAATGAAAAAAATTATGCCTTAATTTGCAATACTACTTGTATAAATTGGATGTTATCAAGAGACGAGAGAGGAGAGAGCTGAGGGCATTTAATGTAATTTTCTTGTGTTTCAGCGAAGTTTGAGTGGAGTGGTTTTGCTTGGAGCGCTTTGACTGGCGTAATTAGGAGAGAGAGAATGCCACATCAACGGCCAGAAACACTCCAACTGAAAATCAAGATATCTCATGATCTTGGTCGAGTTAGGGCTTGAAATTTCGTGGGCATGATTGTCATTTCAAGCTCCACGAATCTGCTTTGGCTGATTGAAGTTGTGAGACAAAGAAAAATACTTTTATGAATGTTTCATTGTGTGCCTCTCGCATTGGCTAGCCAAAGGGAAAGAAGGCAGTGATTGACCATTCTTCATGTATGAAACACCATTTTTAGTTATTTTCTTCTCTTCTCTTTTCATTCTTCGTGTTTGATGTAAGACACCTAGCCCAAGCAAAATGTACAGGCTCTCGGAGATATGTTTTGATTAGAGAGCATCACTAGATGTATTTTCATCATGATTCTTTAGGTTAGGAACATTTTCTATCCATATTTTCTATTCTCTCATCTTTTCATTCACATTTCCATATTTACAAACCCTAAAAACCACTTTTCGACCATCGATCAAGGGTTTTCTATCATCGAAAGGAGTTTGGAAATATTTGATTGATTCATTTCATTCTCTTGTACATCTTCCTTTCATCAATCATTTCTGCTTTCTAAATCTAAAAATATCATAAATATATCTTTTGATTTCAATATTTTAACCTTCCTCCCTGTGGATTCGACCTCGACTTGCCAGTGTTCTAATTTAAAAATCATATTTTAAGGAGTTGAGTATGAATTTGTTTGATATGTGAATTTATGCATTCAGCAACCGTGTTTTTACACGTATCAAGTTGCCAACCTATTGAGTGCCAAGTTACACCCCCTGTATTCTAGGAGATATGGAGTATGTAAGAACTCCCTATTAGAACTTTCCGTCATCGATTTCCATTTATGTATAATCTTTCATATGCACAAGACTCATGAATGACTTAAGCTATGTTCAACTATAAAACTGATGCAGGACGCGGTGGTGAAAACCCTCGTGCCTAATCAATGGGACTGAGGTTGACTGAAGATAGTGTGGTAAAACCTAATCTACGAGTAGGCGAGTACTAGACCCTAAGCCTGAGGCCTAACCTAAACCTAAGTACAGGCAAGCGTGCCGATCAGCGGAGTCGACTCCGGGTGACCCGGGGAAACTCGCGATGATGGATAGGATGAGACCCTCTCGATCTACGTCCGGAGGCGTGGAAGTCGCTCGTCGTGGGATAGCCGGGAGGCTGCAACTCACGCTTAGTGTCAGACCTGACGTACGCGTGAGAAGTCTCGAATCTATAGTCGTACTACCCTACCTACGTCGTCTGACGGCGGTGGAGACGAGTAAAGGAAACGCTTCGAAAAGTAATTAACTTTGAAAGAGGGGTTGAAGCTTACCTGCGGGGCGGGGTTCCCGGTGGGTCGTGGCGTAGTGGAGAGTCCGCTCGGCGGTGTCGGTCAGGGAGAGGGAGACGACGTCGGAGAGGAAGCGGGCGTGGCCCGGCAGGTTGCGGGCGCGGCCTAGTGTGAACACGGGCGCAGACGCAAAGAGGTGCATCGGTTGGAGTAGCGACAGGACTGAGGCGCGGAAGTGACCAGATGTGACTCACTGCGTCACAACCCAGGCTGATCGCGAGTGCGAAATGGCTGGGGAGCGGGCACTGATTAGGCGGCTCAGTGCTCGACCCGTGGTCGTCGCACGGGAGGCTTGAGCTCAAGTCGCGAGTGATGCCCCTCAGTGTCGAGCGAGCGGACGTTAGTCTAGTTGGGGCGTGGCTCTGACTGGGCTGACCGAGATCACTAGAGTTGACCAGCGAGAGTGGACCCGAGGCTCAGGGAATCTGGCTAGCGAAGCTGCAGTGGCATCGCGAATTCTAAAGGGAGGACGCGGCGCCGTCGGGGATCAGGTCGCCTTTGTGACCAGAACTCAGGTCGCAAGTCGGCTTGAATTCGGCGCGGCGGGATTGAATTTGGCCTGGTCGTTGTAGTCGTGAGGGCGGGTGGATTCGATGCGGGATGGAGGCTGACACCCGTGCGGAGTTCGGGGGGAGAGCAATCAAAGTTCCGCCTGGGGCGAAAGGTTAGTTTGCCAATCGCCGGTGTGAATTCCAGGGGGGTGCTTGAATTTGGTGAGTGGCTGAGCGTGGCGGAATTTGCAAGGGCGTGGGCGAATCCGTATAGGGGCGGAGAACGGGGGAAATAAGGCGTGGATGGGAGGGATTGGCGTCGGGCAGTGGGTCTCGGGGCAATGGGAAGGGTGTAGGGCACCCCGGCGGATTCTCGATGGGAGAAGAGGGCGGCTGTTTCGAGTCGACGAAGAAGTGGAGAGCGAGAGAGAGGAGAAGATGAGAGAGAGAATGGGAAGTTGGTGAAGTGGGGTTGATTCCGGTTGATCGCTCGGGAGACTGCGGGCGAGGACCGTGGATCTCGTCAAGTGGTAAGAAACTCGCACGTTCGTTGCGAAATTCTAGCGATGCGGTGACGGAAAATTCGCAGGGCGTCAACTCGGGTTTGGAGTGAATTTTGGGGGAAAGCAGATTGGGATGTATCCGCGATTGGTTTGAGCGTGGATGGGAATGCAGGAGTGAGAATATAGAGGCTGAGGTAGTTAGGGTGGATTCCAAAGGGGTGCTTCAGCGGAATTTCAGGGAGGTTCGTGGGATCTGGCGTGGAGCGGAAATCGAGCGTCGGAGAGCTGGAGAGAGAGGGAACTCTCGGGCGGTGAATTTGGCAGGGGAGTCAAGAGGATGATGCGGAAAATTCTAGAGGGATTTGCAAGGCTGACAGAATCCCAATCCCGAGCGAGAAATTTCGGGAGGTTGATGGCGGAAAAACTAAATCGCGGTGCGGGCAGACGAAGTGACTGCGAGATTCACGTCGGGATTTGGGTGAGCGGAAGATTGAATTCGTGGGTGGGGAAAGGGAAATTCAAATGGCGTTCGGCGTGGAGGAGGAGTGAGGATTGATTTCGTTCGGAAATGGAATTTGGGAGACGCGAAAGGGAGATCACGATGAAGTTCGTGGTTGCGGAGGAGGGGATGGAGAAATCGAAAATGGCGGCGTGAAGGATGATTGCGCGGAGCTAGAGATGGAGGAAGCCTGGAGATGATGCAGGAAATCGGGTGGTGGAGGAGTTCGGGAGGTTGTGCGGGTGAAGGAAGAGGGGAAATCGACGGGAGGAGGGCAGGAAGATGGCCGGGGTTGCAGGAGGGTGAGCGGGAGGGGCTTCGGGAGGTTTGCCGGGGAAAAAGGAAGATGGCCGGAATGTGGAGGAGGATGCTGGCGGAAGGTGGAGCGGGAGGAGGAGCTGGAGGAGAGGCTTGAGGGATGATGGCCGGAGGGGAGATGGAGGGGAAGGTGGAGATGGTGGCGCAGCGGTCCGGCAGCGGCGGTGGCGGCACAAGGGTGGCGGCGGCGGCTTGAGGACGGCGGCGTCGCGATGACGGCGGAGAAGAACCGTGGCCGGGGCAAGGAGTGGCGGCGGTCGTCACGGCGGCGGCGGCGGCGCACGAAGACGTGCGACGGCGGCGGGCGGTCAGCGGCACGGAGGCGTGCGACGGCGGCGGCGGCAGCGGCGGCGGTTGGACTCCTTCCCCGGCCTTCCTTGAGCAGCCACTTGAGAGGGAGATCACTCCTTTCTTTCTTCAAATGACGGCTAGGGTTTGTGGGGGGGTCCCTTCCCCTCTTATAGAGCCCATAATGGGCCGAGAGGGGAAAGGGCCCACTTGAGGCCCACAACCCAAAACCCAAAATACTCATAGAAAATAAAGGTTCACAAAAGAAGGGGCTTCACGAGTGGGATCCCGAAAAGGGAAGAACCCACCGGAAAGCCTAAAGGGAAGAGGGAAATAAGCGAGGACCCGCTTAAACACGTGAGGGTCAAAAAGTTCATAATAAAGAAATAAAGAAATAAAGATAAGCGGATAGATCCGCGCGGCACAAAAGGCGCCTCCGGCGCCGTGGTATCGTGTCTTGGTGGCGACGGGGGTCGTACGCCACCAAAAACCCTAATCGATTACTCAAGTTAGTATTGATGTTATTAGATATAGCTCATTAGAAGTCTTAGATATAACTCATTATAAGGTGTATTATACTATCTCTTATAAGAACTCCATAGTCAAGCGTGCTTGAGAAAGAGCGGTACTAGGATGGGTAACCTCTTAGATAATACTTATATTTTATCATGATCAAGGATATTAGTCCCACATGGGTTATATTTCTATCTTTCTCTCTTTCTTCTCTATAAATCGAGGCTTGTAATATCTTCTTTACTCACTCAATACAATTGGGCTCTACCATTCACAAATGTGTATAGGAAATCATTGGGAACTCTTTCTTTGATATTTCTACTACCTTGCCCAAGGATCTTATTTCATCATTTTCCTTAAGTTAGTCTCCTCAAATATCGAGGGCGGATAATCCCATATTGACCACACAATCATCTTCATGAAATTTATGTTGTATCCAATACATGATGATTTAGAGATCCCGTTGTTAGGGATTTTCAAGTCATAATCAAAACACGATCATCCATCCACAAGATGTATTTGGTTCCTCAAGTCAAAGTACCACATACACAATTGTGACATGAATTAACATAATTAAAAGTTATCTACAATTAACATTCAAGGATTCATACGGATAAATTTAGTAAACTCTTTCTCCAAATAGCACTCACTATATATAATTAGTGTCTCTACACTGATGGCTATATGATCAGCCATCCTAATCATATCAATCAGATCAGACAG
>CM044119.1:3499432-3589687 GCA_024174645.1 Lemna minuta | reverse complement strand
CTCTTCCTTCTCCCTCTTCTTTCCTCCTCTTCCACCTTCACCATCTTCGTCATCCTCTTCCTCCACTTCTTTCCGCTCCCTTCTTCCTTTTTCTCATGTGCGCGAAAATTTCTCTCCTCATCTCCTTATTCACTTCCTCTCCCTTGCTCCCCAGTGCTTTTTCTTTTTGTGCTCCTCTCTCGACGGAAATGAAATTCCCGCGGCACGATAGAATTTCCTGCGCAAAATCTGCTCATGTTTTTTGCCATCACGAGAGAGGAGAGGAGAGGAGAGAGGAGAGATGAAGAAAAGAATCTGTGAGGTCATTGAAAACACGCCAACACACGTAAAAAAATTTAGCAAACTCACTAATTTTAAAGATTAATCACGAATTAAATAGCATAGTGGTGAATAAGGGTTGAATCCATGGAGAATTAAGGTATTTTTGAAGTATTCTTTGAAATTAGATTAAATCGAGCGATGAATTGAGGTGAGAAATTAGGAATTTTGATAGATTTAGAAAGAGAATTCAAAGACAAATCCACAGAATACAAAATCACTCGATTTCGATCAAGATTTGCAGAGAAATCAAAAAGCAAATTAGGTAAAAATTTCCAAATGCAAAGAGAGATAAATTCAAAATTAAATCTAAAAATCTAATCTACGGTTCTAAATTATAATCTAATAATACATGATGAAAGATTAGGATGAAAACACATAATCTAACCTAAGATAGCTATTGAAATGATCTAATTGATCGCCGGATTAAAGGCTTTTTATTCCACGATTTCGAAGACGATTGTTGGCATTTAAGAGGCGAATTCTCCCTATTCTTTCGACAAAATCTCACTCACAGGCACTTCATCAACGCGGAAATGTGTCTAGTAGAAGAAGAAAGCAAGAGATTCAAGAATGATGGTGTCTGGATAGTTCGATTACTCGAAAACATCCAAGAATTATTTACATCTTCAAAGAACTACTCAATTTATAGCAAATGTGGGCGTAGCTGTTGGATTTGGCTTTAACTCTTTGATCAACGGCTCTGATGAATTATAAAGATGCAAATCGTTATATTTACGTCGTATCCGTTGGATCAGAGATGGACCGCCGAGATCTCGCCACGTTGCAGGTGAAGAAGTAATGCATGAAACGCTCGCCATTTAATTTTGATCTAACGCTCTATATGCGTTTCATTGATTTTAATCTTAGTCATTATAACTCCTCAATTCGACGGCTGAGATTAAATCATTTTAAAATGATTCACCGAAAAAATATAATGTGCCACGTACCCCTTCACTTAAGTAAAGATCGACAATCACGATGAATTTGCGCGATCGGACTTTCCACACGATGCCACGTCACCTGCGTACATAAAAACATAAAAATAGTTCCACGTGACAAAAATCAAAGAAAATGCGCGTATATATAAAGAGTATGCAAATAAGGAGATAGCGAAAATCCTTAACATGGTGCTTTCTCCTTATTCCCACACACGCACACGCACACGTACGCATAGGCGCACACACTCACGAGCATGCACACACATACGCACTCACACACGCGTGCACATATACACGTGTGTGATATGTGGCAGTCTCATACGTTTCCACATGGCGCCGCCATTTTCGTCCGTGCCACATCAGTTGCCATGTCAGCACGCAATAAAAAAATATTTTTTATTCATTTTAATTCAAAATAAATTGAATTAAATTCATTAAAAAATTAGAAAAATTCTTTAAAATCCCTAAAAATTAGAAAATTCATAACGTTCAAAATATAACTCCAAGTTAATTTAAATTTATTTCATTAGATCAGAAATTAAATTATATATCATTTAAAAAAGTCGAATTATTGAAATAACAAGAGAATAAAATTTTATTTCAAAAATATACTCATTTCTCTTAGAAATTAAAACTTAGAAAAATAAATGAGTATATAAAAAAGTATTTTCTCTTATTATTTAATTGAATTATGATCTCAAATATAAATGGGAATAATCTACTATAAAATATATTCTTAAAAATATATCATTATCCGTAAAATAGTGCATTTTGAGATTATAAATTAAAATTACATGATATGATAGATGTGCACTCAAAGTATGATAACAAGCATAAAAATAAAAAAATTTATGCCTTAATTTGCATTACTAATTGTATAATTGCATGTTAAAATTGGATGTTATCAAGAGACGAGAGAGGAGAGAGCTGAGGGCATTTAATGTAATTTTCTTGTGTTTCAACGAAGTTTGAGTAGAGCAGTTTTGCTTGGACTGCTTTGAGCGGCGTAATTAGGAGAGAGAGAATGCCACATCAACGGCCAGAAACATTCCAACTGAAAATCATGATATCTCATGATCTTGGTCAAGTTAGGGCCTGAAATTTTGTGGGCATGATCGTCATTTCAAGCTCCACGAATCTGCTTGGGCTGATTTAAGTTGTGAGACAAAGAAAAATAGATTTATGAATGTTTCACTGTGTGCCTCTAGCATTGGCTAGCCAAAAGGAAAAAAGGCAGCCATTGACCATTCTTCATGTATGAAACACCATTTTTAGTAAGTTTCTTCTCTTCTCTTTTCATTCTTTGTGTTTGATGTAAGACGCCTAGCCCAAGCGAAATGTACGGGCTCTCGAAGGTATGTTTTGATTAGAGAGCATCACTAGATGTATTTTCATCATGAGTCTTTAGGTTAAGATCATTTTCTATCCATATTTTCTATTTTCTCATCTTTCCATACACATTTCCATATTTACAAACCCTAAAAACCATTTTTCCACCATCGATCTAAGGTTTTCTATCATCGAAAGGAGTTTGGAAATGTTTGATTGATTCATTTCATTCTCGTATATATCTTCCTTTCATCAATCATTTCCACTTTCTAAATCTAAAAATATCATAAATATATCTTTTGATTTCAATATTTTAACCTTCATCCCTGTGGATTCGACCTCGACTTGCGAGTGTTCTAATTTAAAAATCATATTTTAAAGAGTTGAGTATAAATTTTTTTGATACTTGAATTTATGCATTCAACAACTGTGCTTTTACGCGTATTAAGTTGCCAACCTATTGGGTGCCAAGCTACACCCCATGTATTCTTGGAGATATGGAGTATGTAAGAACTCCCTAGAAGACCCTTTCCGTCATCGATTACCATTTATGTATAATCTTTCATATGCACGAGACTCATGAATGACTTAAGGTATGGTCAGCTATAAAATCCTAATCGATCACTCAAGTTAGTATTGATGTTATTAGATATAGCTCATTAGAAGGTCTTAGATATAACTCATTATAAGGTGTATTGTACTAGCTCTTATAAGAACTCCATAGTCAAGCGTGCTTGAGTGAGAGCAGTATTAGGATGGGTAACCTCTTGGATAATACTTATATTTTATCATGCTCAAGGATATTAGTCCCACATGGGTTATATTTCTATCTTTCTCTCTTTCTTCTCTATAAATAGAGGCTTGTAATATCTTCTTTACTCACTCAATACAATTGGGCTCTACCATTCACAAATGTGTATAGGAAATCATTGGGAACTCTTTCTTTGATATTTCCACTACCTTACCCAAGGATCTTATTTCATCATATTCCTTGAGTTAATCTCCTCAAATATCGAGGGCGGATAATCTCATCTTGACCACACAATCATCTTCATGAACTTTATGTCGTATCCAATACATGATGATTTAGAGATCCCATGTCTAGAGACTCTTAATTCATAATCAAAACACGATCATCCATCCACAAGATGTCTTTGGTTCCTCAAGTCAAAGTACCATATACACAATTGTGACATGAGTCAACATAATTAAAAGTTAGCTACAATTAACATTTAAGGATTCATACAGATCAATTCAGTAAACTCTTTCTCCAAATAGCACCCACTATATATCATTAGTGTCCCTACACTGATGGCTATAAGATCAGCCATCCTCATCATATCAATCAGATCAGACAGTGCTATTTGTCGAGATGAATTAGTGTGGTTATTGAATACACACAAACTCATATCAAAGAAATTACCAAACTCACCAAGTTTGAGATATAATTATGAATTAGATAATATAATGGTGAATAAGGGTCAAATCCACAGAGAATTAAGAGAATTTTTTAGGTGTCTTTGAAATTCGATCAAATCAAATGATGAATTGAGTTGAGAAATTAGGAATTTTAGTAGATTTGGAAAGAGAGCTCCGAGATGAATCCACGAAATCATAAATCAATCAATTTGGATCAAGATTCGCGGAGAAATCAAGGAACAAAAATTAGGTAGAAAATCAATCACGAGGAGAGAGAAAAATCAAAATTAAATCTAAAATTAACCTAATCAACTATTCGAAATTAAAATCTAATGCTATATGAAGAAAGATTAAGAGGAATACATGTAATCTAAACCATAGTCACACTTGAAATGATCCAATTCATCACCAGATCAAAGGCTTTTCATTCCGTGATTTCAAAAACGAAGTTCGACATTCAAGAGATGATTTCTTCTAATTCTCTCCACAAAATCTTTGTTTTAAACACCCCCTAGACACAAAAATGAGTCTAGAAGAGGAAGAAATCAAGAGATTCAAGGACTAAGTTGTCTAAACAGTTTGATTTGCTCAAAACATCTAAGAATGAAGTTTTTCCTCAAAGAACAAGTTAATTTATAGAGAAATTGGGGCACAACCCTTCATCTTCGATCAACGGCTGATATTAAACGTTTATTTGTGAATTTTCATCATTAAGTTGCGTGAGTTTGATTGACGATGAAACACTTAGATTTTGTCACGTTGCATTTGAAGAAGAAGCATCGCGCGAGCGTGTTCGTCCGATCGTGAATCGATGCTTGAGATATTGCCATGCATCCACCAAATTCTATTGGGCGCATTTAATCTCAAATGTTATAACTCCTCAGATGAAATATTGAGATTAAATTGTTTCAAAATGAATCGTCGCCCAATCAGAGTTCGCTTCGATTAAGTGCACAAATTGGACGCTTCTCGTTGTGCCACGTCACCTGTGAAGATATTAAAAGAAAGAGAGTCCCACATGACATACATAAAGGTAATCTGATGGGTATATAAGAAGTGCGAATTAATGGGCTTAGCTTATAACTTGAAAAGGATGCTTAACCCATTAATTACACATACGCATGCACGCGCACACTTGTACATGCACATATGCACACATTCTTTGCCACGTGGCATGAATACACGTTGCCTCGTGGCTATGCTTTGCCGAATCATCTGCCACAGCAGCGCGCGATATATAACCATAATTTTACTTTTAAAAATAAAAAATAACTCTAAATAATTTCAAAAAAAATCTAGAAAAATCCCTAAAAATTAAAAAAATTCATAAACTTCAATATATAACTCCAAATTAATCGAAATTTATTTTGTTGGGTCATAAATTAAATTATCTATCATTCTAAAAAGTCAAATTGTTTCAATAATAAGAGAATAGATTTTTATTTCAAAAATATACTCATTTATCTTAGAAAATAAAACTAGAAAAATAGATGAGTGTATATAAAAATATTTTCTCTTATTATTTAATCATGAAAAACTAATTATGATCTCAATTATAAATGGGAATAAAACTATATTATTTGAATTATACATAATTATCCCTAAAATGATACATTTTTATATCATAACTTAAAATTACATGAATTGATTGATATACACTCAAAATATTATAACATGCATCAGAATGAAATATTTTATGCTTTAATTTGCATAAATAATCATATAAATTCATGTATAAATTGCACATTATCACTAATATTTCTGATAATTCAAAATATATGAATGTTATCATAAAATATCCTGATACATCACTATTATTGCATGTTATCAAAATATATGAGTGTAAAAATTGCATGTTATCACTATTATTTCCTTATAATTCTAGAATATATTTCACCTATAGGAATATTTAGAACATATGTTTAAAGACTAGGGATCATCGTATTATGATCTCATCATAATTCACTCAGTCATTGCACATGCTCATGGACTTCACCAAAACATCACACAGGAATGACAATGAATAAATTGTATTTCAATGAATATAAGCGAGATATATGGAAGTATGATTGGCTTATAGGCCAGATAATATCCATCAGGTTTAAGATAGAATCAACTAATGATGTTGCTAACTTGTTAAACAAATAAAATCAGACCCAATAAGTCTAGAAAAAATTTGATCACCTACAAAGCAAAATAAAGGTGAATAAAACAAAGAGAATCCTAATGGTTTTTATCAATAATTTTAGAATAATTAAAAAAATCATGAGTGTAGTGGAGTGGAGGATGCACCAAGTTGCATTGAACACCATTATGTTTGGTCCAAATGAAGGCCACTTTTTGTCACAAGTGTCCCAAAACTCTAATGTCTAGTCTTCCAAAGCTTGATGTGTCAAGCTGATGTCTTGCCTATTTTGTTGATGAGATCAAAAAAAATAGACAAAAAAACTTTTACTCAGCCCTCATATTATTGTGTTCACAAGTACAATATTATATGGAGACTTGGACATACCCCACACCTGTTTTAAGGTATACCTCATCTCACAAATGCTGCAATCTTGTTCAAAGATGTTGCTACCTTGTTTCCTATAAAAATTTAATACTTGAAAAGCTATTAATAAAAAGATAAAGGATGTTGCAACATAGAAAGATTTAGGGGGTAGTCATACAAGTTTCTCTTCCTCTTCTAAACATATCCAAGTGCAGTACAACCTCCCTCATGGACTCATGGTCAAGAAAACTTTTCTTTTCATTATATCTCCACACCAATTTATAATTTTGTGCAAGAAATTCCACAACCTTTCCCATAGAAGAGGTGCTCTATGTCAAAGTTCAAGATAAAACAAAAGATTAAAAAAAATCAACTCTTTGGTAATCTATGCACAAATATATAAGGAGACTTGGAGTACACTCACCTTTGAGTTTTTCTTCAATGTAGGAAAGCCACAAACTTGTCCAAGAACGTCATCATATCTCCCATGCATAGATATATAAAGCTAAAAAAGAAAGAGAAGATACATAATAAGATATTTAGGCGCTATGTGTACGTGCAAATAAATATGGACACTATAGGCAAAAACGAAAATTAATCTTATGTTGAAAGGAAGAAACATAGGTCTAGGTAGTTTTAAAGTAAAATGAATAAGGTTAGTTGTGCATTCAATTAGTAATGCAAGGAGATTGGCAAGGAGGTAGACATATGATATCATGCAATTTATGCATGAATTTACATGATTATTAATGCAATTTAAAGCATTAAATATTACATTTGTATGCATGTTATCATATTTTGAGTGCATTTCGATCATTTTATGTAATTTTAGGTTATGATATAAAAATATAGCATTTTGGGAATAATTATGCATAATTCTCATAATATAATTTTATTCACATTTATATTTAAAATTATAATTGTATTTTCATGATTTAATGATAAGAGAAAAGTATTTTATTTATACTCACGTATTTTTCTAAAATTTATTTTCTAAGAGGAATGAGTGTATTTTTTAAATTAAAATTAATTTTATTTTTATTTAAATATTTTGAATTTTTACAATGATAGATAATTCAATTTCTGATCCAAAAAAATAAATTTGGACTAATTTGGAGTTGTATTTTGAAATTTATAAATTTTTCTAATTTTTAGGAATTTTTGAGAATTTTTCTGAATTTATTTAAAGCTAATTTTTCGATTTTATAAAAGAATAAAAATGATTTTATAAAACATTTTATAATCACATCCTCACGTGGCAGAGCATCGCCACGTGGCGGCGTCCGTGCGTGACACTTGTGTGCGTGTGCACTCGTGACACGTGTGCACTTGCGTGTGCGCACGTGTGCGCGTATGAGAGTGATTAGTGGGTTAAGCATATGTTAAGGACTTTACACTAACCCATTAAGCTTTCACATGTTATATACGCAATAAAACATCATAATTTATTCCATATGGTACTATTTATGTTTGATTTTAGTTACAGGTGACGTGGGTGCAACGAGAGACGTCCGATCGCGCGGTTCAAATTGCGATCGTCAAATTTCACTTACTCACAGGGCTACGTGGCAAAATATGATTAGGAGACGATTCGATCAAACGGCGTTTAATCACAGCCGTTCATCTGGGGAGTTATAATGGTCGAGATTAAATGCGCCCGATGGACACGTGGATTCATCGCGATCATCCGATGAAGATCGAACGGACGAAATCAAGCAACGCCTCTTCTTCACGCGCGACATGGCAAAAATCTAGATGCTTCACCTCAGATCGGATGGACGCGACTTAAAGACACTGATTTGTGAATTGACATTTAATCTCATCTGTTAATTGAAGATGAATTGACACATTCGACGGTTACACCCAATTTCTTCTATAAAATCGAAATGTTCTTCGACGAAAAAACCCATTCTTGGATTTTTTTTTTTTGAGCAATTCAAACTGTTTAGACACCACAATTGTTGAATCTCTTGAATTTTTTCTCTTTTAGACTCATTTCCATGTCCATGGAAGGTTTGAAATCAAGATTTGGTGGAAAGAATTGGAAGGAAATCACATCTTAAATGCTAAACTTCGTTTTCGAAATCGCGAAATGAAAAGCCTTGAATCCGACAATTAATTAGATCATTTCGAGTGTCGACTTTGGGTTAGATTGCATATTTTCTTCCTAATCTATCTTCCTTTAGCATTAGATTTACATTTTAGAATTGTAGATTAAGTTTCATTTAGTTTTAGTTTCAGTTTTCACTTATTTTCGCGATAGATTTTCTATCTCAATTTCAAATCTAGATTTCTCCGCGAATTCTAATCCAAATTCAGTGATTTTTGATTCCGTGGATTCATATTGGAGTTATCTTTCTTATCATACTAAAATTTCTAATTTCTCATCTCAATTCATCATCTGATTTGATCCAATTTCAAAGCTATCTAAAAAATTTCCCTTATTTCTTCGTGGATTCGACCCTTATTCACCACTATACTCTTTAATTTGTTATTATAACTTAAAATTGGTGATTTTGAAACTTTTTTTGACATGAGATCATGTGTATTCAATAACCGCACGAAATCATTTTGTCAACATACTAGTTTTGGGTAGAACAAGATGGAGCGTGAACTTGCTAAGAATATTAGTTTAGAGGTGTTAATGTTATAATTAAAGAAGTTCATGGGCTGTAGCTTCAAGATAATAAATATATGGGATAATCCATGACACATTGATAGATGCTGCACCAAAGAGAACACAATTTTGGCAGCAAACTGCAATCATGTAGGCCACTATGTTGTAGAAACATTTATTAGTAGAGACAAATGTGATGTTCATTTAAAAAGGCAAAACTAATACCCAAATAGATGGGACAAGAAACAAGCTTTGAAACAATAAGAAGTTGACTATTAGGGTGTGTGACACATGAGATTCATAGTAAAAAGAAACATGACAAAGTTTGTGAGTCATCCATGAAGTTCTCCGGATGCTTGCAAGAGAATGAAAGTGGGAATGCAAATGCATGTATGTGATAAAGACAAATATAATGAAATCAAAATAACCCAAGTACTAGCTATTGAAAAAGAATAATGAAATACTAAAAATTAAAGAGAAAATATATTAAATAGAATCATAAAATACATTTATGAAAAATCTAGTGGTGCAAGTGCATGTTCTCATTGCATACATAGAGATGAGAAAATAAAAAGAAACAGAAAATTAAAAAAATGAGCTGAATATGTGAAAAGCTATGAAGAAAAAAACACGCATTAGTATTATGGGGCGACACGACAGATCCTTGTGAAATAAACCAAGAGAATTAGTGGTCAATTTATTTTTACAGCTAGAGACAAGGGTGTATAATAGTGAAAGAATTTGTTAGCACAATTTGGTGAAAAAATGATGCACTTGTGTCTTCTTATCCCCCCTCAGGCTTCCACTCTGGACTCTAGGAATGTCCACAAGAATAATCTCTGAATTGAAATTCATAGAAGGACAATCATGATACCTAGACCTACCACCTAGGTGGGGAAGGATTGTGTGATCATATTGCAGCCCCCATTTTATTTATTGTTTGCCTATGAATCCTAGAAATTCTTGATTTGGTTTTAGAAAGAGCCCCCAATCATGACTTCTCACGGGTTTATTTCTTCATGCTTTTTATCTTGTGTCTTAGAAAATTCTTAAAATGTTTTCAAATTGGGTTTAAAGAATCATCTGAAGAGTACAAATAAATTCTAGTGTGGCCTCAAATGATAGACCTACCTCCACAGATCTTCAAAATTTTGAATGTGATATGGTGAATGGACGTAAATAAGCACATGAAAGGTATCCAAGTTCTGAAATTACTCATGAGACCACCCATGTCCCAGTTATTTATAAAACAAGTAGTACAAAGTGGTGCATGTTCTTTACGAAAGCCAATTTAAATCTTACACATCAAGACATAAGATGAAAAAATAAGAAAATAATTGGCTTCTCAAGCTTTTATTGATCTAATTTCTATCTTCTTTCCAAAATCTGATTTCAATATTTATACAAATGTCAATTTTAGGGTTATTAAATCAAAATTTCAACATAGGAGATATAATTTAAGTTTATTTTAATATAATTCTAGATTTTGAAATCTATACTCTTAAAACTATTTTTTTATTAAAATCTACTTTAATGATTTCTTTTGGTTTAATTCCAGATCACGAATAAAAAAATTTCCTGTTAAGATTGACACTATCTCCTTATTACTATTTGATCTATCTCAAAGTGTGTTTGAAGAGAAAGTTTCAACTTCTTAAAGGAAGTGTCAACATCCTCCTATTAAGTAAGGTTGATATATCATTCATCCATCATATAGATTCATAAAGGATCATCTCTTAGACATCTTGAATATAATTTTAGGTAAAGCATATTATAGATCATCATCATCTTTTCATATTTTACTTGATATCAACTTCTCTTTACTCACATGTATTTGAGTTGTTTGATGCATTATGTATTGTCCACTAGTGTGTAGAAAGTAGGACTAGGCAAAATCAATCACCAATAGATACTAGATGAACTCCAAGAGACTCCTATGGGGAAAACTCTTTAAAGAGTTAGTGCTTGACTAAGGATGAGTCTAGGAGGTTGACCAAATAGTCAACTCATGGTGCACTTGTTCCCTACCATACAAGATCACGAGTGATCAAGGTTGAGGGACCTAATTGAAGTGTGCATGGATTAATGATGGGAGCTTGACGACTTTAGAGAGGCAACCCCCATCACTAGTCTATGTGATCTTGCAAGGTAGCGGCAGGCAAAGCTCTAAGAGTCGGCCTATGGGAGATGGGACAAACAATGACTTACTAAAGGATGTCAACAAAACGTGATGTCACTTATTGAGAGCGTGAGCAGGGAGATCATAAGTTTCATGTGTAGCCTCTAGTTTAACTAACCTAGCTAGTCAATAATTGCTTCCAGGGGACTAAAAAGGTGAGGAGTGACATTAGGGGAGCTATCTCCTTCTTGAACTAGTGCAAGAGGTTTGGATACCCTATCCACCGTCAAAAAATCTGGTGTACGAGTGACATGAAAAATCCATAAAAAGGATTTGGATAAAAAAAACACAAAATGAACTAATTCATCACACCTCTTAGTTATTTCACCACGTAAGTAGGAAATCTCATGTTAAGATTTTCTTGAGTCATTGCATTATTTATATCACTACAAATACTCAATCTTTTCTATTCTTATTTTTATTTCTAATCTTATAGAAATGATTGTAGACATTTATCTGGATTTTACATAGGGTTTAAATGAATATTAGAGCATTTGAGGATATATCTCAAATTATTTTAAAGATTTTCTACATATTTATCAACAGAAGGGGCATAAATACAATTTTGGATCTTCAAAGGTAAGTCAAACAGCCGCCATAGGATCGCGACACGTGTCGCGATCTGGTAGCTTCGATTTAAATAATTTTTCATTTCTTTTCTATTTTTTTACTTACCCATACAGGTGACATGGATGGCGCCGTCATGTTTGACTTTAAGGAGGAATAAGAGAGCAACGTCGTGCTCTCTCATTCTCTCACAGAAGAGAATCTGCAACGAATTAATCACCGCAGATCATTAGCCTTTCTTCTTTTGTCGTTTTGTTCTACCTGCCTTTTTGTCGTTTTGCTTTATCGTTAACTCTATTTTCTATTTCGTTGTTTTGTTGTTCATTTTTATCATTTTGTATTTCTGTTTCGTCGTTTTGCATCTAAAGCAAAATAAGAGAGTGATGCGGCGCTCTCTTATTTGCACTAAAAGAAGGAATCTGCAGCGAAATTAATCGTCGTAGATTCCTCTCACCTAACCTTTTTTTGGGGATTATAATAATCTTTTTTTTACTGACCTGCGCAGGTGATGTGGAGTTCCTCTCACGCGCCATCATTTTTTACCGTGAAAGGAATAAGAGAGCGACGTGGCGCTCTTTTATTCGTGCAAAGAAGAGGCTTGTGACTCACCTCTTTTTTTGTCGTTTTGTCACTTACATGTGCAGGTGACGTGGCAAAAATCTGGCGGTCAGCTCTAAGGTGATGTGGCGCGATCTCGGGAGTTTATCGATTGAGGGCTGTTGATGGAGGAGATCATCAGATCAACGGCCAAAAACGCTCGGGATAGAAATGTTGATATCTTCTGATCTAGCCGTTTGATTGGGATGAAATTTTGATAGCAAGCTAATCTCACTGTGCTCTTCCCATCCGCATGGTTGAATTTTCCATCAGACTCCTGAAGGTCACAAAAATCAATCCTGTCTGTCTCCTAAAGTTCCCCTCCTCCCACCCCGAATTCTATTGTCTTTTGGCTCTCTCTTGACACCAGGTCACCAGCAGAAAGAGGGGAGAAGCTTAGGCCCATGCTGGGTGTCGTGGAATGCCCAAGTTTGCTCTAGAGAAGGGAAGCAAGTGGAGCTCGACGTCGTAGCAGATCAAGCACCACCCAGCCTAGGATTGGCACCGGAAAATGGGGTTTGTGTGAAGATTCTGATGAGAGATTTGCTTGTAGACCTTTCCATGGATAATGTAGTTCATTTTAGTTTTCTTAAATCATAGGTTATCCCATTTGTCTTCATAAATTCTACCCAAATCTTCTTTTCTTCTCTATACTCTTATACCTCTATTCTCTCCCCCTCATCTCTTCTCTCCATCATCATTCAATCTCTATTCCATCCAATCATCACTCCTTCCTAAAGTAGTAGTATCTTTAATTCCATCTTACTCCTTATCCATCCTCTCATCTCTTCTTCTTCTTGTTTCTATAATCTCTACTCACCCAAAAGGTATTTGGTAGAATGCTCCTATAGGGAAATTCCCCTTTAGATTCTCTAAAAAAAACTCTTAAAACACTCTCCTTCTCCTCTAATTAAAACTACAGAAACCTAATCTACCCAATTACATTCACTATCTCTATAAATTTCTCTTCTAACTTCTAATATTCCCTACTATAGGAATTCCTCCCTTCTTCTACCTTAGTCACAAGCCTCATTACCTAGATTCCCTGAGGATTGACCCTTGCTTACTATTGTCCTAAGTGAGGTGTTATAAATGTATTGCATGAATTAAAACACAACAACGATATAAAATAACACAAGTTTTAGTTCAGCAGTGGTATATTATACATTTATTCAAAAATGTAGATATCAAATTCAACTGTTATGCATAATATTGAAAAAATGTGTGCTTCTCTTTAAAGTCAAACAATATTAACTTAACATAAACCAAGGTATGATCTCTTGAGGAATCAAATGGGTCAAAATAAGGTTTTACACTTATGCTGAAAGAATACATTTTCAGAGTAAAGAAATCATATAATCTAGAGTGGATATTAATAGGCTAGAAGAGTTCATCATTCACCATGTTTTTAACAATGTAATCTTATCTAAGAAAAATTTTCAGATGGATAATTCAACATTATATGGTGATAAAATTAATTACATTTGTCATAAATGTCGAACAATGACAAGGTATTTGTTCATTAAACATTCACTACTTAGCACATAATGTCTACCTCAAGCCTTATTTTCACAAAAAAGATAGTGATTTCCACAAACTATAGCCCTCTCTCTCTCATCGTTTAAACAGAATTCCTGGTTTTTGGGATAATGAGAGGTAGACTTAACAGTTTTATCTCCTCAACATGCATCCACTTTTCTTGTAGATGCAATATTCTACCATTGAATTGAAGGCAGTGAAGGTCAGTAAAATTAAAGATCAGCATCGATCGAGGATCATTTATCTTGTCATCTTCAATTACCGTGCAGCAATGCAGATAAGAGTAGAGTAAGACGCAAATATTTTCTTTTGTTTATTAACCTATGAAAGTTCAAAGTCAGACGATAGAAAGAGTGTGTGTTTTCGGTGGGGAGGGAGAGAATATGCGGAGAGAGAGTCGTTTCTAGGACCCATCGACATCTCTCCTGAAGAACAGTGGGATGATAACATGCAATCTTAACATAATAAAACATAATTATTAATGCAAAATAAGGCATAAAACATTCCATTTATATGCATGTTATCATACTTTGAGTGCATTTCTATCATTCCATGCAATTTTATGTTATAATCTCAAAATGCGTTAATTTAGGGTTAACTATGATGAACTAAAGATTAAAGATTTTATAACCTATCTTTACTTGAGATTATAAGTGGTTTTTAAAGTTAAATAATGAGAGAAATCATTTTTATGAATATTCATTTAATTTTCTAAAGTTAAAATCTTAAAGAAATGAATGTATTTTTGAAATAGGAATTAAATCTCTTGTTATTTGAATAATTTGACTTTTTAGAATGATAGATAATTAAATTTCAGATCAAATGAAATAAATTTGGATTAATTTGGAGTTGTATTTTGAAACTTATGATTTTTACAATTTTTAGGGATTTTTTCTGGATTTTTCTGATTTAAAATTGTTTAAAATAATTAAAATAAGGCGAAAAAATGGGGGTATTTCGCGCGGGACCCACATGGATGCGACGGGGCATGCAAGGCCATGTGGCAATGCCAAGCGGGCCCAAGCGGCGCCTACGCGGCGTGATAGGACGCAGTATTTATATTTATCTTATATAGTTTATAATATATATAGGTCTCCCGATTATCGGGAGACAAGTTTATTAACCCTCATAACTGCCTCACATTATACACCGGAGAATTTTATTTAATTTTTCCCGTGTGGGACTAAGTCCCACACAGTTTATTTAAGTGCAGGCGACGTGGCGGCTTCACAAGCGTCGGATCAAAAGGCGCGATGAAGATCGCGCGTAGATCGCGTGGACGCGTGGACCATCAATCAATCATCGCGCACGTGCTTTTTAAACAGAGTTATAATGGCCATGATTTCACGCGATCAAACGCATCTGAAGCGTTAGATTGCGATCCAACGGGCGCGTTTTCACACGTTTTATAACGCATATCGCGAAGATTAAATCTGGAGCGTCCATTCAAGATCAGAACGCCAGAATCTAATCGTAACGGTTCGTCGTTATGCATTCATCTGGACCGTTGATGGAGCTTAAAACGCACCGATCAGACGGTTACGCCCAATTTGCCTATAAACCAATGTGTTCTTCAACTTTTGTAAAACATTCTTGGATGAATTCGCTTAATCGACCCATCTAAACCGTTCAATCCTTAAATCTCTCACTTCTAATCTCTTCTAGACTCGATTGCATGTCCACGGAGTGATTAAAAGTGAGATTTTGTTGATCGATCAAGGAGAATTTGTCTCTTGAACACCGATGTTCACATTTGAATTCGCGCAATGAATAGACGTCGATCCGGCGATCAATTGGATCGATTTGATCATTATCTAGGGTTAGAAAACAAGTTTTCCCTCTAATCTATCATCATGTATCATCAATTTTTAGTTTAGGATCTTAATTTAGTTTAATTTCATTGTTAATTTCGATTTATGTTCTTCGCGATTTTCGGAAATTTTGTCCCACTTCACTCTTTGATTTCTCCGCGATTACTAATCCAAATCGAGTGATTTTTGATTCTGTGGATACATCTTTGAGTTATCTTTTTAAATCTACCATTTTCCCTAATTTCTCACCTCAATTCATCGTCCAATTCGATCAATTTCTAAAAGATCTCTCGAAAATACCTTAATTCCTTGTGGATTCGACCCTTATTTACCATTATGCCCCTCAATTTGTTATGAAATCATTAAATTGGTAAATTCGGAAATATTTTTGACATGAGACCGTGTGAAATCGACTACCTCGCGGTCTTGTCTCGTCATAGGACAGGTTGATGCAGGACGTACATCAATGGAACCTCTCCCTCGACGGAGACAGAAGAGAACCGGCGGCCCCGCCGAGGGAGAGCCCCCGTGGGGGTAACTAAAAACTAAACTCTCTCCAAACTATCTAAAATCTCAAAACCTTTCAATTTTCCTGATTCATCGTCGTTCTTTTGGGGGATCCCCTTCTCCTTATAAAGGAGGGAGTGGGGGACCCCTTAATGGGCCTAATACATGACCCACGTGGGCCAATTACAAAGACACACAAAAATGGCCCACTAAACATACTGATGGCCTGATAACTAAATGGTCCCCCATCAATGGTCCCGCATCATCCTCCCGGGGTAGGGAAAACTCGACTCTATCGAGTTCATGAACGAAAAGGGACCACGGGACCCCAAGAGAAATCACGGGGCCGGTCAGGACTGGCAAGGAGGTCCGTGGGAAGACCTGGGCTGGCAGGGGCCAGCTGGGGAGGGCAAGTGGCCGGCTTGGGCTGGTGAAGTGCCCCAATGGAAGGCCCGCGAGTGACCTAGGCCGGCGAGCCGCAGCTGGAGCGGACCACTTGAACTGGGGCCTGTTTGGGCCAAAACGGGCCCCGCCAGGAAAAGTCAAGAAGGAAAAGGAGCTTGGGCTTGCGTCGAATGCACACAATCTTTGCAAAGTTCTTCAGTCTTATCTAGACAGAAATTAATTATCCCTTTGACAAACCTCATGATTCTTTTTGCACTTTTCAAGTGCTCTCATGCTAGCTTATCCATAAATTGGCTTAAAAATCCCACATTGAACAGCAAATCAGGTCATCCAAAAGACTTCGATAATAAGAAGAATCAATCACTTGCGAAGCTAGAGCTGCTCTCTGATCAAGCTTATATTTCACTTACGAAGTCAAAGTAGAGCTGCTTTCAATCATGATGAATTCCTTGAGAATTTTCAATGCAAAAGACCTATGAGATAACACCATCTCATTTTCAGCTTGATTGACTTGAATTCCCAATTACGAGCTAAGTAGACTAGGGTTAGACTTTTCCAACATATTCATTAAAATTTTCTTGAATTCATTCATTTTCTCCTCTAAGTTCCTTGTCACCAATAGATCATCCACATAAATACCTACAATGATATGAAAATTTCTCTTAACCTCTACTTGTAGACTACAAGCTCAAAGCCACTCCTCTCAAGTCCCACGATCATCAAACTTTTATCAAGTTTAGGGTATCATGATAACATGCATTTATAACTTGAATTCTTATCCTAATTAACTCATATTCATGCTTATTTTATGTGAATATGATGCATGTTATCATACTTTCTAGGAATTTTCTCCATTGGCATGTAATTTCACTAAAGTTGATATTTATGCATAAATTAGGGATAATTTCATGCTTAATAGATGATTAATTTTTTTTATAAGTTTAAATTAATAAAAGTTAATCTCTTATATTGAATGACGTTTGACTTTAGTAAATGTTTGGAAGGATAATTTCAAGATAAATTTATGATTTAGAATGTTTAGTGAGAAATGATTTAAGTAAATTCTAATTCATCTTAATTTCTTCTTTCAAAATATATTTTAAATGACATGATATTAAAAAGAAAAGAATTTGTGATCCAATGGAGAAAATTTGGATTAAAAAGGAGTTGTATATTTTAAATTATGAATTTCTGAAGTTTTATGCCTTTTTCTGATTTTTTATTTGATTTTTATTTATATTTTCTTTACTAAAATCACGAAAAAGGGAATTACTTACCTGCGGATGCTGACGTGGCAAGCGGGCCCAGCAGCGAGCTGACACGTGGCACGCGGGACCACCGCACGGATGTGACGCGGCGCTGAGGCCACGTGGCAGAGCCGTGGGTGGCCCACGCGAGGCGCAGGAGGCGCACAGGGCGCGGCCACGTGGCAGGAGGCCACGCGAACACGCGGGTCCACGTGGGCGCCCGTGTGGGGTGCCACGTGGCACGAGGGGACGGCAGTTGGAGGGCCCACGAGTATAGTGGGGCCCTGGTAAGACGGGGGGGCGATAACGCAATTTGTTGATGATTGCGCCCCCCTATTTAAGCGCGTCTTTTCCCAATATTTTCTCCGTGTGGGACTATGTCCCACACGTTTCTTAGCTGTGCAGGACGCGTGGACGCATCAGAGCTGTCGAAGATCTATGCAAAGGCGTCGATCACGTGGACTGCAGTCCACGCGATCTTCATCAAAGCACGTGCTGCAAAAAGGGCATAAGTGAAGTTTGATCGAACGACCTACCTCACGCCATGTGGCATTCCGAGAAGCCTCCGATCGTCATCACAATCCATCATGCTTCAGTGGGCCTGGCTTCATCAGACGGTCGTGATCCTTCGCGATTTTGGGATCGGGGAGCGCCACGTGGAACTTCTTGGAGCGCTGGATCTCCATCAGACGGTCGCCGTAAGTGGATCAAGGAAATCGTGGGACACGATTCCCACGATCTTGCAGGATCGAATGGTCGCGAATCGACGTCATTTTGGCTCACCGTGGAGACGCCTGGAAGCTGCTAGAGCGCTGGATCCTCATCAAACGGACGACGAACGTGGCCAAGCCTGATCGCGCGATCACACTGCCAACCTTACCTGATCAGATCGGACGGCAGCGATCAATTGCGCCTCACGATCGCGATCGGACCGTCTACTCACCTGAAGTACAATCGGACAGCTTAAAGGATTCGCGGAAGAACTCCACGATCGCGGTCTGATCGAACCGTGATCGCGGCGCGATCGAACCGCGATCGTGGCGCGATCAAGCCGCGATCGTGGCTCTTCCATCGTGGAATCAAGACTACGATGCATGGCGCATGATTCCAACGGAATTTTGCTTCTTTTTGAAGCGAAATTGAAGCGATCGTGGCTTCATTTTGAAGCGAAATTAAAAGCGATCGTGGCCCAATCGTGGTGCTTTTGGAAGCAAAATCGAAGCGGATTTGCCGCGGAAGTGAAGCCACGATGCCGCGCCAGAGAATCGCTCCCACGACCCCGCAAAACCGCTCCCACAACTGCTTCAATTGCCCACGATCTTCAAGCTAATTTTCCCTTTAAAACCCATGTATTTCTCCTTGTTCTTCAACTTTTGATCGATTCGTGAAGGAATTAAGAGAATTTCGAGGAAGATCTCTAATTCATCGTGATTCCCCCGCATTTAGACTTGATTGCGAAGCAATTGGAGCAGTATTGATAACGAATTTCTCCTTGATTTCATCGAATTTTCCCCTTGAATTCTGAACGTCCACGAGGAATAATCCGAGCAAATTCGCTTCAATCCACAAGAATTGAAGCCCCATTCTTGTGGCAATCGGGTTAGTAGTGAGATTCGATCGATTATCAGGAGGTAATTTGAGTTTTTATTAGATTTAGAAGTTTAATTTTGCAAATTAGTTCTTAGTGCTCTTCATTTTCCCCAAATTCGAGTCCGAAAAATTTCTGATTTTGAAAATAGGATATCTCTCTGATTATAATTCCAAATCACTTGATTTTTCTTTCAATGGATTCCTCTTTTCCTCAGTTTATTTGACCCTCCAATTTGACATTTGACCGAGCACTGTTCATCTTTCATTAGAAGTCAAATGTTGACTTTCGGGGTCAATTACTTTTAATTGACAAATCGGAATTCGATCATTTTGGTCTTGTTAGATTGCTGTGGTTCTTAGCTTTCCATTGACATATAAATTCCAAGATTTGGATTTCATTTGACCAGTCAATTTGAAGATTTCCTCTGAGGTGTTCATTTCAAGGATTTTCTGATATTTGATTTTCAATAATTCATAGTAATTCCATTTCTTATCCAAAAATGACTAATTATATATTAATAAATTCCATTTTCTCTCTAGTTTCCAAATATATAATTTTTTTAATCTTCTGACTCTTTTTGATTCTCTGATTTTACAGTACACCTACTATTAGTCAAAGTCAATGCTTTGACTTTGACTTTTGACTTTTCTCTGTCAAATCCGAGAATTGAATTCTTAAAACTTCTTATTTATTCTATTTATATCATTTCTATTCATTACATCTTATTTTTACTTCTTTAAAACATCTTTTAAACCTATGTTTGACCAAGTCAACTCTGCGATTAAAGTCAACCCTGCTCTCTGTGGATCGACCCGATACTTACACATTACTTGATTTTATATCTTATCTTTGTGAGTTCGGTTTTTATAAAAAAAATTTGACCAATGTTTTTGTGTTTTAACGACGCACAAAAACAATCCGTCATAACACACTCTAGGTGCTTGTCAATACATAAAAAGCCTTTCAAAGTTTGTAAACCTTCAACTCATCTCCAAGTTTTATATAACCCTCAAGTTTCAAAACATAGATGTCCTCATTTAAATCGTCATTTAGAAATGCAGATTTTAGATGAAGATAATGCACATTCCATCCAAATTGTGTTGCAATTTCTAGAAATACTTGAATTGCTTCAATTCTAGTATTCAAGATAAATAGTTTTCCTAAATCAATCTCCTACCTCTAAGCATACCCCTTCACCACAAGCCACATTTTTGCCTCAAAAATTTAATCATCCTAATCCTTCTTGAGCTTAAATATCCTCTTAAGACCAATAGGTCTACTTTCACAAGAGGATTAGCAGTTCCCATGTTTGATTTTTCTCAATAGATCTCACATCTTCATCCATGACATTTCTCCACAATGAATCACGTAAAGCTTTAGCTATTGAATCAAGCTCATCACTGGTAAAATTACATACTACATCTTCAATTTGATCAATTGGTTGTGCCTCATCATAAAATTGTCTAAGATCTTTGAATCTTCATAAGTTAAAGGTTCAACCTCACACTCATCAGGTGAGGGTGGAGAAAGCTCACTTTATGTGTTGACCAAGTCAACTATAAAATCAAAGAGAAACAGTGAGTTTTACCATAGGAATATTCCCTATTTGGGCCTTTTCCTTCATAAAAAATAATATATATAGTAAGATAAATTCTTCTATCAATAGGTTCATAGGCTTTGTAAACTTCATAGGCTTTCTCTTGTGTCCCATGAACATCATAGGCTTGCTATGATCATCGAGCTTCTTGAGACTTCCTCCTAGAGTCTTTACAAAAATAAGACACCCAAATTATTGAAAATGAGATAACTATGGCTTCTTCCCTACCCGTGCTTTATAAGGTGTCATCCCTTCAATACTCTTAGTTGGAACTTGATTTAGAAGATATATTGACATATTCTCTAGTTCTCCCCAAAATTCTTGAGGTAGTAACTTATGCTTTAGCATGGATCTCACCATCTCCACTAATGTTTGATTTCTTCTTTCCACTGCCCCCATTGTTTTAGGAGAGTAAGGGGTAGTTAGTTGTCTTCTAATGCCATATAACTTACATGAATTTTTAGAATTTAGTGGAATTGAATTCTCTTCCTTGATCAATCCTTAGGTATCTAATCCTTTGAGATATCTCTACCTCAAAAATAATTTTAAACTTCTTAGAAGCATCAAATATATTAGACTTATTTCTAAACATTTAACCACCTATATTAATTTAGAGAAGTCATCCACAATTCATAAAAAAAATACTACCCAATGTAGCCATTTCAATCTGCTCGCTGATAAGATGCAACAATACTTATAATTACATGATTATTAATACATATTATGGAATAAAAAATTCCATTCCCATGCATTTTATCATACTTTGAGTGCATATTTATCATTTTATGTAATTTATATTTATAATCTCAAAACACATTATTTTAAAGGGATAATCATGCATAATTGAAGTTCAAATTTTTAGCGTAGATTATTCTCATTTTGTATTTGAGATTATAATTAAGTTTGAATTATAAATAATAAGAGAAAATATTTTTATATACCCTCATTTATTTTTATAGTTTTATTTTCTAAAGAAAATAAAAATTTAGTCTCTAGTTATTATTAAATTTAAATTTTTAAAATGATAGATTATTTAATTTCTAATAAAAAATTGGATTAAAAGGAGTTATATTTTGAAATTTATGAAGTTTCTAATTTTTCTAGATTTTTTCTATTTTTTTTTGAATTTTTCTAGATTTATTTTGAATTTATTGTAATTTAAAATATTAAAAATTATTTTTTAAGCATGTGCTGACATATTGGATGATGCAGTAGGTGTGCTTACGTGTCGCCACATGTCTGCACATGCACGTGCTACATGGCGCATGCATAACTCTTTTGTGCACTTCATTAGGGTTAAGCATCCATTTTAAGGACATAGGCTAACCCATTAAAATGCTCACCCATTTATATGTGACATGTTCTATTATTTTTGCAATGTGGGACTATCTTTCCCTTTAGATATGCAAGTGACATGTCACACTCACGAGCATTCAATAGGCATGGAGGAAAGAGAGTTAAATTGTTGCCCTTCACTTTCACTTGAGTGAAGGGGGTATGTGGCACATTCTTATTCGATGACGAATCATTTTTCTAAAAACTATGCAATCTCAGCCGTTCATCTGGGGAGTTATAAAAGCTGAGATTATGTGCACCCAATCGACTTCATAAGATGCGTGGTAGCATCTCAAGCATCTGATGAAGATTGAATAGCGTGCTTTACGCCACGCTTCTTCTTCACTCGTGACGTTGCAACATCTTAGCGCTTCATCTTTGATTGAATGGATGAGAATTAATGGTAACTATTCGGATCTTGGCATTTTATTTAAACCGTTGATCAAATGTCAATCATCAAATCTAACGGACACGACCAATCTAACGATCACATTTTTGTTTTTCAAAATGCGGAATAAAAAGCCTTGATCCAGTGATTAGTTGGATTATTTCGAGCATAATTGTGGGTTAAATTACATATTTTCGCCCTAATATTTCATCCTATACCATTAGATTTTAATTTCAGTCAATAGATTAGTTTAATTTTATGAAATTTTATCATTTTCTCTCTTCGCGATCAAATTTTCTCTCCTAATTTTGCTCCTTGACTTCTCCTCAAATACTAATCTAAATGGAGTGATTTTTTATTTCGTGGATTCATCTTAGTCTTCTTTCTTAAAATTTCTCTCATTTATCACCTCAATTTATTGTCACTTCCTAATTCCCTAACTCACCAATTTAAAGATTTAATCATAAATTGATTGACATAATGGTGAATAAGGGTCGAATTCATGAAGAATTAGGGAGTTTTTAATAGAGAATTGAGATGAATACTTCCCTTACCTTGAATCTCAATTTTAGCGTCATCTCCAAATTTTATTTTTCCATTATAAGAATCGTCAAAATCATGAAATATTTCATATGGTTGCCAACTCCAATATCAAGATACCATTGAACATTTCTCAAATCAATCCAAGATATTCCTCGGATAAGAATATCTTCCTCACCTTCTTCCATAGCCAGAAATAGAGAAGTTTCTGCTCTTTCTTCCAGTGCTATACTTGCCTTGTCGTGGCCATCTTTCTTTGGTCTCTCCTTCTTCTGTTTCCTGCACTCATTAGCAAAGTCACCGTACCTTGGCAACTGTAACATCTCTCTTTTGACTTATCTCTTGCATGTTTGGAATCAAACTCATCTTCATCTTGTTTAATAGGCCACTTACCACTGCCTCTTCCTTTTCTTCTATGTCTTCCTCTACTCCTCCCCCTAGAGCATTCACTATCTTTATTCTTGGACTTTTTGAGAGCTCTGGCTAGAAGAGCCTTCAAAACAAAGGTTAATTTTAGTTTTTAATACTTCAAAACGAAGGGGGAAAAAGGCTTAGATCATTGGTAGGGCCCCTTTCATTCTCAGAGCGAGGACGCGATCTCAGGCAACGGGCGAAGACAAAGATGCTCCAAGATTTTCCGCATTCGTCCCCGCACTCAGAAAACCTAAATTACAATAGAAAAATGAATGGGGCCGGATCGTCTCGAGGATAGATAGTCAAACAAGGCAAACGATATTTTTTTCAATCCGATGCAGAACGTGGATTTTAGTAGAACAGACGAGAAACAGAGAGAAAAATATGTTCAATCGTCGGGACTAACCCTGTATCGACGACATCTGCAGGAGATCTTTCTCTCCACTTTCTTGCAGGTCAATCCCCACGATAACCCTCCCGATCTCCACGATGGAGGCTAGGTACCTCGAAGCGTTTCTCGCGTTGGCACAAGGCAAGAGCGCTCCATAGAGCACTCCATCACCGCTCTACGTTCGTTTCATCAGTTAATCGCGATGAGTGTAACGTTTGCCGAACGCTTAGAGAATACGATGAGTCACCTCAGGAGTGCAACGCCAACGTAATACACTTACCTTGAAGGAGTCAAGGCGGTAGGAGTTTCTCAGGAGATTCATAAACCCGTTCTCATCTTCTTCCGGAGAAAGAGGCCTCTACAACCACAAAAAAACGGTCAATGGCGGTTTTCTCTTCTCTCTCATCCTCTCACCTAAAACCAACGTAAGTTACTCCTCTCCTCAAACCCCCGTCACCGTTTCACTCTCTCTCTCTCTCTCTCTCTCTCTAACTACGCGGCATGAAAGGGTGAGTGCAAACAGGCTGTGACGCCATAAAAGGGAGCTCCGACCAACGAAAGATCCCCAAGAAATCAGAAATGGGTCTCGTCATCCTCCTTGCAATTTCCCTTCTCTTCTCGGCAGCCAACGCAGAAGACGTATGCAGTAAAGCCCCCTTCATCGACCTCTGCAACAAAAGCCTAACGATTTCCGGAGGAAAGAGAGGCTCCGACGTTAAAGTCCTCGCCGCCGCTGCCGTCTCTGCGGCGGCGGCCAGCGGCGCCGCCACTTCGAGGTACATCGCCGACCGCTTAAACGGGCAAGTCGACGACCCGTTCCTGCTGCAGTGTTTAAGCGACTGTTCTGACGCCTACTTGGACGCGGTGGAGCAAATGAATGACTCGGCGGAGGCTTTGGATATGGGGGAGTTGGATAACGCCAAAACGGAGATGGCTGTGGCTGTCGCGGATATTGACACGTGCAGAAATGGGTGCAAGGGGCTGACTGGTCGAGGCGCGGTGGCGCTGCTGCGGAAGAACGAGCTCGTCGGAAAGCTGTGCGCAAACGCCTTGGCGATAATGAATCGCGTTCGCTCTACTTGAGTAAAATCTAGCGCATAGCCATGAAAAACGCACCGGAGGTTAGAGAGAAAGGAGGGAGAGAACGTGTATATCTCGTTCTTGACCAGTTTATAATAAAGTAGGAAACTCGAGTTTTCTGTCATCCCTTTACTCTGTCATGTTAAGCATGAAATGTTGATGATGACTCCGAAGCTGTGATCTATGGAATTCGTGTCCATGGAGGGCTCTTTGTGATGAAGAATTACCCGTCTACAAATCTTGCCCTCCATCGTTTTCCTGCACTTTCTCTCTCCGGAAGCAGTGGAGAGAAGAATGAACAATGCCCTTCGGAACTCTCCACCACTGCTCCTAGAATGGACTGCTCGAATCAATGACTGAGCAAATAATAAATAGTAAACTATCATGGAAAAATCATTGTTTTGAGCCTTTTAAAATCATGATAATAACCCTTTGTTCTTACATGAAAGACACTTTAGAATGCCCTTTAACCATCACCACACATGATTCATAACATTTCTCCTCATTATTCATCACATGGATTTGATCACTCAACAAGAATTTTGCAACACTCAACACTTCAAGTAATGCCGCCAAAGAATTAGAATCATTGAGGATTTTTCTCACCGTAAAAGCTCCTTACAATATCGTTCAAATGTGCACAAATCTATCATGGGTAGCAATATGTAGACCACTCTCGTAGACAAGAATGGAGACAACCAAAATGAACTTGGATTCTCTAATCACCATTTTGCCCGATGTTGTTCTTGTTTGCATGCATAGTCTCCATGGTAAGCCATTGTGGATGATACTCTAACACATCCATGACTCAATTGCATAATCAAGCTGAGGCCAGATATCATGATTTGGAGCAGCTGCCAAAAGCAAAAACTCTTATATATGTTAAATTTGGTGATAAGCGATAAGAAAATCCTCAAAGCCTGTATCACATAAGCATAGTTGTGACCATTGAAGATGTGTGTTGATTGGGTAAGATGAGTCATGATGGAATGATATGATGTGAAAAACGCTTCTATCAAAGGCAATATTAGCACCAAAACAATCAAGATTGATGGTGGAGCAAGTGGAGCTAGACATGGAGCAGATAGTGGTAGTGACTCGTCTAACCCCGATCATGTTATTGAGGCCAAAACTTTTGAGTAGGTTAGAGAATAGTAGTCAATGAACAAACTAAGAGCATGTCAGGGTGAGATGAAAAATTACAAAGGTGATTAGCACGTCTAGGGTCATTCGGCTTGACCCATCTTAGACCTGCTTGACCTAATCGACTAGCTCGACTCAGCTCAGCCTAATAGGTTTGATTAGCATGAGTCAACTTAGACTTGGTAGATTGGCTCGGCCTGATTTGGACCACCTTGCCTGGTCCAATCTAGTCTTAATTGAGCCAACAGCTAGGGCATGGTCTTGCCAATGTCGTAGTGGTGGCCCATCGATGGCGACAATAGTGGCCCTAGTAGGGGCGGCAATGACGATCTTAATAAAGGGGACGACAACCCTCTAGAGGGGTGCGGTGGCGGCTTAACCATAAGGGGTTATGACAATGGCCAAAACAGGTGGCAACAACTGCCCAATGGGGTTGCTGATGACAACGGTAGTAGGAACGCACCAAAGTAGTGACGATGGCATGAAGAACCCTAGTCAACTAGGATAAAAAGAACCTAACTTTGATGCTATGTGAATGGTAAATCCAAATGATAATTGATGGTTAAATAAAATATATTTGTCTCTATGCATATAAGAGAAAGAGAGAGAAAAGGAAATATGACCCATGTGGGTCTAATATGATTAACATGGGTTAAGCCTTCTAATGGGCTATATCTCTCATAGTATTTCGCAGTTTTAGGCACAACCCCTTTAGATTCAAGGGTTGACGAGACTAGTTCTAGGGATTTAGAATTAAGCTCCTTGTAGATCAAGGTCATGTTTAAGTTTTACATCATTCCTATGCTAAGGCTGCATCAAATTTCATCTACAATTCAATTCTAGTTAAGTGATTTCAGACTTGATTTTTCCTAGAATCGTGCCAAAGAATACCCTAGAGCATTCATTTTGAGAGAGAATTCTCTGCTTGAACTTTGGACTCCCCTAACATGATGGTGCAACATAAGCCTTGATCTAGAGACAATGGGAAGGATTCTTTAGTATATTTGTGTTAGGAAAGGGTTCTCTCGTACATGAAGACAATTAGAAAGTTGAATGTTATTATTTAGATAGACAATTTAAGCTTTTAATCATCATTTTCTCAATCCTCGCGTGTTGATTTCTCTTTCTTTCGAGAAAGAACGAGAAAAAATAGACTTTTATAGAGATCTTGATGAGGATTACATGTGACAAGATGTTCAAATCTGGATAATAATTCATTTTAGTTATGATGTCCCAACGAATGCTCATTGAAGACTTGATAATCGAGTAAGACTCGTATAATCAAATATACACCTTTTATTTATGGATAGAGTGATAAAATTTTAGGTTAGTTTCTTAAGGAAATAGCTAGATATAAGAAGTAAAAGATATTATAATTAGAAAAAAATTCTAGATTCAGAATTAAATGCTAGAGTCAATGGGAACTTGAGTAAGTGACTTGATGATTGATTTTAGTATGATATAAGAAGAGAATGTATAATAAATTTCTAAGAAAGAGATATCAAAGTGATAACCATGGAAGATGCAAATTCATCTTCAGAGAAATATAAATCTCAATTACTATGAGAAATGGAAAACAAATTGACGTAAAAGCTTTAAAATAGACTTACTAAACTGACCAATGACATTTTATGATTTAGAAAAATCAAAAGAAAATCAAAAGAAAACAGTGCTCTTTGAAGACCAAGAGCAAGATTATTGAGTCAGTGTCTCAAGTTAATCACTCGCCCTTGGTCTAGTCTCTCTCTGCCTTAGATGGATGGAAATATACATACATACATAAATACATACATTCCAACATGCATAGTTACATATATACATACATACATAAATACATAAATACACATCCTTAGATGGATGGAAATATACATACATACATAAATACATAAATACATACATAAATACACATCCTTAGATGGATGGAAATATACAGACATACATACATACATTCCAACATGCATAGTTACATATATACATACATACATAAATATGTAAATACACATCCTTAGATGGATGGAAATATACATACATACATAAATACATACATGAATACATACATACATACATACATACATGCATGCATGCATAGTTGATAACATGCTAAATAAACATTATAAAACATGATTATTAATGCATATTAAGGCATAAATGATTTCATTTCAATGCATGTTATCATATTTATGTGTATTTTCTATCACTCTATGAAAAAGCCATTATAATCTCAAAAATGCTCTAAATTAGGGTTAAAAATAAGGATTCAAAGATAAATAATTTCAAACAACCCATCTTTTACTTGAGATTATAAATGTTTTTAGAGCAAAAATAATGAGAGAAATCAATTTATAAACATTTATTTATATTCTCTTAATAGAAAACACTTAAAAATAATTATGTTTTTGAAATAAAATTTAAAACTCTCATTATTTGTCAATTTTTATCTTTTAGAATAATAGATAATTAAATTCGGATCAAATGAAAGAAATTTGGATTAATCTAGAGTTATATTTTAAAAGTTATGAATTTCCTAAATTTTAGAGATTTTTCTAGATTTTTCTGAATTAATTTTGTGATTTTTTAATGTTAAAAATGATTTTTAAATAAGCAAAAAGGGGGTTTATTCGCACGAGGCCACGTGGATGCGATGTGGCACTCAGGGCCACATGGCAGCGCCACGCAGGCCCACGCGGCCCATACGTGGTGCGATGCGACAGGTGTATAATTCATATTTATCATAAATATAGGGTTTATCGTACATATAAGTCTTCCGATTATCGGAAATATACTATTCCCTCTTATTCCAGTCGCATATTATAAACCCGCATCCTTCTTTTAATTTAATCTGTGTGGGACTAAGTTCCCCAGAGTTTTAAACGCGCAGGACTCGTGGCTGAAGGTGGATCGTCTGGATCGAAACAATGGACCAAGCGATAGGCGTGGATCGCGTGGACGCGCGGACCACCGGATCACATCAGCGCACGTGACGATTTAAAAGCATTATAACGGCCACGACTTAATCTCAAGGGGAGCATCCGGATCGTTCGATCATGATCCAACAACGCCAATCGCAAGTGTTTTATAACGCATCGCATATGAGCGTTTCATCGCAGATCCGACGGCTGCGATATGTTCGAAACAGTCCACGATGCACCGTTCCATCATCACCGTCGATTGATAACATGCTGAATTAACATGATAAAACATGATTATTGATGCATATTAAGGCATAAATGATTTCATTTCCTTGCATGTTATCATACTTATGTGTATTTTTCTACCATTCCATGAAAAAGTAATTATAATCTCAAAAATACTTTAAATTGGGGTTAAATATGATGATTTAAAAGATAAATAATTAATAAACCATATTTACTTGAGATTATAGAGGTTTTTAAAGTTAATAATGAGAGAAAATGTTTTATAAACATTTATTTATATTTTCTTAGGTTAAAATCTATAAAAAAAATAATTGTATTTTTTAAATGATAATTAAAACAATCATTATTTATTAATTCTGACTTTAGAATGATAAATAATTAAGTTTTGGATCAAATGAAAGAAATTTGGATTAATTCGGAGTTCTACTTCAAAAGTTATAAATTTTCTAATTTTTAGGGATTTTTTCGGATTTTTCTGAATTAATTTTACAATTTTAATGTTAAAAATAAATTAAAAAAATGCAAAAAAGGTTTTTATTTTTGCGCGGGACTCACGTGCTTTAATTCGAGCGTTATAACGGTCGTGATTTAATCGTGCGGGGAGAATCGTTATCGTCGAATCGCGATCTAATGGCAGCAATCTCACGCGTTTATAATGCCCATCCACGCAGCGCATCCAAACCGTTCATCAAGATCTGACAGCGGTGACTTAATTGAAACGGTCCACGATGGACCGTTCCATCATAACCGTCGATCATTTCGATCAGACGGTTACGCCCAAATAAGCCTATAAATAAGGCTTGTTCTTCCTATTTGTAAGCATTCAAGTTGAAAAGCAAGGAAATTGATCTATCTAGACACCTCCCCTCTCAAATCTCTTGATTCTACCTTCTTCTACTCTCATTTCCGCATCCACGGAGGGCAAGAACTCAATATTTGGTTGAGTAAATTAAGAGAAATCGACGCTTGAATCTCCGCATCGCGTTCTTCCCGTTTTCGACGATTAAGAGGTTTAATCGCGTCAATTTGATCGCTATTTGGGATTAGTGGAAGCAGTTTTCATAATCTATCATCCAATCATGTTTAATTTCAGTTTAGATTAGGATTTTAAGTTTAATTTGGTTTAATTTTAGTCAATTTCGCGATTTCTTCGTACGGAAATTTCTTCCCACTTCGATCTTCAATTTCTCTGCGAAATCAAGACCAAATTCGATGATTCTTGATATCGTGGAATCTATTTGAAGTTATCTTTCATAATGTTTTATTTTCCCCGATTTCTACCATCAATTTATTATCCAATTTGATCAAATTTGACCCTTATCTACCATTATACCCTTCAATTCAAATTAATTTTATCAAATTAGTAAGTTTGGACTTTGTTTTGACACAAGACCGTGTGAAATTGACGACCTCGCGGTCCCGTATCGTCAAATGGCGCCGTTGTCGGGGACTTAAGGCAAATGTTTTTATCAAAATTAGTCAATTTTGACTTGGTCAACTCGGATTTTTCTCTTAATTTCTTGAAATTCACGCAATTCAATCGTATTTTGAGTGATCCAAAGTAGAAATCAATCTTTGAGATCATTAATTCGATAAGATTAAGTATTTTTGCCCCTTTTCTAAGGATTACGGACAATCACTTCTTCAAAATTGCGTTAAGAACGCGTAACTCTCACGGAGACTGACATTTAGGTATGATTGATCTCAATTTTTAATATATTTTAAGTATTTATAAGTTAATATCCATCTAAGTATCCGATCCACTCTTCATGAGAAGACGAACAGCCTGGAGAGTATGGAATAATCCCCTAGAAATAGACCTCTTTGAACGCTCCTCGCAAACTCCCAAAGCTACCGAGACCAACACTACCGAGACCAATTCAAGTTTTGATCCAACCAAACCAGTAGAAATGGCCCGGAGCGATGAGTGAAATGCTAGGAAACACTTTAGTGACTATGCTAGGCACGTCCTCCAGCTGACCCGTCACTAGAATTCACGCACCCCTAGGGAGAGGGGCTAATTTTTGAATTGATTCTCATGTTATAAGCATGCTTCCTATCTTTCCATGGTAAGCCTTCCGAAGATCCATATAGACATGTAGATGAGCTTTCCCAAGTTTGTGAAATAAATCACCTTCAAAATGTCCCTGCCGACACGATGAAGATGAAACTCTTTCTCGCTACCCTTAGAGATAGAGCCAAAGACTGGTTTTTGAAATTAGGGAAAGAATTCACTAGTTTGATTGAGATGGAGGAGGAGTTTTTAAGAAAATACTATTCCGTAGGAAAAAACCACCTCCGTCCAAAAAGCTATCCGCGAGTTTACCCAAGGCTCGAGTGAAACCTTCCACGAGGCTTGGGAACAATTAAGAGACTTAACGAGGGAATGCCCACACCATGGAGTGTCTAACCATGAACTAACGCAAATATTTTATGACGGGTTAGGCCCGCAAGATAGATATCTTTTAGATGCAGCTAGCGGCGGCACCTTCATTAGAAAATACGAAGACGACACGATGGAACTCATTGAAATGGTGGTGGAAAAATAGTCACAATAATGCGGCAAAACCATTTGTAAGAGGTGCAATGCCAAAAGCTATTGACGCCAAATCAGCGGAGACGGGGATGCTCCTCAAAAGAATCGACAAAATGGCGGAAGTCCAGAACTTACTACTGGACCGACTCAACATCCGCAACGGTTCCAAAGGACTCGCCCCCATCTCACTCCAAGAAGCGTCACCATGCGCAACTTGCTCAAGATTCAACCATGTCAAATAAGATTTGCCCCGTGATGGCAATCCAAGGGCAAGGCATGTATAGACAAGGTCCATCGGGAGGACTCAGTCAACAGGGACGACCTAATTATCCAGGTAATTATCCTAACCAATATAATACCCCTGTTTTTCAAAATTCTTCGTAGAATAACAGATATAGGAGGAACAACGATCAACCCTATCCTCCACAATACAACGATCAGCAAATCCTACCCTAATCAAAGATAGTCATCGTTCATCCCGCCGACTCAACCACAAGCATACACGCAAGCTCCACGCCAGACCACGCCGACATCCGACCCGATCCTCGACGCTATCTCGCAACTAATGGAGCAAAATGACGAGGATGAACTCATGTGTGGATGAAATTCAAGACTTCATCAAGACGAACGTCTAACCGACGACGGATAAAAAGGGTAAGCAAGTAACTTTTACTGACCAATTACCCTCGCAAGCCACAACAAATCCAAGAAATCAAGGAGCCTCGTTGACCCAGACACACAACATCAACCATGTACACATCGACGAGGAAGCCGTAGAAACAGTATTGGCCATATCAAGCCTTCGAAGTGGGAAAGCTCTGCCAGATCCATACAAGGACCACCCTTTCCACCAAGGCTCAAATGAAGAAAAAGAAACGTCAATTATCGTCGAGCAAAACAATGATTGGGAGGACAGAGGAAGAACATGTTACAGCTGAACCTAACCCTGAAAAATACAAGCCCCATGTGCCTTATCCTCAAGCCCTAAACCAACCAAAAGCCAAGAATAGTGAAACCGATGACAATCTACTAGACGCCTTTAAAAAGGTGACAATAACCATTCCTTTGATAGATGCCATCAAGCATATCCCTTCCTATGCAAAATTCCTAAAAGGTATATGTACTCCCCATAGAAACCCTAAAAGGATCCAACTTAGTGAGACAGTAAGCTCCATTATGATGAATTCCTTACCTATAAAAAAGAGAGATACTGGAGCACCCATGATCACGAGTGAAATAGGAGGAATGTCTTTCACTAGATCCCTACTAGATACAGGAACTAGTATCAACATCCTCCCCAAATCCGTATATGATCGTCATCGTGTAGGGGAGTGATAACATGCAATCTTAACATGATAAAACATGATTATTAATGCAAAATAAGGCATAAAACATTCCATTTATATGCATGTTATCATACTTTGATTGCATTTCTATCATTCCATGCAACTTTATATTATAATCTCAAAATGCGTTAATTTAGGGTTAGTTATGATGCATTAAAGATTAAAGATTTTATAACCTATCTTTACTTGAGATTATAAGTGTTTTTTAAAGTTAAATAATAAGAGAAATCATTTTTTTGAACATTAATTTAATTTTCTAAAGTTAAAATCTTAAAGAAATGAATGTATTTTTGAATTAAGAATCAAATCTCTGATTATTTAAATAATTTGACTTTTTAGAATGATAGAAAATTAAATTTCAGATCAAATGAAAGAAATTTGGATTAATTTGGAGTTGTATTTTGAAAGTTATGAATTTTACAATTTTTAGGGATTTTTTCTGGATTTTTCCGATTTTATTTTTCGATTTAAAACGTTTAAAATAACTAAAAAAATGACAAAAAGCGTTTAATTTTTCGCGCGGGTCTCACGTGGATGCGACGTGGCACTCAGGGCCACGTGGTAACGCCACACGGGCCCACGCGGCGCCTATGCGGCGTATATATTTATATTTTTACATATTCTATATAGTAAGGGTATTCAGCCTTCCGTATATCGGAAGGGTATTCAACTTACTAATCCGTCGGGTCTTATAAACCCGACATGTTTCACTAATTTTTTCAGTGTGGGACTAAGTCTCATACAGTTGTTTTAAATGCAGGCCACGTCGGATCGGCGGCGCATCGGAAATCCGCGCGTCGATCGCATGGACGCGCGGACCACCGATCAATCAATTCCGCACGTGCCTTTTAAAAATAGTTATAACGGCCAAGATTTCACGCGATCAAACGCATGTGAAGCATTAGATCATGATCCAACGGGTGCCATTTGATGCGTTTTATAACGCATATCGCGAGATCGAATCCGGAGCGTCCATTCAAGATCAATAGGCCTTAATATAATCATAACGGTTCGCCGTTACACGTGCATCTGGACCGTTGATCGAGCTTGAAACGCAACTATCGGACGGTTACGCCAAATTTTGCCTATAAAACGAAGTGTTCTTCAAAATTGTAAGATATTCTTGAGGGATTTCGTTTAATCGACCCATCTAAACCCTTCCTCTCTTGAATCTCTCACTTCTAATCGCTTCTAGACTCAATTGCGCGCCCACGGAGTGTTTAAAAGTGAGATTTTGTCGATCGATCATGAAGAATTTGTCTCTTGAACACCGATGTTCACGTTTGAATTCGCGGAATGAATAGCCATCGATCCGGCGATCAATTGGATCGATTCGATCGTTATCTCGGGTTAGAAGACTTATTTTCCCTCTAATCTATCATCATGTATCACCAATTTCTAGTTTAGGATCTTAATTTAGCTCAATTTCATTTTTAATTTCAATTTATGTTCTTCGTGATTCCGAAAAATTTCGTCCCACTTCACTCTTTGATTTCTCCGCGATTACTAATCCAAATGGAGTGATTTTTGATTCCATGGATAGATCTTTGATTATCTTTATAAATCTACCATTTTCCCTAATTTCTCACCTCAAATCATCGTCCAATTTGATCAATTTCTAAAAGATCTCTCGAAAATACCTTAATTCCCTATGGATTCGACCCTTATTTACCCTTATACCCCTCAATTTATTATTAAATCCCCAAAATTAGTAAATTAGGCTTTATTTTTTACACGAGACCGTGTAAAATCAACGACCTCGCTGTCTCATCTCGTCAGGGAGCTACAATCTTTCCTAGTAGAACTATGCTTAGCCGATGGATCAGTTAGGAAACCTCACGGATTAGTAGAGGATGTCATTGTAAGGATAGAAGACTGTTATTTCCCGGTAGACTTCTTAGTGGTCGATATGAAAATGATTAAGGAGCTGAGCCAAGCCCCAATCATCTTAGGACAACCCTTCCTAGCTACCGCAAAATCCGTAACTGATTGGGGGAAAGGAGAAGTAATTCTCAAGGTAGGAGAGCACACCGTGAAGGTCGACATCAACAAACTTATGAAATACTCTTCACGAGCTTCCAAAGATTTGGGCGCCATCGACTTCGCCGACGATCAGGACATAGACGCATGCGTAGAAGAAGTTATGATGATCGACGAGGAAGCAAGATATGAGGAGCTTCCGATGGACGAGCCAACTTTGGAGCTCAAAACTCTCTCGTCTACACTCAAGTACGCCTTCCTTGATGAAGAGAAAGCAAAGCCAGTAATTATTTCATCCAAGTTGGATATGAAGCAAGAAGAACATTTACTGGAGGTGCTAAGGCAGAATAAAGAAGCAATCGGATGGACCCTGACGGACCTAAAAGGGTTGGACCCTTCACTATGTACTCATCACATCTTCCTAGAGGATGAGTCAAGACCCGTCAGGGAAGCCCAGAGATGACTCAACCCGAGGGTATGGGAGGCCGTGAAGGAAGAAATTCTTAAATGGCTCAATGCAAAAATAATCTACCCCATATCCGATAGCCAATGGGTGAGTCCGGTACACGTTGTTCTGAAGAAAGCCGAAGTAACGGTCACAACAAACGAGAAGGGTGAGGAAATCCAAATGTGCCTACCGACGAAGTGGAGAGCCTGCATCGACTACCGAAAGCTGAACTCCGCGACCAAGAAGGACCACTTCCCGCTACTATTCATCGACCAAATCCTACACCGACTGGCAAGATCAAACTACTTATGCTTTCTTGACGGATATTTGGGCTACAATAAGATTGCTATCCACCCCGACGATCAAGAAAAGACGATGTTCACATGTTTGTTTGGCACCTTCACCTTCAGACGCATGCCATTTCGGACTGTGCAACACCCCCACAAAATTTCAACGATGTATGACGGCAATCTTCTTCAACTTTCTTGGTGATAGCTTAGAAGTCTTCATGAACAATTTCTCCGTCTTTGGAAACGACTTCGAAAGTTGTCTTGCTCACCTGACGAAGATACTGGAGGTATGCATCATGAAACGACTGGTGCTTAGCTGGGAGAAAGCCCACTTCATGGTACGAGAGGGAGTAGTGCTCGGGCATATCGTCTCGGGAAAAGGTCTAGAAGTGGATAAGGCCAAGATAGAGGTCATCCAAAACCTCCCTCTACCAAGTACTATCAAAGACCTAAGGAGCTTTCTCGGGCACGTCGGCTTTTATCGAAGATTCATTCAAGATTTTGCGAAAGTCTCCAAGCCCCTCACAACCCTTCTTTTCAAAGACAAGGACTTTATCATCGATGAAGAAGGGAAGCGCGCATTTACGATGCTGAAGCAAGCACTGATCGAGGCACCGATTCTACAAAGTCCTAATTTGGGACTTACCCTTCGAGATCATGTGCGACGCTTCGGACTATGCAGTGGGAGCAGTCTTGGGGCAACGACTGGACAAAAAGCCAACAGCCATCTGCTATGCAAGTAAGACCCTCATCGAAGCTCTAATAAACTATACAACTACGGAGAAAGAGCTTCTAGCGGTGGTCTACGCTCTCGAGAAGTTCTGGACTTACATCTTGGGGAGCAAGATCATCATCTACACTGATCATGCGGCCCTGAAGTACTTACTCTCCAAGAAAGAGGCCAAACCACGACTCATACGATGGGTGCTGCTCCTTAAAGAATTTCGACTTGGAGATAAAAGACAATAAGGGCAACGAAAACTCGGTGGCAGACCACTTATCGCGTCTCCACATCTCGGGAGGAGAGGACATCGGAGATACATTTCCAGACGAGCATCTCCTCACCATCTCAAGTCATGCCCCCTAGTACGCGCACATTGTCAACTTCATCGTCACTAGATCGATCCCGGAGCACTAGAACCGGTATCAAAAAGATAAGTTCTTCCATGAGCTTAAGTACTATTTCTAGGAAGAACCACTTATGTTCCACCTAGGATACGACTAGATTATCCGACGATGCGTACCGTAGGAGGAGCAAGGAGACATACTGGTGATGTGTCACTCATCGACATGCGGAGGACACTTCGCGGCACGGAAGACCACGGACAAGATCCTGCACAGCGGCTTCTACTGGCCCTCCATCTTCAAGGACGCCCACCGCTTCTACGCAGAGTGCCTACAATGTCAAGCGGCGATAAACATCTCCAAGCGAGATGAGATGCCGATGCGGCCGATCCTTGAGATGGAGATCTTCGACCTTTGGGGGATAAATTTCATGGGACCTTTCCCACCTTCTGACGGGAAAGAGTACATACTGGTGGCGGTGAATTATGTGTCCAAGTGGGTCAAGGCAAACCCCACTAGGACAAACGATCATCGGGAGGTTCTGCAATTCATCACACGATGCATCTTTGCCCGGTACGGTTGTCCGAGGGCCATCATCAGCGACGGCGGCTCACACTTCAACAACTCTCACTTCCGGGTGCTGTTGAAGAAGTACGGAGTATACCACCGCATCACCACGCCATACCACCCCCAGGCGAATGGGCAAGTAGAGGTAAGTAATCGAGAAGTCAAAACTATACTTAAAAATATAATTTGTCTAGATGGGAAAGATTGGGCACACAAGTTTCCCGACACACTATGGGCATACCAAACGACATACAAGATGCCCATCGGGATGTCTCCCTTCCGGCTCATCTTCAGGAAAGCCTGCCACCTTCCGATTGAGCTAGAGCATCGAGCCTATTGGGCTATCAAAAAGCTCAACCTCGCACTGGACGAAGTAGGGAAAGAATAACTTCTCCCGCTTCAGGAATTACAAGAGTTGAGGCACGACGCGTACGAGAACGCGGTGATTTACAAGGAAAAGACCAAGGCCTTCCATGACCAACACATCCGACGACGATCATTCCAGGTCAACAACAAGGTCTGGCTCTACAACTCGTGCCTCAAACTCTTCCCTAAAAAGCTATGCTCCACATGGGATGGTCCTTACGTGGTTCTGGAATTGTTCGATGGCGGAGCAGTACTCATCTCCGACCCTAAAATAGGTCAACAGTTTAAGGTAAACGGCCATTGTCTCAAGCCGTACCTAACCTCAGAGCCACCCACACCAGCAGATAAGGTAAATCTGCATCTTCCTGAGCACTCGAGGATGTGACGGTATCACCCTCGACCCATCAGTAGTCATAAGTTTTTTTTTTTAGTCTGGCTGAAGACGTTAAACTTAGCGCTCTTGGGAGGCACCCCAAGATTATCTTACCTTTTTAGTTTTATGTGTTTTTCAGTTTTTTATAGATATCGGAGAACTACATTAGGAAAGGGCGCACATGCATCGGAAATCCCACGAGCATCACAAACTAATGAGCTTTTCTAAACCTATCTCACCGCACTTTTATATTATTTTCATTCCATGAGTTTTTCACATGAGCATGTAGTTTTCATTGAGGGTAATGAAAGATTCTAGTTGGGGGTGAGGATTTAGAAAAAGCTCTACCATTTTCAAAAATTTTAAAATTATACCTTCTAAAAACTCCTATTTTTCAAAATTTTGATCTAATCTACCCCACCTTAGAAGTCTTTTCATCTAGAGATCTGACCTACTAGAGATGTAGAAGTGAGGGCCTCATAGCCTATATGATTACATTTTGAGTAATAAAGCCAAATGATCTAGAAAAACCATGGATTAGAGTTATTGGTTAACTTCTTTGGGGTTGGGTATCTAACAGGCACCAAGGAAAAAGCGTAATCATAGGTTGAAATGCTATAGGATTGAAAAGGAGAGTATTTGAGAGAAAATAGAATTCCATCCCTTACCTATGATTAGCTAAAACTGCTTAGTATAAGGAAATTTCTCGATTCTAGACTTTCCCTTTTAAAGAGTGCAATGATCCATAATTCTTGTAGCACCTATCTTACCTTATAGGCATGTAGTTTATCTCTTCAGAAGCAGTCAAGTAGTTGCACCACTTTGTTTTAAACTTCGCTTTTGATGATGAACACTCCCAAGTGAACTCACATATCGATCTCACCTTCCATTTTTCCTCCCACATGTACTTATACCTTCAATACACTTCATTTGCTACACACTCTCTTAAGAAATCCTAAAATTCCTCCACATCATCATTCTAGTCTTCTGAAATGCTTAAAAAAAAGAGAAAAATAAAAGAAAGAGGAGAAAAGTCAAAAGAAAGAGAGAAATAAGAAGTTACAATAAGGAAAATAAGTGGGAACATCTTCTACCCTTATCTCAACCTCCACTATCATCTCCACCATCTACCCTATCCATCACCATCTACCCTTATTTTTGAAATGATAATTAAAACACTCATTATTTATTAATTTTGACTTTTTATAATGATAGATAATTAAATTTCGGATCAAATGAAAGAAATTTGGATTAATTTGGAGTTGTATTTTAAAATTTATAAATTTTCTAATATTTAGGGATTTTTTTGGATTTTTCTAAATTAATTTTACGATTTTAATGTTAAAATTAAATTAAAAAATGCAAAAAGGGTTTTTATTTTCGCGCAGGACCCATGTGGATGCGAGGTGGCACGCAAGGCCACGTGGCAGCGCCACGCGGGCCCACGCAGCGCCTACGCGATGATGTGACGCATTATTTATATTTACGTATATAGTGGTTATAATATATATAGTCTTCCGATTATCGGAAGAGAATTATTACCTCTGATATCCGTCGCATATTATAAACCCGTTTGCTTCTTTTAATTTTCTCCGTGTGGGACTAAGTTCCACGGAGTTTTAAATGTGCATGTGATGTGACCAATCGTGGAGCGTCGGATCGGACGGAGCGCGGAGCATCACGCGTCGATCGGATGCGCTCGCGGACTACCGTGATCATCAAACACACGTGCTTTAATTCAAGCGTTATAACGGTCGTGATTTAATCGTGCGGGGAGAATCGTTATCGTCGAATCGCGATCTAATGGCGGCAATCTCACGCGTTTATAATGCCCATCCACGCGGCGCATCCAAACCGTCCATCATGATCCGATGGCGGTGACTTAATTGAAACGGTCCACGATGGACCGTTCCATCATAACCGTCGATCATTTCGATTGGACGGTTACGCCCAAATAAGCTTATAAATAAGGCTTGTTCTTCCGATTTGTAAGCATTCGAGTTGGAGATCAAGGAAATTGATCTGTCTAGACACCTCCCCTCTCGAATCTCTCAATTCTAGCTTCTTCTACTCTCATTTCCGCATCCACGGAGGGCAAGAACTGGAGATTTGGTTGAGTAGATTAAGAGAAATCGACGCTTAAATCTCCACATCGCGTTCTTCCCATTTTCGGCGATTAAGAGGTTTAATCGCGTCAATTTGATCGCTATTTAGGATTAGTGGAAGCGGTTTTTCATAAGCTATCATCCAATCATGTTTAATTTCAGTTTAGATTAGGATTTTAAGTTTAATTTGGTATAATTTTAGTCAATTTCGCGATTTCTTCGTACGGAAATTTCTTCCCACTTCGATCTTCAATTTCTTTGCGAAATCAAGACCAAATTCGATGATTCTTGATTCAGTGGAATCGATTTGAAGTTATCTTTTATAATATATCATTTTCCCCAATTTTTTTATCGTCCGATTTGATTAATTTCGAAGAAAACATCAAGAATTTCCTTATTTCCCTGTGGAGTCGACCCTTATTTACCATTATACCCTTCAATTCGAACTAATTTTATCAAATTGGTAAGTTTGGACTTTGTTTTGACACGAGACCGTGTGAAATCGATGACCTCATGGTCCCGTCTCGTCATCAATCGTTTCGATCGAACGGTTACGCCCAAATAGCCTATAAATAAGCCATGTTCTTCTGATTTGTAAGCATTTGAGTTAGAAATCAATCTAATTGATCTGTTTTAGACACCTTCCTTCTTGAATTTCTCGATTCTAGCTTCTTCTACACTGAAATTCCACATCCACGGTGGGCAGGAACTCGAGATTTGGTTGAATAGAGAAGGAGAAATCGACGCTTGAATCTCCACATCGCGTTCTTCATATTTTCGACGATTAAGAGGTTTAATCGGGTTAATTTGATCGCTATTTGGGATTAGTGGAAGCGGTTTTTTTCATAATCTATCATCCAATCGTGTTTAATTTTGTTTAATTTTAGTCAATTTCACGATTTTCAAGTTCGGAAATATCTATCTATTTCAAACTTCAATTTTTCCGCGAAATCAAGATCAATTTCGATGATTCTTGATTCCGTGGAAGCGATTTGAAGTTATCTTTCATAAAATATTATTTTTCCCCAATTTCTACCATCGATTTATCGTCCGATTTGATCAATTTTGAAGAAAACATCAGACATTTCCTTATTTTCCCTGTGGATTCGACCCTTTATTTACCATTATACCCCTCAATTCGAATAATTTTCATCAAATTGGTAAGTTTGGACTTTGTTATGACACGAGACCGTGTGCAAATCGATGACATCACAGTTTCATCTCGTCAATAGTTATATATATACATATATACATAAATACACATCCATTGATGGATGTAAATATACATATATACATAAATACATACATACATGCATGCACACATAGTTACATATTTACATACATACATACATAATACATACCTACATACATACATACCTACAGGCATAGTTACATATATACATTACATACATGCATACATAGGGGTATTTAAATGGCTCCCTCTAGATTATAAGAGAAAGCTAAGCCTCGGCTCCTATGGCCGTTTCCGAGAAAGTCGTAAGTGTGGAGACATCTCCTCCAGTCCAATAACCATGATTCCCATGAGGGAAATTCTCAAAAAAAAGCCCCCTCGTTGCTGCCAGCCCTGGACGGTGACGGCGCACCAGCTAGGGAACAAGTACCTCTGCTGTCATCGCTCTGGCGTTTCTCCACTTCTCTATCTCTCTCTCTAACTCCTCCCATCTGTCAAGATAAGAGATGACTGATGAACGACAGAGGGACCAAGAAACTTCTTACCCCTTATGATATTTATGAACGATCTCTCCTCTCTCTCTCCACACCTGTGAAGATAAGCGATGACAGATGAACGACTCTCTCTCCCTCGCATCTAATTATATTAGCTGCGCGTGCATCAGACGTGCTCATGGATGGGATCTCTCTCTCTACCCAGAAAATTTACTGCCCCGAGTTAAGGGTATAACGGAAGACGAAATTTAATAAAAATGTTGCAAGTAGTACGATCTTTTTTTTCAACGGCATACCCACCACCACCACCACCACCTTGCCTCGCTGGCTCCCTCCCTCCCTCCTCCGCTATTTAAACCTTCTCTTCTTCCTTCCAGTCACACCCAAAATCCCATCTTTCTCTCGCTCTTCTCCAGCTCGAGCTATGGCTGTGCCACGTGGAGTTCTGATACTCGCCTTCCTCGCCCTCGTCGCCACCTGCACTGCCGACGGTCCTGCCGCCGCGCCCATGTCGCCGCCGCCTCCCTCCTCTCCTCCGCTGTCAGCTCCCCCGCCAATGGTATCCTCACCGCCGCCAGCGGTACCCTCACCCCCATGGTCGCTCCCATGTCGCCGCCTCCTGCCACTCCTCCGTCATCTCCTGAGCCATCAACTCCTCCGACGCCAACTCCTGACGCCATCAGCTCCTCCGACGCCAACTCCGTCGCCGACGCCGACGCCGTCCAAGGCTCCGACACCGTCAGTGGCTACCCCGCCGGCCCCTCCTCCCAGTCCACCCAGCGACAACGGCGCATCCCACGTGACCAGCAGCTTTGCCGTTATGGCTGTTGCCGGAATGGTGGCTCTCCTCTTCTAGAGGAATCGCGCTGTAGAGATTATTTGGACGACGCGGGCGCCATTTTTTGTAATATTTTTTCTTCGTCTACTTTCCTTGGGAGTGATTCTTCTCGCGCTGTGCTCTTCATCTGTACTCTAGACTAATAAATTTCCATTTCTCACAATTTCCACTCCATCAGGGTTCGTGCGATCGCCGTCTGATCGACGAACGAAGCACAGTACCCAATCTTGACCGGGTAATAAAAAAAATCTGTAAAAATGGCGCCTATCACCTTCCACCATGACCGTCATTGCCTCCTTTCTGAGATTCGACTGAAATCGATTAGATCCGGCTCAATGATTCCAACGATTTCTTCATTTTTAATGAACAGAAAATTCGCCAAGTTCAGAGAAAAGATAACCGTTATGATCGCCGAACTTTGTCCATCGATCGTGAAGGACAGCTCATTAGACCCCCAAAGTGCGAGCCAGTGAGGCGCCAGCTGCGAGATTTGTCGGTGCACATGTGACGAAGAGCCCAGAACACGGATTGGACAGCTGGAACTGCTTTATCCGGCATCTGGCGTAGATCTACCCGGACTTCGCGGTAACATGAAAACCTCGGCGGTAGAATGGGCCAGCCAGTCCGTGAACGAGATTCTAGATGACTCGTACAGGAAACAAGGAGAAGATCGAGAATCGTGGAAATAATAGGGTCTTTTTTTAATATCTTCCCGTTCTTCATAAATGCTCGAATAGAAAAGAAATCGGAGGTTCGTGATTACAGAGGATATCTTTGAATTTTATACTAGAGAATAACTTGAATTTCTCAATCAAGAACGCCCAAAAATATTAAAAATCGGAATTTCGCATTGATCACGACTTGAATTATTGATCAAGAACATTAGAATTCCTGATCATGACTCGCTGACAGCTCTGAATGTAAATTTGAGAAATAATCACAGACATTTTTGTAATTTTAACGCGATAAACGATGAAAAATTCACCGAAATTTGTCCGATTACTGTGTTTGTTTGAAGATTCAGACGGGCCCTCGTCGTTTGTGCTTGTCTTTAAGTTCACGTGCTCTGACCCTTTCCTTTGCCCTATCGACGCAGTGTTCACGTACTGAGGTGCTCTTCTGAGCTTGAAGACTACCCAAATCACCATTCGCCCAGTACTGAAATCCACGCATAAAGTTATTCTGGACCAGCAGGACTGAAACTCCCAGAATCTTCGATCTTGGCCCGAAAGACCTAGAATCTCTCTCTCCCTATGCCTCTCTCTCCCCCTCTCTCACTCTCTACTTATCTATATCTATGTCTATCTATTTGTCTCTATCTCACTCTCACTCAGTCTCTGTCACTTCCTATGTATATCTCTCTCCATCTATCTTTCTATGTCTAAGTCTCTCTCACTCTGTGTTTGTCACTCTCTATGTCTATCTCTATCCATCCATCTATCTATCCATCTATCTATCCATCTATCTTTCTATGTTTATGTCTCTCTCACTCTGTGTTTGTCACTATCTATGTCTATCTCTATCCATCTATCTATCGATCGATCTATCTAAGTCTCTCTCACTCTGTGTTTGTCACTCTCTATGTCTATCTCTATCCATCCATCTATCTTTCTATGTCTAAGTCTCTCTCACTCTGTGTTTGTCACTATCTATGCCTATGTTTCTCCCACTCTGTGTTTGTCACTATGTATGTATCTCTCTCTCTCCATCTATCTATCAATCTCTCTCTCTCTCCATCTATCTATCAATCTCTCTCTCTCTCTCTATGAGACACTCGTGAATAGCATTTAGATGACCACTAATACTCCCCTCTAAATGTGCTGGTGAACAGAAAATTTTCTACCATGATTTTGGGATCGCGAGGTTTGAAATCGTGATAATGTCGAAGGAAAACCCCACCAATGAATTCAGAGTTATTTTATTTGGACTAAAGTTTTAGTTTATATAATGGTCTTTAATGCTGTTTTTTTCAGATAAGAAAACCCACGAAAGGATTTGAAGTTATTTTTGTCAGATTTAAGGTTTGGCGCAAATACCTGCAGGCAACGAGCATCATCGTTCAAGAAAGTCAGCGCATCATCATTTCAAACTGCACATGCCAAATAGAATAAGGACCTGAATTTATACGATAGTTTGCTTTGCGATAGGCGAATTTATACGCTCACTGTTGGCAACGCAAAGTTCACCGTCAACTTTCATGGCGTTCGACCTTCGTCTGATACCGAGTAGCCTTCATCTCCCTTCCTTGCATTGACTTGAAACGCGAAGGACAAACCGACAGCCCAAAGCCTCTCTTGATGTCCGTCTTTCCTCTTTTTCCAGTATCCAATGATACCCTTCCCGGCACCTGCCCTCATCCGCCAACGTCATCCATCCACGCCACTGCCGAGGTCCAATATCCGTCCCACATCTGGCATCCAGCTCCCGGATGCCGGATTCCGGAACCCTCCGATGCCCAATATCGGACGGATGTCGGCCGGCAAACCCTTTAATTTGTAGTCTGATGCTGGGAAACCCTATCGCTGCATGTCATGATCCCCCTTCTCTGCGCCATTTTTTGGGGGAAACCTTGTAGATCAAAGCTTTTAACACCTTAATTGGAAGAAAAAGGAGAAATCTGCAGGCTGAAGTAGTAAGTCTCGTTTTTCAGTTTTAAATTTTCGGGCCCGTGTGAATTTCTGGGCTGGGCTGGGGGGTCTGACAGGGTAACACGGCCCAGGTCCAGACAATATCGGGCTGGGAAGCCCAATCAAATTGAGAAATTAAAAAATAATTCACTTCTCTGAAAGAACTGAGTATAAAATCATTCGCTCGTTCTTTCTTCCTGCAAACGACAGAAAAGAGCTCCCGCCAGAAGAATCTTTGAAATCAAGAATCGATGCCGCCAGATTTTCTTCCCCCCGAGATCAAGAATCCAGAGGCATAGATGGATGGACTGTTGCTCCCCGACGAGAAAGCTGCGGAGTCCCAACGCCTTTGGGGCCGTCGGGAGGAGAGCGCGCGCCGTCGGCCGTCGGCTTCTTCCGAGCAAGGCCGTTAATCGACTGAAGAGAGCGCCCTGTTCAAGTTTTCAAATGGCCAAGAAGAAAATCTCGCAGTGCCTCGGCTTCCGCTGGGACAAGGAATCCCAAGATCTCTCGGCGGCGTGGAATTACACCACTCACGACTTGGAGGAGCTCGCTGCGAGAGATTTGTTTGCGAAGACTGACGCCCACCGAGAGACTCGCCTCGACGCCGAGGAGCAATTTCTCCAGACGGAGGAGAACTCCGCCGATGGATTCCTGGACGAAGTGGAAGATCTCTTCCGCAAGGGAGAATCCCCCCTCACCAAATCTGACCAAGAAATCCTCCCAGAAGAGATGCAAGACAGATCCTACTCCCTGCATGTCGGGCGCGAGAGACTCTCGATTCCAACGGCCCATGCGTTCGATGAATTCGCAGTTTTCCCCATCGCGGTGACTTTCGTGGACCTTTCGGTATCGCACGGGAGCGTAAAACCGCCGTCTATTTGGTATCCGACGATGGAAGAGTTCTCCACGCGCAGCGCCGCCAGAAATGCGATAGAAAGAATCTTTCGATCGGCCTGTCCCGCCCACGGCCGATTTTCCTTCCGGTGCATTCCTTCATATATTATCGAGGAGGCCGCGGAAGTGATGCATTCTGTCCTCCCTCGCCCTGGCAGCATCTCTCGGTTTGCTGCCTTTTTCTCTCTAAGCTTTGACCTCAAGATTATTCTTCGGGTCGTCCCTAGAGTCAAGAGTGAAACCCCGAGGAGGATTAGGAAGAGTCGTCTGTTCAGTGTTTTTGGAATGATTTCGCCGCTGTCTGCCATGTTTTCTTGCTTTCAAAATCAGTCCACCGGCGTTTCTTCCGGTTCCAGTTCGTTCCCCGAGTACCTGCCTCGTCGCCCCATCCGTCGTGTGTTCGAACTGAAGCATCTTTCTTTCCTGCTCGCTCTTGACTTAGGACGCTATGTTCTGAAGTTTTTTGCCTTTCTACTAAATTTCTCATCCCTCTGTTTCCTTCGAGAACGCCGCATTTACATCATCAGTTTCTTCCTGTATGTTTTTTCCGCTTCTATCTAATGCATTTCGCTTTCATTTTCAAATTTTCGTTTCTACTTTCAATCGGAAGTCCTCTAGGTTCAGATTTCTCTCTTTCTAGAACCGGCATTTGCATTCTTAGTTTCGCTCTCTTGCGAGCATTCCGACAATTTCTTTATTGCCGTTCATCCTTTTTGTCCCCTTTTTCCTATCCATCTTCCTCCGGTATTAAGGCTAGTATCTTTCCCCATTTACTCGAATTTCGGTCGCCATGTCGCTTACAGCAACTTTGCATTCGCCCCTGCCAACAAATGTTTCCCTACAACAGCTGCGTACCATGATCGATGTATGCATTCAGATCATGTTTACCTCGGCGTAGTGCTCCTCACTGAACCCAGCTGCTCTTATTCTGTGTTGATTTTCTTCAAACAAAAGCATTTGAAGTTCTCTAGTTAAAATTGATGGAAGTGATTTTCCATCTATGCGCTCAGCTGGCACACGTGGCACTGTCGTGGCGCACAGGGGAGAGCACCCAGCGCTCACAGATGGTACTGTAGTACCGGCCGAGATGGCGCCCCGGGGCAAGCACCAAAGCGCACCAGCGGCAGGCCGCTCGGCCGGTACTGTAGCACCTGCCGAGATGACGCCCCGTGGCACGCAGGGACTAGCGCCAAAGCTCGCACTCAATGGTCTCTTACCAAAAATCGGTAAGCCTGCCTCCCCGTCTCCGTTTTTCACAAGAATCTCCCGTTTGTCTCTTACTTCAAAACTATGTCGATTTGTCTTTTCTTTCCCTCGTCAATTCATCATGCCCCTCTATCTCATGCGATTTTTCTCACTATCTTTCTTTGGTTGCTTGATTAAATAGCTAATGCTGTATTTTTTCTTTGTTTTTGAGACTGCCATAACTACTCGAGGGAGAGATAGAGGCGCATATGGAGAGCATTGCAGCTGAAGAAAAACTCATTGGTGAGTCTACTTCAAAATTTCTCAATATTTGGGACTCAGCCGCCACCGAGTCCCATTGTGTCACCGGAACCTTGTGTTTTTATAGTATTTTGGCTAATCCTCGATTTTCTTTTCTTTTTTTTCTGAGCTCAATTGCTGGAGTTGTCTTGCATCCTTGGGGATTGGTTGTCCCTTTGCCTCATCTGTTTGGTTGTCGGCCAGGGTGGTCCAGATAGATATATCTTCCTGGGAGGCCTTTTGGAGGTCCATCAGTGACGGGCCGTATCGGTCAAAGGCAGAATGGCAGAGCATATTTGCCTTCCTATAGTCCATCTGGAGTCACCGCAACGAAGTCATCTTCCGGGGACGCTCCCCCTCTGTCGACGCCATACAGCACGACGCGAGGGGGCTCATTACACTATGGATTCGAGGCAGTCTCGGCCCCTCGACTTTGTGAACCGTGTAGCATGACTTTGTACTTCGTCATACTTTCAATGACAACGGGGGGGCCTTCATTTTAGAGGACCCTTCTCTTCTTTTTTCAAAAAAAAAAATCCTTGGGGATTGGCTGCCCATTTGACAAGGTTGTGGCTTTCACAGAGAGTTTCTCCTAGGTTTCTCCTTTTCAACCATCTGTGATTTAAGGTACGTGACCATACAGCCGGTCCTTTATTTTAACAAGCTTAATTTCTCATAACTTGAGAGGTGCCACCCCGCTTATTCAATGATACAACTTTAACCTTGTGCTCCTGTCCCAATGCACTTTACATTGTTCATGCTACCACATGGAAACGAGATCTGATCACTGATTGTCTTCTTTTCTTGGATCATCATTCTTGATAAAGGTGCTGGCCTATTTTGAAAGGCTTGTAGCTTGCACCCGCTGAATAGCGTAAATTCGGTTCAGCTACCTCCCATTCTCTTTATATTTTTTGCAGTTTGGAAAGTGAAGAAAGAGAGTTTCAGTAATGGATCATCTCTTTTCCTCAAAGCTTAAAGTATAGATTAGATTATCTTATCAATGGAAAAGGTGGCTGCATGCTGGGACAGAGTACAACATTCCATAATTTAAGAACAGAAAACTAGTGTGTCTACCACACATTCTCTTTATATTATTACATTATGACAGGTGAAAAATGACAAAGTCTAACGTCAATATTTTTCTTTTTCTCTATGCTTTATTTTTGGAGGAGAGCATCTCATCACATTTAGAAAGGGATAAAGGAGATGAAATTGGGTACGTCTAACGCCCTATTGCCTTATATTCTTGCATGTTGGCATATGATGAACAAAGATCTGATGATTGATTATTTTCATTTTTTGAGCTTGATCAAACTTAGAAGGGTGTAGAGGTTAGGACAAGAGCTTGGAGAGAGGCAAAATAACAATAGAGAATATAGCAGCCCTCACAATTGTAGGGCTCCCTATTTTTATAAAGAAGTGGAAGTTCCATAAATACCCTTCGTAAGTGGGTCTAGAAAAGAAAGGAAAAGAAGCCCATTATAAGGGTATTCTTATAATATTTAGAACAAAAGGGTTTAAAGGGAGAAATAGAATAAATAGCAACACCCCCTTTCAAGTTGGCGTGTAAATATTTTGAGCACCCAACTTGCTAGAGTGCTTGTAGAATGTGTTGCTCGATACTCCCTTGGTAAGGATATCAACCACCTGTAAGGATGCTTGGACATAGATAATCTTAATAATCTCACAATCAATGTTCTCTTTGATGTAGTGCTTATCGATCTCAATATGCTTAGTTCAGCTATGTAATATTGGATTGTGGGCGATGTCAATGGTCGGTCTACTATTGCAATGCACTATAACAGGATCCTCCTGTCGAATCATAAGGTCTTGAAGAATTTTTCTAAACCCATGTCACCTCTTGTATCTCATAGGAGAGGGCTCAACATTTTACTCAGACATTGGATCTAGAAACAACATCTTGCTTCTTGCTTCTCCAAGTGATGAGATTCTCCAAGCGTATAATAACTAGAAGTGAATCTTTGGTCAATAATGGACCCACCATAATCAGCATCCGCTTATACCTCAATTGAGGTGTCACCACCTATCTTGAAGAGTACTTCCTTACCAAATGTTCCTTCAAATATGCCAAGACTCTATGTGCTGTGTGCAAATGTGTCTCTTTGGTGGGGTTGTGCATAAACTGACTTAGTAGTTCCACTACGAATGCTACGTCTAATCTTGTGTGATTCAAATGAAATCATCTAAAAAGTAGTTAATAATACCTTATATTGGTGGGGCTATCTTCTTCATAGAGGCCCAACTTAGTATTGGGATCTATCGGAGTCAAAGATGGTTTACAATCCATCATGCGTGTCTCCTTGAAGAGATCAAGGTTATACTTGTGCTGAGAAATGAAGATGCATTGGTTAGAGTAGGCCACCTTGATGCTTAAGAAATATATCTTCTTCCCGAGCAACTTGATCTCAAATAAGGTTGAAAGCCTTTGACTCAATGACTTTGACTCCTCATTGTTATCGACACAATAATATTATCAACATATTCCAAGAGAATCGTAACAGCCCCACTGTGTGAACGCTTCACTAAACAGAGGGTCATCTCTATGGCCTTGAGAGTAACCCATGATTTTCATAACACTTCAAAAAATTTCAAAACAAGTCCGCTCGGATTGCTTCAACCCATAAATTGTCTTCGCCAAATGACAAATTATTCTCAGAGGAGCTGAAGCATTTTCCATGTAGATTTCCTCTTTTAAGTCGTCGTGTGAGAAAACATTTTTAACATCAAATTGATTAATTTTCCAGTTCATACTAGTAGCTAATGCCAATAGGATGCGGATGGTGTTCAACTTGGTGACAGGACAATTGTTTCTTCATAATCAATCCCATAGGATTGAGTATGACCTTTGGCAACTAGTCTAGCTTTGTACTGCTCCAATCACCCATTAGAATGGTATTATATTGTAAATACCCACTTATATCCAACTGCTCGTTTGTCCCAAGACAAGGGTTTGAGCTCCCAAGTCTTGTTCTTGAGAAGTGTATCCATCTCAATATCCATGGCTTTACACTTGTTTCTATCCTTGCCTTGGTGATTAAATTTTGAATCAATATTTTATGTATCCGGCCAAAAAAATGGTTTATATGGCAAGGATAAGTGGGCATAAGTCATGAAGTTGGATATAGGGTATTAACTTTGTTGGGTGCAAGCTCGTTTCTCCTTTCATAGAGCTATAGGCCATCCCTAATCCTTGTCTTTCATAAGATCGTTAGGGGAAACATATTTCTCAACTATTTTATTGATCATATTTGTAACTTCATTTTTAATTTGCGAAGCATCTTTTTGACTTATTACATGGCTAGGAACCTCTGAATTTTATAAGACTGGATTGCTCACCTCAATACATGTCACCTCTTCATGACTTATTGTAGGGCTAGGAACCTCTATAACTAGCAAGTCTAGTTGTTTGATCTCAATAGATGTCGCCTTTGATATTGAAGTAGCAATCGGCTCTTGCTCTGTAATCTGTCGAGTTTGGATTTGTAGAAAAATAATTTGGGCATTGTCACCTTCAACGGGGGAGAAAAAACGTTTCCTTCTCATAGAAAGTGACGGTTATTGACCCAAAAAGTTTCTTGGACTCGAGGTGATAGCATTGATACCCCTTTTGGGTATAGGAATATCCGACAATGACACACTTTGCTGCTCTAGGCTTCAATTTGTATTAGGATTTATGTACATGTACAAATGTAGTACATCTGAATACCCTTAAAAATATATTAATCTTCAATTTTATATTTGGAAATGTCTTGGAGATCAAGTCAATAGGGCTCTCAAATCCAAGCACTTTGGATGGAATCTAACTTGAGAGATATGCTACAGTGAGTACCGCTTCTCCCCATAGATACGTTGGAACATATCTATGGTGTATAAGAAGGGGTCTAGTGATTTCCACGAGGTGCCCAATTTTCCTCTTAGCCAACCCATTTTGTTGAAGTGTAGTGAAATAGTATGATTCTTGGATAACATCAAGATCTCTAAAAAATGAAGCCAAGTTTATATTGAAATAATCCTATAACCCAAAAGTTTGTGTTAGCATTATTCGATCTAAAGCATTTGATAGATATTCTGAATTGAGTTTCTTACCATTGAGAAGAAATTTTTTACAACGTTTAGAATTTATGTTTTGGACTTTAACAAATCCACCCAAGTCAATCTTGTACAATTGTCTACTAACACAACGAACCATCTTGCTCCAGATATTGTTCTTGATGGGAATGGTCCCCATACATCACTATGTATTAAATAGAATGGATGTTGACTTCTATCTTTGGTTCCTTTAAAGGAGTTTCACTTGTGCTTCGCAAGGTGATAAGTAAATATATTTAACAAAATGAGATAACATTCTCCTTAATAGTCCAAATGACAGTTGTCTAAAGCAAAAATGGATAATTTTGAGATGCTCGAGAAGCCAAGCATCATCCCCTGAATTTTTATAGATGATATTTCAGTAATAGGAGCATTAGTAGTTGATAACATGCATATTTAACTTGAAATACTATCATCTTTTACTGATATTAATGCTTATTTTATGTAATTGTGATGCATGTTATCATAGTTTTATAAATTTTCTCCATTAACATGTCATTTTACTAAAGTCCTCATTTTTTAAATTATTTAGGGTTAATTATATGTTTTATTGATGTTTGACCTTTTGCAAGGTCAAACAACTTGAAATTAATCATTTTCCTTGATTTTATTTTGACTTTAGTGGATGATTAAAAAAAATATTAGAAGAAGAGAATGATGGAAGAACCAAATTCAACTTTGAAGGGTTGACTTAATATTATTATGAATTCATCAATTTTCCTTCTTAAAATATATATTTCAAGGGCATGGATTAAAGAAAAAGAAATTTGTGATCCAATAGAGAAAATTTGAGGCAAAAAAGAGTTCTATAAATAGAAGTTCTCTCTTCTTAAAATATAACTTTTGATTGAAACGTAAAGAAATTAAGCATTTTTGGCGGAAAATCTTAAGTTCTTTCATGATTCTCTTGCGTAGTAGACTCAATCGCAATGGATTGAGGCAAGTTAATCACGAAATATTGCGAGAAAATGTTTAGATTCACCCCTTTAACGCCGAACGCACGATGAAGAAGGAATTGGATAAATGTAAAGCAATCAAAATAATTTGAAGCTCAATCTTCGCGTCAATCGGGTTAGTAGTATGATTCCTTTGTAATTCTTGCATTTTAGATAGTTTAAATGAGATTTAGATAAGTAATTAGAGTTTAGAAATAAAAAATTTCATTGTTTCTCCCAAATTTGATTCCAAATTTTTTTTTATTTCCGAATAAGGATTTCTCCTTATCTTAAGTCCAATTTGTTCGAAATTAGTTTCATTAGATTCCTTGTTCAATCAGCTTCCCGTGAATATCTGGTTCATTGATTTTCACCAAGGTTTGGCCCCCTCAATTTGTCGTCGGACCCATTGTTGTTCAAAATCAATCTGAATTTAGGCGTTGACTTTCGAGGACAATTACTCTTAATATCCAAGTTGAAATTTGATAATTTTGGTTTATCTAAAATCCTCTAACCAGAAGATTTTTATTTAGATATCATTTGGTAAGTCAATTTAACGATTTTGACTATGATCTTAATTTCGAGAATTTTTTGTTGACTGATTTTGGAATAATCATAATAAATCTAATTCTTTTATAAAAAAATCATATATTTTCATATCAAAATTTTCTATTTTCTCTCCAGTTTTTGAAAATATAATTTTTATAAAATTTTCTCACTTTTTTCTCTCTAATTTTATAAAAAGTCAAAGTCTGGTCAAAGTCAATGCTTTGACCTTGATTTTTGACTTTTCTTCTCAAAATATATTTTAGAAAGTCTTAAAATGTCTTCTCTTATATATTTATATTATTTCCATTAGTGGCATATCAGATTCATTTCTTAGAAACCCTAATTAGACTTAAGTTTGACCAAAGTCAACTCTTCGATTAAAGTCAATTGTGTTCTTTGTGGTTCGACCCGATGTCATCGTTGTACTTGATTTTTAATTTTAAATCATTGTGAGTTTGGAATTATAAATTTTGTTTGACCGACGATCATGTGTTTTAACGACCGTACTAAATTCTTAACATCAAAATGGCGTTCTTGCCGGAGAACATGCGTTATTGATTTTGGCATTTGAATTTGAGGTCAAATGTAGGTTTTTCTCTTCTGTTATTATAATAACCTTACAGAAAAAGTAATTAGACAATGTCATTAGTGGAAAAAGCGGTATTGAGGTAAGATTACCATTTTTCCCTTGTTTTATATTTTGGTACAATTCAGTATTTTATTTTGTGTTTTTCACTTGCTTGAGACGAGGAAAGCGAGATATCAGGTATGTTCTCTATTATTAAAGGTTTATTAGTGTTGTTTGTTTTTGTGGTGTGATTTGTGATGGTGTGTAGCTCGATTTCTCTTTGGGTGGAGTAGAGTTAAGCATTTTCATTTAGAACAACACATTTAGAGCATAACACATTTCTGATTTCTTTATATATATCTAGTAGTATCTTTTTTATCTTTTTGATGTAGCTATAAATAAGAATCCGAGCAACCAAAGAGGACGACAAGGCCACCAAAATTAGAGATTCATGAAGCATACAAGGAACAACCCCTTGTATGATGACCTTTTTGACACATTAGTACATTATAGAGCTCCATCAGAGACTTAGTCTAGTCTCATACCAGCTCTTGCCACACCGACGCAAGGAGTACCATTAGATGCCCATCTTCTCACCAAGATAGTGAGATGATGCCTTAGCGATTACGTGAGGCCGGTCATCTAGAGGCAAACTATTCAAGTCAATGCCCCTCTTCAAAGAGGTCCGAACTTTAAAATTAACTTACACGTACTTAACCTCTTACCCACTTTCCATGGACTCTCATCAGAGATCCATATCGACATGTAGATAAATTCAGTCAGGTGTGTCAATTTAATCAATTCTATAAGTGTCCCCTCCGTGACGACCAAGATGCGGCTTTTCCCTTTTACACTTAAGGGCAAAGGAGTGGTTTTTCACCTTAGGTCGTGAGTTTGACTCCTAGAGAGATATAGAAACATATTTTTTTGCATAAATATTACTCGGTAGGAAAGATTAGTGCCATGAGAAGAGTTACACCCGAATTATCATAAGGCCCAGGTGAGGTGTTTCTATGAGTCATGAGAGAGACTTAGAGATCTTTTGAGATAATGCCCGTATCACAGCATGAGATTACACAGATATTTTATGATGGCTTAGGTGGGCAAGATCGATATTTTCTTGGTGTCACTAGTGGAGACACATTTATGAGCAAATATGATGATAAAGCCCTCGAGTTGATTGAGTTGGTGACGGAGAATAGCCACCATCATACCGTTGAATCCTTTGGAAGACAGAGCGTTCCCTCGAAAGGGAGGGATATTAGATGCAAAGGCGGTGAAGACAGGTATGTTTTTGGACAAGATTGAAAAGTTGACTGAGGCACAAAATTTGATAATGGATTCACTTAAGATCTAATCAAGTTTTGATGGCCTCGCTCCAGTAGCACATAACAATGTCTCTCCATGTTTGCATTGCTCGAGTTTTAAGCACGTCAAGTTGGATTGCCCCATGATGGCAATCTAAGGTCTATTTCCATTTCGACAAAACCCTACAACATATCTAGAGTTGAGCCAAGCGGGTAAACCTCACTACCCGAATCAGGGTTATAATAGCACTAGTTATTATAACCCATCTTATGTGCAACAACGAAATGGGCAGCACACTTTATATCATCAGCCCTTCGGATCTTCTTAGCAGCCTATGGGGAACTCGAGACCGACACCTTTCACCTCTCGTCCTCCCCGAGCGGTTACACAACCACTAGCAGGTCCACCTCTAGCGCCCTCCGTTGATTCCATCATGAGTGTATTAGCACAAATGATGAGTAAACTAACCGAGGTTAGCAACTAACTTGATAAAGTTGAAGGGGTTAAGGCCCAATACTCCAATACTTCTGCCGATCAGAGGAAGGGAAAGCGAGTAGAATTCGCTGACCAATTACCTTCCCAACCTCTAGCAAACCTTAAGAATCTAGGGCAAGCGTCGTCAAGCTGCACCCACAATGTGAACCAAGTTCACATTGATAGTGTACCGGAGGTGGCACATGCTATCTCGAGCCTACGTAGTGGCAAAATCTTAGTGGATCCTCACAAGGATCACAAGAGCCACAAAGACCCCCATGAGGAGAAGGATGACCAATCCTCTCCTAAGATCATTCTGGAAGAGGACTCTAAAGATGAGGGGGCACCTGACGAGGAGCTAATTAGGGTAGAGCTTAATCCCGAGGTTTACAAACATTCGGTGCCTTATCCTCATTTATTGAGCTGGCCCAAGGTCTCAACAAGCGAGAATGATGATACATTGCTCGAGGCCTTTAGGTAGGTCACTATCACCATCCCACTAGTCGATACAATTCAGCACATTCCATCTTACGTTAAGTTTTTAAAATGACTTTGCACCCCGACAAGGAAGCCGAAGCAAATCCCTATGAGCGAGACTATTAGCTCAATAATGTTGAGTACGCTTCCTCAAAAGTGACGTGGTCTGGGAGCTCTTGTGATTCGGGAACTCTCGTGATAGGGGGTAGGACTTTTACTCAGTCTCTTCTTGACACGGGGGCTAGTGTCAATATTCTCTCGAAGGGAGTGTATGATACTTGTCTACTTGGAGAGTTGCAGCCTTTATTTATTGAGTTGAGCTTAGCGGATGGATTTGTGAGACGATCTCACGGTATTATGGAGGATATGATCGTTAAGGTAGAAAAGTCTTACTTTCTAGTAAATTTTATTATCATGGATATGAAATCTAGGAAAGATTTTACTGACGCTCCCATCATACTAGGCAGACCATTTTTAGCTACCGCGAAAGCCATTACGGATTGTGGCAAAGGAGAAGTGATATTTCAGGTAGGAGATAGTATTTTGAAGGTGAGTATCAATAAATTGATGCGACATCCTTCACATGCGTCCGATAAGGTAGGCGTCATCGATATTTACGAGGATCTAGAGATTTCGAGTTGTATCGAGGAGACGATGACATTTATTGAGGACGGGAGCATCTAGGAGCATGAGGGCGATCCCTTTCCATCGAGTGAGATGGCACCTGAACTCAAACCACTACCTTCTACTTTGAAATATGCATTTTTTGATCTTCAGCACGCCAAGGCTGTGATTATATCCTCGCAGCTAGAGAAGGACCAAGAAGTGAGATTAATTGAGGTCTTACAAGGATAAAAGGAAGCAATCAGATGGAGCTTATCGGATCTTACGGTGATTGACTCCTTTTTGTGCACTCAACAAATTTTTCTAGAGGAGGATTATCGTCCTTCTAGAAAGGCACAATGGAGGCTTAACCCTAAGGTGTGGTGAAGAATGAAATCCTAAAGTGGTTAAACGCAAACATTATTTATCTCATCTCCGATAATCCATAGGTTAATCAAGTGCATGTAGTCCTTAAGTAGACAAGAGCGAAGAAATTCATATGCGTCTTCCGACAAAATGACGAGTATGTATTGATTATCGAAAGTTGAACGTGGCAACGAAAAAGGACCATTTTCCCTTGTCATTTATTGACCAAACCCTTAATAAGCTTTTTGGTCTAGGATATTATTGCTTCCTCGATGGATATTCTGGGTATAATTAGATGATGATTCATCCCAATGATTACGAGAAGACCACATTTATATGTCCTTTTGGCACTTATGCATTCTAACGCATGTCATTTAGATTATGTAATGTTCCTGGCACTTTTCATAGATGCATGATGGCCATTTTTTCTAATTTTATAGGGGAGAGTCTTGAGGTCTTCATGGATGACTTTTGAGTTTTCGGGCTGAGCTTTGATATGTGTTTAGAGCACTTAACGCAAATCCTCGACGTTCGCGTTAAGAAATGCTTAGTACTTAGTTGGGAAAAGTCTCACTTCATGGTTAGAGAAGGCATAGTACTTAGACATCTAGTCTCAAGCAAAGGATTAGAATGAGATAAGGCGAAGGTCAAGGTGATACAAGACTTCGCGCTCCCAAAGTCGATAAAAGAATTACAAAGTTTTCTTGGGCATTGACGAGACAAGACTACGAGGTCGTCGATTTCACATGGTCTCGTGTCAAAAATTTATTTCGAACTTACCAATTTGGGGAATTAAGAGTGAATTGAGGGGTATAATGGTAAATAAGGGTCGAATCCACAGGGAATTAAGGAATTTTCGAGATATCTTTTGGAATTTGGTCAAATTAGACGATGAATTGAGGTGAGAAATTAGGGAAAATGGTGTTTTTAGAAAGATAACTCAAAGATCTATCCGTGGAATCAAAAATCGCTCCATTTGGATTAGTAATCACGGAGAAATCAAAGATGGAAGTGGGATGAAATTTTCGAAATCGCGAAGAACACAAATTGAAATTAAAATAAAATTAAACTTAAATTGAAGTCCTAATCCTAAAATTGATGATACATGACGATAGATAAGAGGATAAACTTGTTTTCTAACCCGAGATAATGATCAAATCGATCCAATTGATCGCTGGATCGATAGCTATTCATTCCGCGAATTCAATCGTGAACATCGATGTTCAAGAGACAAATTCTCCTCGCACGATCGTCGAAATCTCTCTTATAAACACTTCGTGGACACGATTTCGAGTCTAGAAGAGATTACAAGAGAGAGATTCAAGAAAGGAATGGTATAGATTGATCAATTAGGTGAAATCCCTCGAGAATGAGTACAAACGACGAAGAACTCGTCTATTTATAGGGCAAAATGGGGAGAGCTGTCTGATCGGTGTGTTAAGCGCGATCAATGGTCCGGATAAAACCGCCGAAGAGTGAATCGTTACGCTTATATCGTGATCGTCAGATCTCAAATCGACGCTCCAGATTCATCCTTGCGATTTGTGTTGTAAAACGCATCAGTTTTAGCTCGTTAGATCGTGATCCGACGGTCACGATGCGTTTCGGCGCGTTAAATCGTGACCGTCATAACTCCTCATAAATGCGCACGTGTTTGATTGATCTCCGGTGCACCCCGCCTCCACGCAATCGACGCGTGTGATGCTCCCACGTTGCCGACGATCTAACCGTTATAACTCCCTTTAAATAGCACGTGTTTATATGATGGATCAGTGGTCCGCGTCCATGCGATCGACGCGTGGATCTTCCGACGCACCGCCGATCCGACGCTCCTCGCGCATCCACGTCACCTGAAAGGTAAGAACAACGTGTGGATTAGTCCCACACGGTAATATCTATAGAAAACCGTCGGGTTTATAACACCCGACGGTTTAAAGGGTCAATAACCCTTCCCATCTAGGGAAGGCTGAAGACCCATTTTCTATATACATAATAATAAATATACTATAAATATAATACGCGCCACGTAGGCGCTGCGCGGGTCCGCGTGGCTCTGCCATGTGGCCTTGCGTGCCACGTCGCACCCGCGTGGGACCCGCGCGCCTTTTTGTATTTTATTTATTTATTTTAAACATTTTTTTTAAATAGAAAATAAAATCATAAAAATCAGGAAAAATTCAGAAAAAATCCCTAAAAATTGTAAAAATCATATCTTTTAAAATACAACTCCAAATTAATCCAAATTTCTTTCATTTGATCTGAAATTTAATTATCTATCATTCTAAAAATTCAAAAATATTTAAATAACAAGAGATTTTAATTTATATTTCAAAAATACATCCATTTCTTTAAGATTTTAACTTTAAAAAATTAAATGAATGTTTATAAAAATAATTTCTCTTATTATTTAACTTTAAAAACCATTTATAATCTCAAGTAAAGATGGGTTATAAAATCTTTAATTCGTCATAATTAACCCTAAATTAACATATTTTGAGATTATAACATAAAATTGCATAAAATGATAGAAATGCACTCAAAATATGATAACATGCATATAAATGAAATGTTTTATGCCTTATTTTGTATTAATAATCATGTTTTATCCTGTTAAGATTACATGTTATCAGGCATGTTGGCTTTTATTAGCAATTTATTATAGACTTTGCTAAAGTCTCAAAGACTTCTCTCTTGTGCAAGGACAAAGATTTTATCATTGAGGAAGAGGGAAAGCAAGCCTTTATGCAGCTGAAGTAATCTTTAGATGAATCATTTATTTTAAAAAGTCCTAATTGGGACTTATCTTTTGAGATCATGTGCGATGTGTTACATTATGCAGTGGGGGCGGTTTTAGGGAAACGTATCGACAAGAAGCCGATTTTTATTTATTATGCGAGTAAGACGTTAGCTGATGCCTAACTCAATTACACGACTACCGAAAAGGAGGTTGTTGGCGGTCGTCTTTCCTCTTGAGAAGTTTAGGCCTTATGTATTGGGCAACAAGATCATTATGTATCCCCTAAACATAAAAAATCTCTACCTCAAGGATGGATTGCAAGAGCATTTCATCTCGCTTTGAGATGTTTAATGTGGATTGACACTTTAGACATTCTTTGGAATACTTGATGGCATCCTTGAATAGAGTTGTCCAATATAAGCCACTTTATAGCACCATAGTCTAGTCTTTCTCGACGCAAAATGTCATCCACATAGGGACAACTAAAACATCGATAAAATATGAACTTGCTCTTCTTCCAGAACACATCACCAAATAACTTGATCAGCCCCTACATAAAATAATTGGGATTCTTCCCAAAAGTAATATTGAATATCATGAAAGAATTTTTTCTTTTTATGCATGTTCCAATACTCGGGGAGTGATTTCATGATTAAATAATTCATAATATGCGCAAACCAAGGTACCTTAGTCACAACGACGAGAAGCTATTCATCAAGAAATGTGTCACTAATCTCTCCTGAAGACGTGGTCTGAAGTCAAGAAAGGTGATTAGCCACTGAGTTCTTACTTCCCTTCTTGTCCTTAATTTCTAAATCAAATTCTTGGAGGAGAACCCATTGAATCAGTCGCGGTTTAGCCTCTTTTTTAGACAACAAGTACTTTAAAGCGGCATGATCCGTATACACAATGATCTTGCTGCCCAAGACATAAAGTGATGGAGGACCATGCCCGTGATCAGGCGACAGCACGTGTCGAGCCGGACGGCGCGCGAGCACTACCGCGCTGGAGCACCCGAGTCGATGTCCAGGACCCCGGCTTCGAGTACACCGCCTGATGAGCTCCTCCCGGCGAGTTTTCCCGTTCCTTGCTTTATTTAATTTTGTGAGGTTATTCGTGCGTGGTGGGAGGGCTTTCCCCGTATTTTGGGCCCTTCCTAGAACTTTTGGGACCGTTTCTAGGCCCATTAGAGGGGTTTTAGCCTATTTTTGGGCCAAAACCCCTTGATTTTACGGGATTGCCCCTAGGGCAACCCCTCCCTTTTCTCTCTCCTATATAAAGGAAAGAGGAGAGAGGCTCGATTAATGATGTTTTGATGAATGAAGATTGATACTTTTGATGTGACCTCCCCATGAGAGAGGCCCGGGACTTCCCAAGCTAGGAAGTTCCGTGGAAGGAGAAGAGGGGAGAGGAGATGCTTCCGGGTCGCCGCCGTCCTGCAGTCCCGCCGCCGCCGTCCTGCGCAGTTCCGCCGCCGACCTGCCGCCGCCAGCTCGCCGGGACGACCGTCGCCGATCTTGGTTAGGGGTTCGCGGCCCTTCTACCGTCGCGCTGCCCTCCGGCCCCCGCCACCTTTGCTCGACCGCCGTCCCTCGACACCGTCGCTCTTGGAAGCCGCCGTCGGGCCCGCCGCCGCAGCTCTCCGGGATCGCGCGGACCTTCCAGGGAGACGTTCCCGCATCGCTGCCGTTCGCCGCGCCGTCGCTGCCGTTTCCGCCCGGCGCGCTCGACGACCGTCGCGCAGCTTCAAGCCCTCCCAGCCACCGCCTGCAGTCCGGTCGCGGATCTACGCCGATACGCCGCGTCGCCAACCGCCCGCCATCGGGCCACCCTTCCGGGCTGACGATTAGTCAGCGCCCCTAGCGCCGTCGCCCCGGACGCCATTGACGGATCCGCCGTCTCGCCTAGTGTTCTCTCCGGATCAGCCAGGCGCGAAACCCCCACGCCGATACGCCGCGTCGCTAGCCGCCCGCGCGTCGGGCCACCCTTTCCGGCTGACGATTAGTCGCCGGCCCCAGCTGCGTCGCCATTTTCCCGTCCGCAGCGATTTTCCGTCGCAACGATCGCCCGCCGCGAAATTTCCTCCCCACTACCTCGGCTCAAACGCGCCGTCGATTCGCCGCCGCTCCCTCGTGCCGCTCTGCTCGGCCGCCCTGCGAGGTTTGCCGCCGCGAGCCACGAGGCGCCGCGCCCTGACCTTTCGTAGACGCCCGCCATTTTCCCAGTCCTGCCGCGATCTTCGACGCGACGATCGCCCGCCGTGAATTTCTCGCCACGCCTCGGCCAAACACGCCGTCGTTCGCCACCGCTCCCCTCGCGCCGCTCTCGCTCGCCGCCTGCGAGGCTTTGCCGCGCGAGCCACGGGCGCAGACGCGCCGAGCCTTTCGTAGACGCGCGCCATTTCCCAGTCCACCGGGATTCTTCGTCGCGACGCTTCGCCCGCTGCGACTTTCCGCGCCACTACAAGCAGTCAAGCGCGCTGACGTTCGCGCGCTCACTCTGCGCCGCATCGCTGCACGCCGCCTGCGAGGTGCCCCTGCGCCGGTATTCTGCCGCCCGCACGTCGCCGCTCCAGACCACTGCCGACCACCTTAGCTACGCTTTGGGTTGACGCCGGGATGGAGCTGCCCCGGGCTGAATTCCCAGCGTCGATCGATTCTCGGCCGTGCACCCCGTCGGCGTCGCTGGACTCTGCATTCGATCTCGCCACCGCCGTCGACGGTCGCTAGGATAACTTGTTCGTGGATCGCTTACGGCCATCGCCCGCTGCCGTCGAGCCTCTGCCGTCCGGTCTCGCCACTTTCGCTCGGCGCCGCGGTCCCGATCGCTTGCGATCACACTCGTCTACTCGCGTCGATATATAGGTCGGTCCCTTCGGTCCCGTGATCGGATAGTCGCTGCCGAACCTGTCGTCTCCCGTCTGCTTGGCGCTGCCCTCTCTTTCTGGCACTAGCAGGTTATCTCCAATTCTGTGACGCTAGCCTAACGATAGATCTCGTTCCTTCCTGCAGGTCGGTGCTGCTCGCGAACAAGAGCGCTTCGGGCCGCTGCGATTCCCCGGACCTCGTCCCGTGGATCACGACGCCGCCCTCGTTCGAGTATCATCACCTCTCTCAGTGCGGAAAGCGCTCGCTCCACCGCCGGGGACTAGCGTGATAGGTACCCTCTCGTTTGCCCGGGTTGGGTCGGGTTTGCTTTCGGTTTCGTTCGGAATTTCACAGTCGTCGTACGGGTGCGGACCTCTCTGGTCGTGGACTTCCGCCGTAGTCGTTAGTAGTCGATCTAACGGAACGTGGGAAGGTCGATCCATCGGGCGTCGCTTGGAGAGCTTCCCGGACGTCACCCTAGGTCAGCTGCCGCTTCCTGTGCTTCTCGTTATTTCGAAAATTCGCACCATTACATTTTCTTGCATCGTAGTCACTAGCTAGGCCGGATCCTTGTGTTGTAACACGAGCCGACGATCCCGGCATCTGTCATTTTACATCATAAAGTCTAAACCTCTCAAGAGCAAAGACGATCGCCAATAATTCCTTTTTAGTAGTCGTGTAATGGAGTTGTACATCAACTAACATCTTGCTGGCATAACAAATTTCTTGTCAATACGTTGCCCCAAAACCGCTCTAACTGCATAATCTGAAGCATCACACATAATCTTAAAAGGTAAGTCCCAATTAGGAGTTTGTCGAATAGGTGTTTTTACTAAATATTGTTTCAGCTGCGTGAAGGCTTGCTTTCCCTCTTCCTCAATGATAAAATCATTGTCCTTGCTCAAAGAGAAGTCAATGGTTTTGAAAATTTAGAAAAATCTCTAATAAAACATTAATAAAAGTCGACATGTCCAAGGAAATTTCAAAGTTCCCTTATCGACTTTGAGAGTGCAAGGTCTTAAATCACCTTAACCTTGGCCTTGTTCACTTTTAATCTTTTGCTTAAGACTAGATGCCCAAGTACTATACGTTATCTAACCCATGAAGTGGGACTTCTCCCAACTAAGAACTAAGCGTTTCTTAACGCAAACGTCGAGGATTTGCGTTAAGTGCTCTAAACATGTATCAAAGCTCCGTCCAAAAACTGAAAAATTGTCCATAACAACCTCAAGACTCTCTCCTATAAAGTCAGAGAAAATGACCATCATGCATCTCTGGAAAGTGGCTGGAGCATTACATAATACAAATGGCATGTGTTGGAATGCATAAGTGCCAAAAAGACATATAAATGTGGTATTCTCTTGATCATCGAGGTGAATCGCCAATTGGTTATAACCGGAATATCCGTCAAGGAAGCAATAATATTTTTGACTTGAAGCTTATCAAGGATTTGGTCAATGAATGGTCAAGGGAAATGATCCTTTTTTCGTTGCTGTGTTTAACTTCCGATAATCAATACATACTCTCTATTTCGTTGGAAGCCACTTTTGAAGTTCTTCGCTCTTATCATTCATGGTCACAGTGATCCCCACCTTCTTGTGGACTACATGCAGTGGACTAACCCATGGACTATCAGAGATGGGATAAATAATACATAAGTTTAACCACTTAAGGATGTCATCCTTCACCGCATCGTATATCTTAGGATTAAGCCTCCTTTGTGCCTCTCTAGAGGGATGAGAATCCTCCTTTAGAAAAATACGATTAGTATACAAAGAAGGGTCAATCCTCTTAAGATCCGATAAGCTCCATCCGATTGTCTCCTTCTTTCCTCGCAAGACCTCAAGTAATCTCTCTTCTTAGTCCTTATCTAGTTGTGAGGATATAATCACGGGGTTAGCGCACTAATGATCAAGAAAAACATATTTCAAAATAGAAGGTAATAGCTTGAACTCGGGTGTTGTCTCACTGGAGTGAAATGGATCGTCCTCAGGCTCCTTGATGCTCCCGACCTCGATAAGTGTCATTATCTCCTCGATACAACTCGAAATCTGTGAATCCTCATAAATATTTATGGCGCCTATCTTATCAGACTCATGTGAAGGATATCGCATCAATTTATTGATGTTCACCTTCATAGTACTATCTCCTGCCTAAAATATCACTTCTCCTTTGCCTCAATCCATAATAGCTTTCGCGGTAGCTAAAAATAGTCTCCCTAGTATGATGAGAACGTCATTGAAATCCTCCAGTGGATTTCATATCCACAATAATAAAATCTACCAGAAAATAACAGTTTTCTACCATCACTATCATATAATCTATAATACTGTGAGGTCTTCTCACGGATCCATCCGCTAATCTCAACTTGATGAATAAGGGCTGCAACTCTCCTAATGGAGAAGTATCATACACTCCCTTCGGGGGATATTGACACTAGCCCCGTGTTGAGAAGAAATCAAGTAAAAGTCTTGTCCCCCTATCTCACAACTAATCATGAGAGCTCCCGGATCTCGTCGCTTGCGAGGAAGCGTACTCAACATAATATAGCTAATAGTCTAGCTCATAGGGATACGCTTTGGCTTCCTCGTCAGGGTACAAAGTCCTTTTAAGAACTTAGCGTAAGATAGTATGTGATGGATCGCATCAACTAGTGGGATGGTGATAGTGACCTGTCTAAAGAGCTCGAATAATGTATGTTCATTCTCGCTCATCGAGACCCTGGGCTGGCTCAATAAATGAGGATAAGGCACCAAAGGTTTGTAAACCTTGGGATTGGGCTCCGCCATAATCAGCTCCTCGTCAGTACCTCCTCATCTTAGGGAATCCTCCTCCGGAATGATTGTAGGAGAGGATTGGTCATCCTTCTCCTCATGCGGGTCCTTGTGGTGCTTGTGGTCCTTATGAGGATCCACTAAGACCTTGCCACTATGTAGGCCCGAAATAGCATATGCCTCCTCTAGTGCACTATTAATGTGAACTTGGTTCATATTGTGGGTGCGGCTCGACTATGCTTGCCCTAAATTCCTAGGGTTTGCTACAGGTTGGGAAGGTAATTGGTCTACAAATTTTATTTGCTTTCGCTTCCTCTGCTAGGCCGGAAGCATCAGAGCTTTAGGCTTTAGCCCCTTCGACTCTATCAAGTCGATCGCTAGCCTCGGTCAGTTTACTCATCATTTGTATTAATGCACTCATGGCGAGATCAACTGCGGCTATTGGAGGTGGTACTGTTGGTGGCGATATTACGCCGGGGTAGATTGGAGGTGAAAGGTGCCGGCCTCGAGTTCCCCATATGCTGCTGAACGGATCCGAATGGCTGATGGTATGAAGTGTGATGCATGCTCCGCTGCTGCGCATAAGATGGGTTATGATAACTAGTATAACCTTGATTCGGGTGGTGAGATCTACCCACTTGGCTCAACCCTAGATATGTCGTACGGTTTTATCTAAATGAAAATAGACCTTGGATTGCCACTACGAGGCAATCCAACTTGACATGCTCAAAACTAGAGCAATGCGAGTATCGGGGAGACATCGCTATGTGCTACTGATGCGAGGCCATCAAACCTTGGTCGGATCTTAAGCAAATCCACAATCAAATTCTATGTCTCAGTCAACTTCTCAATCTTTTTCGAAAAAGCATACATGTCTCCACTGCCTTCGCAACCAACATCCCTCCCTTAGGGGGAGCACTCCGTCCTTCAAAGGATTTAGCCGCATGATGGGGGCTATTGTCCACCACCAATTCCATCAACTCGAGGGTTTTATCCTTATATTTTCTCATAAATGTGCCTCCACTAGTGGTGTCAAGCAAATATCGATCAGGCACACCTAAGCCATCATAAAAAATCTAAGTAATATCATGCTTCGGCATTGTCTCAAAAGATCTCTAAATCTCTCTCATGCCTCATAAAATACCTTGTCCGGCCCTTGTGAGAATTCATGTATGGCTCTTCTCACAGCACTAGTCTTCGTTATCGAGTAGTATTTATACAAAAATGTGTCCTCCATATCTCTTCGAGAGTTAAACTAATGACCTAAGGTGAAAAACCACTCATTTGCCTTTTCCTTAAGTGTGAAGGGGAAGGAAGCGCATCTTGGCCATCTCAGATGGGACATTGTGGAAATGATTGAATTCGCACACTTGGCTGAATTCATCCATATGTCGATACGGATCCTCTGATGAGAGTCCATGGAAAGTGGGTGAGGGGCTAAGAATGTGTGAGTCAATTTTAAAATTCGCACCTCGTTGAAGAGGGGCATTGGCTTGAGTAGTCTGCCTCTGGACGATCGGCCTCGTGTAATCACTAAGGCATTGTCTTACTATCTCGGTGGGAAGAGGGGTGTCAAATGGTACTTCTCGTGCCGGTGTGGCGAGAGCTGGTATAGGAGCACTAGACTAAGTCTATGATCGAGCTCTAGAATGTACGGATGTGTCGAAAAGGTCATCATACAAGGGCTGATTCCTTGAATGCCTCATGGATCTTTGATTTTGGTGTCCTTGTCGTCCTCCTCGGTTCCTCGGATTCCTATTTATAGCTATATTAAAAAGATCACAAAAATAGAACTATATATAACAAAATCAAAAAAAGGTTATACTCCAAATGTGATGTTCTAAATGAAAATTGCTTACTCTACTCCACCAAAAGATAGATCAAGCTACACAATATCGTAAATCACATCACAAGAATAGATAACACTACTAAACCTTTAAATCAGATAACGTACCTGATATGTCGCATTCCTCGTCTCAAGAAAGTGAAAAACACAAAAATAGAATACTGAATTGCGCTAAAAAGTGAAATAAGGGCAAAATGGCAATCTTAACTCAATATCGCTTTTCCACTAATGAGATGGTCTGATACTTTCTCTGTAGTTCAGTAAAATAACCGAAGAGAAAAACCTAAATTTGACCTCAAATTCGAATACAAAATCAATAATGCATGTTCCCCGGCAACGGCGACATTTTGACAGAACAATTTAGTGCGGTCGTTGAAAACACACAAAATTTATAATTCGGAACTCACAATGATTTAAAAATACGAAATCAAGTATAGTGATGAGGTCGGGTCGATACACAAAGAACACGGTTGACTTTGATCAAAGAGTTGACATAGTGAAGATTATGTCTAATTAGGATTTTTAAGAAATGAAAGTGGTATATAATCAATAGAAATAATATGAGTATATGAGAGAAGTTATTTTAAGAATTTCAAGAAATATTTGAAGAATGAAAGTCAAAAGTCAAGGTCAAAGCATTGACTTTTTTAGACAAGAATTGGATTCATTATGATTTTTCCAAAATCAGCCAATAGAAAATTCCCGAAACTAAGATCTCGGTCGAAATCATGAAATTGACTATCCAAATCAAGCAATTCAATATAAGTACAAAGCTTCCGATCAAAGGATTCTAGAGAGACCAAAATTATCAAATTTCACCTTATATTTTAAGAGTAATTGCCCTTTTACAGCCAACGTCCGAATTTGGATTAAAAATGAATAATAGTTGGTTAAACGTTAAATTAAATGGTCAAATGTTGATGAAATTTTATGATTCAGATGTCCACGGAAAGCTGATGGAACGCGGAATCGAAGAAATCGGATGATTTGGACTTAAGATCAAGGAGAAATCCTTGTTCGAACATCAGCGAAAATCAACAATCAAAAATTGGATGAAATGATGAAATTTATGATTCATAAACTCTAATTATCTATACAAATATAATCTAAAGTACATAAATTCTAAGGATTAAGAAGGAATCACACTACTATTCGTTTGACGCGAAAATTGTGTTTCAAATCGCGTTGATTGAAGAGTATTGATCCGGTTTCTTCTTCGACGTATGTTTGATGTTCAAGGGGCAATTCTGATCGTTTTTCGCAATGATTCGTGATCAATCTTGCCTCAAGATGATTGCAATTGAGTCTAGAACGCAAAGGGATCACGAAGAACTTAAGATTTTGCTCCAAAAATGCTTAATTTCTTCACCTTTCAATAAAAAGTTAAGTTTACAAGAAGGAAGAATATCTATTTATAGAAAAATCATCACAAAAAATGCGGGCTGTGAGATTCACTAAAAGAGCTTTGGACGGCTGAGATGGCACAAAATTGGTGGGCCAGGATCTCACGACGAGGATTCTACTACTCCTTGATTTCAGTTGTCAAATATTCATCGGAGCAGCCACGTGTCACTTCATGGTTTGCCGAGTACACGATTAACTCGCGACCGTCTGATGTCACTGAAACGATCGACGACTCTCGATTACACACGTGCTTTGTTGTGATCGGGTGGACTTGAGTCCACGTGATCAATGCGCGTTGATCCACGTGATTGATGTGCGTTGATCCGCGCGATCGATGTGCGTTGATCTGCGTGATTTCATCTAACGTGCCACCCGATGCCCCGTCGCTTGCAAATTAAGACATTAGTCCCACACGGAACAAATGAAGGGGAATAATTGGGTATAAAAGGTAGAAGGTGTATAAGCCTTTGCGTCGCCCAAATGGGCCAAGTAATTCCCCCCTATGCCTTCCATGGGCCCACTATACCCATGGGCCCACATGCACTTTCAGCTCAATTGAGTCTACTCGCCACGTATGCGTTCACGTGGCCCACGTGACCGAGCGTGGCCCCGACACGTGTCTGCACCGATCCACGTCAGCTTCGCGTGGGTCCCGCACGTGATAAACCTCTTTTGCATGATTTTTTAAAGGAAATAAATCTGAAAATTACTTGAAAAATCAAAATAAAATTTAAACAATTATATAAAATTAAGATATTTATAACTTCATTTCTAGAACTCCTTTTTGGACTTAAATTTCTTCATCTTGAATAACATGCCACATAAAATATAAATTTATGGAAGTATAAATGATGAATTCAAAAATACTATTAAGTGAACCTTATCATTCACTCATTTTCTTTGATTTCTCCATCATTTTCTTCTTCTCCTTTCTTTTTGTTACTCATCTTCACTAAAGAAAAAATAAAAATCACTAAAAAGTGGTTAACTTTGATTTGTTTGACCTTGTAAAAGGTTAGAAATCACTAAAGCACATTATTAACCCTAAATTATGCAAAAATATGGACTTTAGTAAAATAGCATATCAATGGAGAAATTCATAAAACTATGATAATATGCATCATAATTGCATAAGATAAGGATGAATATTAGTTAAATATGATAAGAATTCAAATTAAATATGCATGTTATCAGTCGTACCAAAACGTCAAGATTTATAAAGCCAAAAACAAAGCCTTTCATGACAAGTACATTAATTATAAAGCATTTAATGCCCTTGACAAGGTTTGGCTTTATAACTTTCACCTTAAAGTTTTTCTGGGAAAGTTGCTCTCTAGGTGGGATGGTCCATACAAGGTTCTTGAAGTATTTAAAACTGGATCTGTCTTAATTTTAGATCCTAAGACCAAAAATTCATGTAAGGTGAATGGGCATCGATTGAAACCATACATTGGTGAAGAAGGACCACCACCTCTCCATGATCAAGAGCCGAAAATTCTTAAGACATTGGCCACTAGATAGTCGCTAGAGTGAGTTAATTCTGGCTAAATATGTAAAACTTAGTGTTTGTTGAGAGGCAACCCAACCTCATTTTTTGCTTTTGCATTTACTTTTACTTTTTAATGCCTTTATAGTTTGTTTGCTTTTTTGTTTGCTTGTTTTTCTATAGGCTCCATATACGCTAAGGAAGAGAGAACAACAAAATAAGAAACTTTATCGAAGAAGAATTCCAAGAAGAATTCCAAGAATGAAGAGAAGAATGCAACCAATGCAAAATACTTGCTAAGTTTTTCTTTTACCCCCTTTGTCTCATTTCCTATTTATTTATTTTTGCATGACATGCATCATGATTGTCATTTCTTTTACATGAGCATGCTGATTTTTTATTGAGAAAAATAAAAGGAATGAGTTTGGGGGAGGGGGGAGTTTTCTAGAAAACTTAAAAAATTTAAAATTTTTACATTACTTCATTTGGTACTCTATGCATGATATGATTATAAACCATATGAACAGCAACATGATCTTTCCAAAACCACATGAAATATGAAAAACATAGAGTACATGAATACATTCAAATGCTTAGTGAAGCCAAGGGAAGACCAACCTTAAGTGTTATGTTGAGGAGATTGTAGAGTAGATGGAATTATGGATCTGGGTATTCCATTGGGAAACCATAAAGTCTAATCTAGGAATCTACTCAAGCTCATAGTATGATTTTTTCAAAAAAATTTCATCCTCTCATTCTCCTTTATAAATCTTGAGTTAATTACTCTTTGCACGCACATCATTCTGCTCTCCATTGCAAGTTGTAGCTTGTATCATCCTTTTCTCGACATTATTATTATTGACAGAGTGAAGCTCCCTGATCCGTAAAGATACCAAAACCTCTTCGGGGGAATAAGCTGCATGTCTACTAAGGATGATACATGGGTAGGATGAGCACCATTGATTGAGTAACTATGAATGTTTTTTTCCGATAAGCTGCATAAAAAGCCTTAGAAAGTTGTAATTTTGCATTTGGTCTTCATCTTCTAATCCCTCTTCTTCAAAAGGCTTACAACAAGTTTATATATATTAATTATACATTTGCAACAAGTTCAAAGTAGAATTAGGATGAAAGTAAGAAAAAGAAAATAAAGTAGAATTACAATGGTGATAACATGCATTTATAACTTAAATTCTTATCCTCTTTAACTCATATTCATGCTTATTTTATGTGAATATAACGCATGTTATCATAATTTTTATGAATTTCCTCCATTGGTATGCCATTATACTAAAGTTCATATTTATGCATAAATTAGGGTTAATTATGTGCTTTCTTGATGATTAATCTTTTTTCAAGGTTAAATTAATAGGAATTAAGTATTTTTCCCTGATTTATTTTGACTTTAGGAGATGATTAGAAGAATTAATCCCAAGGAAAGAATGAATGGATGATTAAAAGAAGGAATTCTTAATGAAAGACTTGATATTATTTTCAATCCATCTCATTTTCTTTTTGATATTATATTTTAAAAGGCATGATATTAAAAAGGGAGAAATTTGTGATCCAATGGAGAAAATTCGGATTAAAAAGGAGATGTATTTCTTAAGTTATGAATTTATGAAGTTTTTGACTTTTTTTGGATTTTTTTATTGATTTTATTAATGTTATTTTGTAATTAAAATCGCCAAAAAGGGGGTTTTATTTTCCACAGACCCCGCAGAGTTGACGTGGCGCACGACGCAGGGCACGAAAGGCCACGTGGCAGAGCCGCGCGAGCCCACGCGGTGCAAGGTGGCGCGGATGCGTGGCAAGGGCCACACGAGTCCACGCGTACGCCCGTGAGGGGCACCACGTGGCGTGAGAAGGGCTGGCATTTGGAGGGCCCATGGGTTAGTGGGCTCTGGTGAGAGTATTGGGGTAGTAACGCAAATGCGTTACGCCCCTCTACAATTTATACTCGCCATTTCTCTCATTTTTTTCTTTGTGTGGGACTATTTCCTGTTTAATCCTTTAAATGCAAGTGACGTGGCGGAAAGAGACGCGTTCGATTAAATCGCATTAAACGTAAGGGCGTTGATCACGTCGACCCGAGTCTACGCGATCTTCATCAAGGCACATGCGCTAAAAGGAGCTTTAAGTGACAGATCAAACGGCTTACTTGGCGACGCATAGATGCTTCGGGAGCGCCCGATCTTCATCAGACGCGCAATCGTGAACATGTCGCGCGATCTTCATCAGACGGCGGAAATAATCTCAAGTGAGATCCTGGCTCACGATCGAGGCCCATGATCGCCGCACGATCGTGGCCCAATCGCAAGGTGATCGTGACTCATTTGCCGCGAGATCGTGGCCACGATCGCCTCACATTGATGGTCCATGATCATCGTGTGATCATGGCCATCAATCAGCCTTTAACCAAATCAAACGGCCCGCAATTCTCGCGGAAATTTCCCTTTAAAAACCAATGTTCTTCTCCTTGTTTCTTAACTCTTGATTGATTCGTGAAGTAATTAAGCAAATTTGAAGGAAAATCTTCAGTTCATCATGATTCCCCTGCATTTAGACTCAATCGCAATCCGACTGGAGCAGAATTCGTCGTGATTCATCCTCGGATTTCATCGAATTTTCCACTTGAATGTGGAACGTTCGTCAAGGAAGAAACCGCGCAAATTCACTTCAATCCGTGTGAATTGAAGCCCCATCTTCACGGAAATTGGGTTTGCAGTGAAATTAGATCAATTATCTGACGGTAATTTGAGTTTTAATTAGTTTTAGATTGTTAATTTTGTGTTTTAAGTCATTGTGTTCTTCAATTTCACCCAATTTTAGTTCGAATTTTTGCTGATATTGAAAATATGATATCTCTCTGATCTTAACTCTGAATCACTTGATTTTGATTTCAATGGATTCCTTGTGTCATCATCTTTCCGTGAATAGCAAATTCGTAAAATTCAAAGATCATTTGACCCCTCAAATTAACGTTTGACCAACTATTGTTCATTTTCAATCCGAATTTGGGCGATGACTTGCAGGATCAATTACTCCTAAAATATAAATTAGAATTTTATGATTTTAGTCTCTTTGGAATCCTCTGGTTGTTAGATTTCTATTGATATATAAATTTTAAGATTTAGATATCATTTGATAAGTCAATTTGAATATTTTCTTTGAAGTGTTCATTTTGAGATTTTTGTGATCTTTGATTTTCAATAATTCATAGTAAATCCATTTTGTGATAAAAAAATCACTAATTTTATATCAATAAATTTCATTTTTTTATAGATTCTAAATATATAGTTTTTGTAATCTTCTGACATCTTTTGATTCTCTGATTTTATAGAAAAGTCAACTATTGGTCAAAGTCAACGCTTAGACTTTGACTTTTGACTTTTCTCTATCAAATCAGAGGTCTAAAATCTTAATATCTCCTATCTCATATATTTATATCATTTCCATTCATTAAATCTCATTTCTACTTCTTAAAGTATTTAATTAAACCTAAGTTTGATCAAGTCAACTGTGCAATAAAAGTCAACCTTATTCTCTATGGATCGACCCGATACTTACACTTTACTTGATTTTATATCTTTATCATTGTGAGTTCGAAATGATAAATTTTGTTTGACCGACGTTTGTGTGTTTTAACGACTGCATAAAATGCTTCGTCAAATGGTAGGCCGCATCTCATGTGTTTTAGTCGATTCTATTTTATCACCATTATGTATGGAAAGGATGATGCTTGTTTTTACTTCTTGCACCTTTATCATTCGTTTCCATTATGCAAAGAGGAATCAAAAATTGATTGGGTAAGTTGAATCATTTCCTCAATATATTTTTATCTTTATTAGTATGTAGAGCAAGAGGAATTCTTGGTTTATTTGGTGGATTAAAGTGTTCACCGGAGGAATGCCGTGACCCTACAATTTCTAGTGCACTACCTTCTTCTTAACATCATTTAAGGTAGAACATTCATTTCAGATTCTATAAATGCTTAGCCTTATTATACTCTCTTATCGCGTCCATTGCAAAGGGACTAGCCATGATTCAAGTTGGGGGATGTGATAACATGTATATTTAACTAGAAATACTATCATATTTTTCTGATATTAATTCTTATTTTATATAATTGTGATGCATGTTATCATAGTTTTACGATTTTTCTCCATTGACATGGCATTTTACTAGAGTCAACATTTTTTCATTATTTAGGGTAAATTATGTGTTTTATTGATGTTTGACCGTTTGCAAGGTCAAACAACTTGAAATTAAACATCTTCCTTGATTTTATTTTGACATTAGTGGATGATTAAAAGAAAAGATTAGAAGAAGAGAATGATAGATGAATCAAAGTCAACTTTGAGGGGTTGACTTAATATTATTTTGAATTCATCAATTTTCCTTCGTAAAATTTATATTTCAGGAGCAAGGATTAAAGAAGAACAAATCTGTAATCCAATGAAGAAAATTTGAGGCAAAAAGGAGTTCGATAAATAGAAGTTCCCTCTTTTTAAAATGTAACTTTTGATTGAAATGTGAAGAAATTATGTATTTTTGGATGAAAATCATAAATTCTTCGTGATTCTCTTGCATTCTAAACTCAATGGCCCATGGATTGAGGAAAGTTAATCAAAAAATTTTGCGAGAAAACAAATGAATTCGCCCCTTGAATGTCGAACGCACAACGAAGAAGGAATCAAATAAATACGAAGCAATCAAAGCAATTTGAAGCTCAATCTTCGCGTCAATCAGGTTAGTAGTGTCATTCATTTGTAATCCCTACAATTTAGATAGTTTAGATTAGATTTATATAGGTAATTAGAGTTTATAAATCCTAAATTTCATCATTTCGCCCAAATTTGATTGCAAATTTTTGCTGATTTCCTAACAAGGATTTCTCCCTGATCTTCAGTCCAATTCATTTGAAATTTGTTCATCAGATTTCTTGTTCAATCAGCTTTCCATGGATATCTTATTCGTTGATTTTTACCAAGGTTTAACCCCTCAATTTTCTGTTTGACCAACTGCTATTCAAAATCAATCTAAATTGGGGCGTTAAATTTACGAGGGCAATTACTCTTAATATATAAGAGTAAATTTGATAATTTTGGTCTCTCTGGAATCTTCTGATTTTAAGATTTCTATTCATATGTGATTTTCTTGATTTGGATATCATTTGGTAAGTCAATTTAATGATTTTGACCGAGATCTTAATTTCGGGAATTTTCTATTGACTGATTTTGGAAAAATCATAATAAATTTTCTCTAAATCGAATTCTTTTCCGATTCATAATAAATCCAATTCTTTTCTAAAAATCACAAATTTTATATCAAAATTCTTAATTTTCTCTCTAGTTTCTGAAAATTTAATTTTTGTAATATTTTCTCACCTTTTTCCTCTCTGATTTTATTGAAAGTCAGAGTTCGAGTCAAAGTCAAATCTTTGACCTTGACTTTTGACTATTCTTCTCAAAATATATTTTAAAAGTCTAAAAATATCTTCTCTCATATATTCAAATTATTTCAATTAGTAACATATCATATTCATTTCTTATAAACCCTAATTAGACTTAAGTTTGACCAAGTCAAATCTTTGATTAAAGTCAACTGTGTTCTCTATAGTTCGACCCAATCTCATCGTTGTACTTGATTTTTTATTTTAAGTCATTGTGAGTTTGGAGTTACAAATTATGTTTGACTGACGATCATGTGTTTCAACGAGCGCACTAAATTGTTGACGTGAGTAGCTGATAGCATGCTAATTAGACATGATAATATATGATTATTTATGTATATTAAGACAGAAAAGATTTCATTCCTATGCACGTTATCATATTTTTTAGTGTTTATCTATCATTCTATGAAAAAAACATGATAATCTCAAAATACATTAATTTAGGGTTAATTATGATGAATTAAAGATAAATAATTTTATAACCCTCATTACTTGAGATTATAATTAGTTTTTAAGGTTAAATAATGAGAGAAATCATTTTATATACACTCATATAATTTTATAAGTTTTAAAATCTTAAAGACATGAGTATATTTTTGAAATAGAAATTTATTCTCTTGTTATTTATTAAATTTGATTTATTTAGAATGATAGATAATTTAATTTCTGATCAAATAAAATAAATTTGGATTAATTTGGAGTAACATTTTGAAAGTTAAGAGTTTAGGGATTTTTTTGGATTTTTTCTAAAAATTTTTGAATTTTTAATGAATCTTTTGGGATTTTTATGAATTTTTCTGAATTTAAAATTGAATTTTCTAATTTAAAATCAATTTTATAAGTGCGCAGGTGACGTGGCACAATCAGGAGCGTCCAAACAAATCGCAATCACCAATCAAGGCGAGGGGTGACGTGGTAGTACGTGGGGCGTCCGATCACACGATTCAATCGCGATCATCAATCGTCACATAAGGTGGGGGGTACGTCGCGCATTCTTAATCATTAGAGAATCATTTTTAAAATGATTTCATCTCAGCCGTTGATCAAAGGAGTTATAACGGTTGAGATTGAAACCGACGAAAACGTATCCGAAGCGTATGATCAAGATCCAACGGATGGTGTTTGATGTGTTAGTTATAACGAACATGACGTGGTGAAATCTCGGCGGTCCATCGGAGCTCTAATGACCACGACGTAATTGTAACGATTCGCATCCGTGCGTTTCATCAGAGCCGTTGATCAAAGATTAAATGCCGATCTTATGGTTACGCCCAATTTTTCCTATAAATTGAGATGTACTTCGACATTAAAAAGCATTCCAGGGCAATTCGAGTAAATCAAACTATTTAAACATCAAATCCCTTGAATCTCTTACTTTCAATCGCTTCTAGACTCATTTTTGAGTCGACAGAGTGCTTGAGAATGAGATTTTGTTGAGAGAAGAGGAAGAAATTGACGCTTGAACATCAACGATCGGGTTTTCTGGAATTTTGGATGAAAAGCCCGATCCAGTGACTAATTAGATCAATTCGAGCGCAATCTTGGGTTAGGGATCATGTTTCATCCTAATCTTCCCTTGTCTAGCTTTATATTTCAATTTCAAATCATAATTTGAGTCAATTTCAATTTCGGTTTTTCGCTATCCGGTAATTTCTCTCATGTTCATTTGATGATTTCTCCTCAAATCTTGATCCAAATTCCTTGATTTTTGATTCACTGGATTTTTCTGTTCGAGTATTCTTTTGCAAAAAAATATCAAAACTCCTAATTTCTATCCATATTTCATTGTCCGATTTGATCAAATTTCAAAAGATCCCTCCAAAATTACCTTAATTCCCTTTGGATTTGACCCTTATTCACCACTATACCCCTCAATTCGTGGTTAATTCTTAAAATTGGTGAGTTTGGTATTTATTTTGACTCTTGATTGTGTATTTTCAACACCTCGCGGTCTCGATTGATCAGTAGCTGCAAAGCCTCCACCTTAAAAAATGACATTTCCCCATTTTTCTATAATAGTGCCAATCTTTTGGGTCAGCCCTTGTCATAAATAGAACACTTATTGGAGTAAAAATGAGGAGACAATTTATGTGTCTTTATTGAGTTTTAACAAAGAGATGACCTATGACGATAAGTTTGGTATGTAAAGAATGTTTTTAAGGATGCCAACTCCATTAATCTTGACATCTCTAATTCCACTGCCATGTTGAATCTTAGTACAAACTATGAGGACTCGTCTTGGTGTATCACACATAGAGAGTGAAAAAAATTTTAACTTATTAGGGGTCATATGATGTGTGGCCCTAGAATCAAAGATCCACTCTAGATCAGTCATAGATGTATGGGTACCCAATAAAGCAGTATACTCATCGGCATGAGCCATGGATACAGATGCGAATATGGCTTCCAATTTCTTGTTTTTTCTTTGAGAACAGTCACGCCATCGATTTGACCTTGAGTCACCTTCTTAGGTTGATTCGTACTTTCCTCTTAATCTTTCTTCCTGAAACATTAGATTTCAATTTCGAATCATAGATAAGTCAAATTTTAGATTTAATTTTGATTTTCTCTCTCTTCGTGTTCGGATTTTCTACCTAATTTTTACTCGGTGATTTCTCAGCAAATCATGATCCAAATTCTATGATTTTTTATTCCGTGGATTCATCTTCGAGTTATCTTTCTAAAAATATTATTCATTAATTTATCATCTCAATTCATCGTATGATTTGATCAAATTTGAAGAAATACGTCAAAAATATCATAATTCTCCATGGATTCAACCCTTTATGATTATTTATCAAAATTGGTGAGTTTGGAAATTGTTTTGACACGTCACCCCGTGTATTCAACGACCTCGCAGATTTGTCTCATCGTCCTCCCTATTTGAGCATTCTAGTGCTTGTAGATTCAAGTACACCCCCTTGTGGATTCAAGGGTTGAAGAGGTTATTTTTGTTTATTCACATTCTAACTCTTCTGGTAGAGAAAGGCTTATGGATTTAAGTCATTGTTCGATGATGTTCCTACACTAAGGCGACATCACATCACCCATGGAAAGGCATAATGAAGATGAAAATAGCTACATCAAACTACCTCTCGCCCTATGTTGATACATGCAAGCATGTTATAATGCGAGTAATGATGATTGATTACTTTCCTTTTTTGAGCTCAACTCGGATATAATCTACATGGCTTTTTGGGATATGGTTCTAGTGATGTGACAAGGAATGTGTTCCTTCATTCAAGAACAAAAAATTGATAAGTCTACCATGCATTATCTTTGTAATATTGAATTTTTGCATGTGAAAAGTGACAAAGCCCATCACTAATGTTCTTCTTTTTCTATATTCTAGAGTTTTGGTGGAGAGTAGCTCATCACAATTGGAAGAGAATAAAGCTGATGAAATATGATATGTGTAACTCCTTGTTGCCCTATGTTAATGTGCACTAACATGTGATGAAGAGAGATTTGATGTTTATTTTCATTTTTTGAGCTTGACTCAGCTATAATCTACATGGCCTATAGGAGTGATGGCTGCTCGTTTGAGCAAGATGTGATATAAGTGATGTCATTGGGTACGGTGTTCCTTCATTTCAGAACAAAAATTGGTGTGTCCACCTCACATTCTGTTTTTAATATTGCCTTATGGCATGTGAAGAGTGACAAAGTCCATGGTGGATGGTATTCTTTTTCTCAAGGCTTTATTTTTGGAGAAGATTACCTCTTCACATTGGGAAAGGGACAAACAAAATGAAATCGAGTATGTCTACCTCCCTCGCACCCTATGTTGATGCATGTTGCAATGTGATGTAGAGAGATCTCATGATTAACTATTGTCAATTTTTTAGATTCGTTGTTAGATAATCTACATGGCTTATAGGAGAGATGACTGCTCGTTTGAGCAATGATGCGATATTATTGATGTAATAAGGTATGGTGTTCCTTGATGCGATATTAAGAGCCAAAAATTGATGCATCTACCACACAATCTCAATGGCACAAGAAAACTAAGAGAGACCGTCGTGTATGTTCTTCTTTTTTTCAATGCTTTATTTTTGGAGCAAAGTAGGTCATTAATAACATGCATATTTAACTTGAAATATTATCATATCTAATTGATATTAATGCTTATTTTATGTAATTATAATGCACTTTACCATAGTTTTATAAATTTTCTCCATTGGCATGCAATTTTACTAAAGTCCACATGTTTGCATTATTTAGGGTTAATTATGTGTTTTATTGATGTTTGACCTTGTACAAGGTCAAACAACTTGAAATCAACCAATTTCCTTGTACTTTATTTTAACTTTAGTGGATGATTAAAAGAAGATATTAGAAGAAGAGAATGAATCAATCAATCAAAATAGAACTTTAAAGGGTTGACTTAGTATTATTTTGAATTCATCATATTTTCTTGATTTAATTTATATTTCAGGAGGCATGTGGTTAAAGAAATAGAAAGATTTGATCCAATGCAGAAAATTTGAGTCAAAAAGGCCTTTTGAATTGAAAGTTATGAATTTTTGAAGTTTATATTTTTTTGGAATTTTATTCTGATTTTTCAGGTATTTTTCAGAATTTTTAAAGGCTAAAAATTGCAAAAAGGGGTTTATATGCGCGGGACCCGCGCGGAGCTGATGTGGCCCGACGTGGACACATGGCGATGCCATGGGGGCCAACATGAACCCACGTGGACGCCTACGTGGCGCGAAGGATGCGGACGATGCTTATTGGGCCCACGGGTATAGTGGGCCTAGGAGACACGATAGGGGGCGTAGCAGCCTTTTTGAAAAAAAGGCTACTAGATCTTATTTAGTCCATCTCCCAAGATGTGCGATTGATAACATGTAATTTGTACATGTAATTATGTGATTATTAATTTAAATTTAGGCATCAAAAATTCCATTCTTATGTGTATTATCATACTTTGGGATTATTCCCATCTACTTTGAAATAATAAAAGAAAATATTGCATATACACTCATTTATTTTTCTAGATTTTAATTTCTAACATAAATGAGTGTATTTTTTAAATAAAAATTTAGTATCTTGTTATTAATTAAAGTTGAATTTTTAAAATGATAGAATATTTAATTTCTAATCCAAAAAAATAAATTTGGATTAATTTAGAGTTGTATTTAAAAATTTGTGAATTTTCTAACTTTTCAGGGATTTTTATAAAAAATTCTGAATTTTTCTGAATTTATTTTGGATTTATTTAGATTTTTAAAAATACAAGAAATAAAAAAAACCAAGTTTTTATCGCGACGGCAGAGTGACATGTCACAACAGCAGCTGACACGATGACGAATTGACATGTCGCCACATGGCAACGTGTATATGCGCCACGTGGTGCGCGTGTGTGCATGCATGTGCACACGTGTGCGTGTGTGTGCATGCGAGTGTGATTAGTGGGTTAAGCTTCCATTAAGGATTTTCTCTAACCCATTATATCCACTCTACTTATAGACACGTCGAGATGCTTTTATTCTTGTCATGTGGGACTATCTCTCTATTTATTTTATGCAGGTGACTTGGCACGCTCAGCATCGTTTAATCGACGCGAACTAATGCAATTTAATCTCATAACCTCATTTTCACTTAAGTGAGGGGGGTACGTGGCAACATCTTAGTTGCTGAAGATTTATTTTCAATTAAAACAAATTAATCCTAGACGTTCATCTGAGGAGTTATAACGGCCGAGATGTAAAGCACCATCTAAGAATCTAAAATCGCCGATTCAAGATCGGGCAGATGAGATCTCGCGATGCTCTCTCTTCACGCTATAACGTGGCACAATCCTGATGCTCTGATGAAGATCCGACGGTCGCGACTTAATCATCACAATTCGCATCTTTGGATTCCATTGTGACTGTTAATCTCATCAAATAGAAGATTCAACGGTCACGCTCAATTTCAAAAATATTATAAATTATCTCTCTTCGACGAGAAATGAATTCTTGAATGTTTTGAGTAAATCAAATTGTTTAGACAACTCAGTCCTTGAATCTCTTGATTTCTTCCTCTTATAGACTCATTTCCATGTCCAGTGAGTGTTTGAAATCAAGATTTTGGCGAAAGAATAAGGAGAAATCGTCTCTTGAATGCCGAATTTTGTCTTCGAATTTTCTAGAATGAAAAGCCCTTGATCTCGCAATCACTTGGATCAATTCGAGTGTGACTTCGGGTTAGATTATGCATTTTCATCCTAATCTTTTGTCCAGTATCATTATCTTTCAATTTTCAAATGGTAGATTAGGTTAATTTTAGATTTAATTTCAGTTTTTCTCTCTCCTTGCAATTGATTTCTTCCTAAATTTTTGCTCTTTGATTTCTCCACGAATTTTGATCCAAACGAAGTAATTTTTTATTCCTTGGATTCATCTTTGAGTTATCTTACTAAATATATCAAAATCCTTATTTTCTCAACTCAATTCATCATCTGATTTGATCAAATTTCAAGAAATGCCTCAAAAATACCTTAATTCTCCGTAGATTCGACCCTTATTCACCTCTATAACATCTAATAAGTGATTATTTATCAAAATTTGTGAGTTTTGAACTTGCTTTGACACGTTTTCACGTGTACTCAACGACCTCATGACGATACAAGACCGAGTGGTCATCAATTGCACACGGTCAAGAGTCAAAACAAAGTCCAACCTTACCAATTTGATGAAAATATCTCGAATTGAGGGGTATAATGGTAAATAAGGGTCGAATCCACAGGGAATTAGGGAAAATTCTGATGATCTCTTCGAATTTGATCAAATCGGATGATGAATCGATGGTAGAAATTGGGGAAAATGGTATATAAAAGAATGAGAACTTCAAGGCGATTCCACATAATCAAAAATCATCAAATTTGACTTTGATTTCGCAGAGAAATTGAAGATCGAAGTGGGGAAAAAATTTCCGAAAATCGAAATCGCAAATTAACCGAAAATCAACTTAAAATTACTTAAATTAACTAATCTAAAATGAAATTAAACATGAATAGATGAAAGATTAGTGAAAACCGCTTCCACTAACCCAAGATTGCGATTGGATCAACCCAATTAATCACCCGATTAAGGCTCTTCATCAAAAAAATCCAAAATATCGCGATCGTGGAGTTCAAGCGTCGATTTCTTCCTCGTCTTTCATTCAAATCTTGATCTTAAGCACTCCGTGGACGCGGAATTGAGTCTAGAAGAGGATAGGATCAAGAGATTCGAGGGATTTGGTGTCGAAACAGATCAATTTGATTGATTTACTCTTGAATGTACTCGATTAAACCACGTGTCCATCGATCTTTAAGTGAAGATTGACGGTTGATATCGCGAGCGATCAGATGCTCCACAAGCCGCCACGTCGCCTCCTCATCGCGATGATTGATCGCGATCGATCGAACGGTTCTGATTGCGCCACGTCACCTGCGCTCTTAAAATATTCTGAAAAATCATTATTAAATTAGAAATATCGATTTTTAATTCAGGAAAATCCTTAGAAATTCATTAAAAATTCAGAAAAAATTCAGAAAAATTCCAGAAAAAATCCCTAAAAATTAGAAAATTCATAACTTTCAAAATTGAACTCCAAATTAATTGAAATTTCTTTCATTTGATCCGAAATTTAATTATCTATCATTCTAAAAAGTCAAAATTAATAAATAATGAGAAATTTAATTTCTATTTATAAAATACATTTATTACTTAAAGATTTTAACTTTAAAAAATTAAATAAATGTTTATAAAAATTATTTCTCTGATTATTTTAATTTTAAAAACACTTATAATCTCAAGTAAAGATGGGTTATAAAATTATTTATCTTTAATTCATCATAATTAACCCTAAATTAAAGTATTTTGATATTATAATGACTTTTTCATGGAATGATAGATAAATACTCATAAATATGATAACATGCATAGGAATGAAATCATTTATGCCTTAATATGCATCAATAATCATGTATTATCATCTCTAATTGGCATGTTATCACCTCACAGATTCGTCTCGTCAGCAATCTAGTTTTATCATATCTAGCTCAAGTGCATAGTCTTATTGGGATAGATTCTAAGGCCCATTAAGCCCTTTAAGAGCTATTTCAAGTATGATGGGCATATCTTCCTCATTTTAGCTCTGATATTGGTTGATTCAAAATTCATAAAATTTTAAAAAAAAATCAAGGGAATCTATTTTTTGACTTAGACATCAAAATGTGCAATGTGTTTATATATCTAAAGCCTAAACCCCCTAATGGACATGGACCAAGGCATCTTGGTGAAACATATGATGTGTCTCACAAAGCATTCTCTCCTTTTGAGTACTATGGAAGGAAAATTATCTTCTAGACCTCTATAGGCAGAAACACCAATCACCATTTCTCATGATGAGTACATGAAGTTTGATTGCTACAAGGAGACTCAAGCGTCTATTTCTTCCTCCACAATGAGATTGTCAACTATTTAAGATACCTCTACATTTCATGTTTCTAAGAAAAATTCTTGGACAATTAACTCTAGAGCCTCCACAATTCATGTTAGGTATAATTATTCATCATTTTCCTATTTGTCCTCATCATCAAACCATTCATCCTGTTAAATTGTTGGTGGATGGTGTCAAGTCATTGACACATTATTGCAACTCCAAAACTATCCCAAGAAAATATTTTATACTTACAAAAATTTATTGTCAACATTTTGTCGATAATAGCCTTGAAACATGTGTTTTCTTAATACATCACCTTTCATTAGGTGGGATGAATGTCCTTCATGCATTAGTTATTTGACATTTCTTTGGTGTTGTTTCTTGAACACCCTAAAATATCCAAGATACTAGATGTACTTCCACGGGTGTTATAATTATCTTCCAAAATATCCAAGTTAAATATGAATTTTATAATTTATCTTCTATTTTTATCAATGAAATGAAATATTTTCAAGCTTAGCCAAACTATTTCAGGATGGTATATCTTCATCATTTCCAATACTACTGTCTTGAGCAACACATGCCATTGGCATACGAAACATAAGTAAAATCCTAGAAAACTAAGAATAAGCCTTTCTAATTATTTTAATTTTAAAATAAAGACCTTCTCAACAAAAAGCATTAAAAACATTTAAGTTTATCTAATTGCATTTTCTCTGTTTTCATATTCTCAATTTTCAATTTACATTAATCTTAATGTTAATTTTAAATTTTAAATTTATATTACCTTTCTAATTATAAGTTTGTTTTTTCTTTTGTTTTTTAGGTATCATTAAAACAAAAAAGGAAATTTAAACCCCTAAAAGCCCCTCTCTGAGATCTCACCCTCCTTGACACTCTACGATTTCTCATGTTCACTCCCACAACCCTCTCTCTCTTTAGCAATCAAGACACTCTCATCAGTGATCACTCTGCTCGCGGAGATCCTCCCATTTGCATTCTCACCGGTGATTACCCCTCTACTCCTATTTGTCCCTCTTAAACTCTTTTGTGGCGGTTTCTCCCAAAATCGATGCTTGAAGTGATTGATAACATGTAATTTATATATGTAATTATGTGATTATTAATACAAATTTAGGCATAAAACATTCCATTCTAATGCAGGTTATCATACTTTGCATGCATATCTATCATTGCATACATTTTTAAGTAATAATATCAAGATGCATTATTTTAGAGATAATTATGCATAATTAAATAATATATTTTAGAGTAGATTATTCCCCTCTATATTTAAGATTATAATTAGGTTTTAATATTAAATAATAAGATAAAATACTTTTTATACACTCATTTATTTTTCTAAGTTTCATTTTCTAAGAGAAATGAGTAAATTTTTAAAATAAAAATTTATTATCTTGTTATTTATTAAATTTTACTAATTAAAATGATAGATTATTTAATTGCTAATCTACAAAAATAGACTAATTTGGAGTTGTATTTTGAATGTTATGAATTTTTCTAATTTTTTGGGATTTTTCTAGAAGTTTTGTGAATTTTTTCATTTTTATTTTTGATTTATTTGGATTTTAAAATTAGAAAAATTATTTTTTTATATCACGCGCTGACGTGGCATTTGACGTGGCAGGAGCAATTACGTCTCGCCACATGGTTACATATGTGCACGCCACATGGCACACACGTGTGCATGTGTGCGCGGGTGTGCGCGCTTGTGGGGGCGAGTGTAATTAGTGTGTCTAGCATCCATTAAGGATTTTTGCTAACCCACTATATACACTCTATTTACATACCCATTCGATTGCATTTTTTTGTCATGTGGGACTATCTTTATGTTTAATTTTACACAAGCGACGTGGCGCGACATGAAGCGTTTGATCGATGTGAAAAGATGTGATTTAATCTCAACCCCTCATTTTTCACTTAACTGAGGGGAAGTACGTGGCAACATTTGAGTGGCTGACGATTCATTTTATAAAAATGGATCAATCCTAGCCATTCATCTGAGGAGTAATAACAGTCAGGATTTGAAGAGCCATCTGATAATCTGAAACGTCGATTCACAATCGGACGCTCTCTCTTCACGTGATCACATGGCTCAATCTTGATGCTCTAATGAAGATCTGACGATCGCGACCTAACCATAATGATTTGCCTCTTCACATTCCATCACGACTGTTGATCTCATCAAGTAGAAGATCGGACGGTCACCCCCAATTTCAAAACATTATAAATTCTCTCTCTTTGACAAGAAATGTATTATTGGATGTTTTCAAGCTATCGAACTATTTAGATATCTCAATCCTTGAATCTCTTGATATCCTCCTCTTCTAGATCAATTTCTGCATCCAGGGAGTGCTTGAAATCAAAATTTCATCAAAAGAATAGGGAGAAATCGCATGTTAAATGCCGAATTTCCTTTTCAAAATTGCGGACTGAAAAGCCCATAATCCGGCGATCAATTGGATCATTTTGAGCGCGACTTCGGGTTAGATTTTGTGTTTTCCTCCAAATTGTTTGTTCTATATCATTATCTTTTAATTTAGAATCGTAGATTAGGTTAATTTTATATTTATTTTTGGTTTTCTCTCTCCTCACAAACGATTTTCTATTTAATTTTTGCTCTCCGATTTCTCCGCGAATCTTTATCTAAATCGAGTGATTTTTTAATTTGTAGATTTTTCATGGTGTTTTCTTTCCAAATATATCAAAATCCCTAATTTCTCACCTCAATTTTTAATTCTTGGTCCGATTTGATCGAATTTGAACAACACCTCAAAAAAACCTTGATTCTTCATGGATTCGACCCTTATTCACCATTGTACTATTGAATTCTTGATTTTTATCTTAAATTGGTGAGTCTAGAAATTATTTTTGTCATGTCTCCGTGTGCATTCAATGATAGCACAGATACGTCACATCAACGATCTCCAATGAAATCACCTCAAAAAGGCCCTAGTTTGAAATTGGTTTTTGTTTTTGGGTGTTTGGATCAATTTTAAATTAGTGTTGAAAAAGATTTGTGGTTTTAGTTGAGTGAGTGGATATAATTTTCAACTGTGTTTATTTAAAAAACAAACATCTTGATTTAGGTCTAATCGTGTCCATTTTTTCTGATTTTTTTCTCCTTTCTAATTCTTTGTTTATTTTTCATTGATTGTTATTTGATTTCCTCCTGTTATTTTCTATTTTTTATTTCTGTTTTTTATTGAAATTTCTCTGTTTGATTTTAATCCTATTTCTTCTTATTCTAGAAACCTAGCAATTGGATCTTCGTCTCTCTACTTCTAATCCTTCTATTTTTTTCGATCAAGAAATCATACTATCGAACATTTTTTTGTTTTTCTTTATATATATATATATATATATATATATATATATATATATATATTAATCTATAAATCAGATTTTTTTAATTTATAAATCGGATTAGATTTTTTTTAAAATTTATAAATCAGATTATAAATCAGACTAGATCAATTTTTAAAGACCATTTTATATTTCTATTTTCTTCTTGTTTTTTCATTTAAAAAAATATTTTAATTTTCTATTCATCACTTTTAAAAAAAATATTCTCGTTTTTAATTTCTATTTTTACTTCAGATGCTTCATATTTTTTTATTATTCCTTTTTATTCTAATTTTTTGTATTTTTCTCTCGTGATCTTAATTTTGTGATTGTTTAATTATCACTCAATTTTGATTTTCTAGATTAGTTAGATTTGATATCACTGATTTTATTTCTAATTATATCTTGATATAATTAAAAAGCATATTACCAATCTTATTACACATATTACTTCTAATCAAGATAGAGGAAAAATGTAGATTAAAATTAGAGTGTCTTTCTGATTTTAAGTTTCAAGTTTATAAAGCCTTAAATTCTCATTTTATTATAAATTTCATTTTTTATCGAAATTAGGTTGATTTAAATATTCTCAAATTTCAAATTAGTTCAAGACTAGGTCTGATTTTGTTTTATTTTTGCTTTGAGACTTTAGGACTGATTAGAACAAAATGAGGAAGGATTTTTAAGATTAATTTATGAATTCTACCCATTTTCAAAAATTATTAAATTGAACTAATTCAATTACTTGGTGTTTGTATCATTAGTTTGGAATCTTAGTTGAGCTTGACATTATATCATTCTTACCATTCAAATTAGCCTAAGTGTTTGTGAAGGATCTTTTTTCAGGTCATTAGAAGAAGGATTAGCATTTTGACACGATGAGAAGTTGATATACCATTCATCTTCGTATCAATACATTGAGGATTATCATATAGGACCATATAGGTTCCTTTAAAATTCATTGAATACTCATCAATCCTAATCATGACATTCAAGGGCTAATACTCCAAAAGTCTAAGCAAATCCAAAGGAAGTCAAACTCTAAGGCATCAGGTCAAATTTTTAGTTTTCCTTACTTTAAATCCAAATTACTTGTTGCAATTTTTTTCTCAATTACATATATTAAATTTCCTTTTTATTTTTATATTTTGTTTGAGTTTATCATAGGGAGTAGGAGTAGCTAGGAACACCTACACACATTAGCTTGTCTCTAGGCGAGTCGTACTTACCCATGAGGGTAAGGGGAAGATTTTTAGGGGAATCAATGCTAGACTTGACGAGTCTGGGGAGTTGACCACAAAGTCAACTCACGGCGTACTTGTTCTCTACCTTGTAGGATCACATGAGATCGGGGATAAGCGACCTATTTGTACCGTGCATGGATCGGTGACGAGGCTTAAGTACTTTAGAGAGGTAGGCCAGCTTGAAGAGGAGTAGGAAGTGGCCCGTTGAGCTCTGGGAGTAGGCCCGTAAGAGACGGGTCGAGCAGCGATGTGCCAAAGGATGACGACAAAGTGAGGTCACTAATTGAGAGCACGAGAAGATCAGATCAAAAGCTCGTGTCTGAACTTTGATATGACTAACTTGTCTAATTAGTGGTTGCTACTAGGGGATTAATAAGGTGAGGAGTGACTCTGGGGGACTGTCTCCTCCTACGACTAGCGTGAGGGGTTTAGATGCCTTGTTTAGTATAAAAAAATTTGGTGTAAGAGCAACGGGAGGATTTGAATGTATAATCAACGAATTCATAAAAGAGTTAGAAAAAACATAAATATTTAAAAGATACTAATTCACTCCTCCTCATAGTAAATTCACCATCCAATTAGGGAATTATACGGGTAACTTTTATTTCTCATTCTCTCATTTCTTCTCATTCTCCCTAACGAAGAGATCTAACTATCATGAGATCTTATCGATGCCGCTTGAGGCTGGAAACTTGAACAACTTTAAGAACTCCTTCAATTAACCTTGTAAATACGAATTTTAATATATATATATATATATACTAGATATGACCATTGGCTCTTGGTGTCTCATTATTTTTTATGTTCGATTCAATATCTTACACTGAGTTCTCGTATTATGAATGAAAATTTTAGAAGTTATTAAGCATTAGATCCCATTGACGAAACGATTCAGTGTGGTCGTTGAAACACACGATCGCTAGTCAAAAAAATTTTATAATTCCGAAACTCATGATGATTTAAAAATCAGAAATCAAGTATAACGATGAGATCGGGTCGAACCACACGGGTTAGGGTTGACTTTTACCGAACGAGTTGAATTGGTGAAATTTAATTCT